>OY720443.1:8933347-9510813 GCA_963082915.1 Dolichopus griseipennis | reverse complement strand
CTAAAGCCCATGCAAGTACTAACATGGTTAAAGACCATGCAAGTACTAACATGGTTAAAAAAAAAATTTTTTTTTTAAAAAAAGGGGCATCGTATGTTAACTGTGCTACGAAAAATGTACGCAATGTTAAACAACCAACAAAAAAAACACAAAAAAAAAAAAATTTTTTTTCTAAAGCCGATGCAAGTACTAACATGGTTAAAGACCATGCAAGTACTAACATGGTTAAAAAAAAATTTTTTTTTTTTTAAAAAAAGGGCATCGTATGTTAACTGTACTACGAAAAATGTACGCAATGTTAAACAACCAACAAAAAAACACAAAAAAAAAAATTTTTTTTCTAAAGCCCATGCAAGTACTAACATGGTTAAAAAAAAAATTTTTTTTTTTTAAAAAAAGGGCATCGTATGTTAACTGTACTACGAAAAATGTACGCAATGTTAAACAACCAACAAAAAAAACACAAAAAAAAAAAATTTTTTAAGACCATGCAAGTACTAACATGGTTAAAAAAAAAATTTTTTTTTTTTAAAAAAAGGGCATCGTATGTTAACTGTACTACGAAAAATGTACGTAATGTTAAACAACCAACAAAAAAAACATAAAAAAAAAAAATTTTTTTTCTAAAGCCCATGCAAGTACTAACATGGTTAAAAAAAAAATAATTTTTTTTTTGAAAAAAGGGCATCGTATGTTAACTGTGCTACGAAAAATGTACGCAATGTTAAACAACCAACAAAAAAAACACAAAAAAAAAAATTTTTTTTCTAAAGCCCATGCAAGTACTAACATGGTTAAAAAAAAAATTTTTTTTTTTTAAAAAAAGGGCATCGTATGTTAACTGTACTACGAAAAATGTACGCAATGTTAAACAACCAACAAAAAAAACACAAAAAAAAAAAATTTTTTTTCTAAAGCCCATGCAAGTACTAACATGGTTAAAGACCATGCAAGTACTAACATGGTTAAAAAAAAAATTTTTTTTTTTTAAAAAAAGGGCATCGTATGTTAACTGTACTACGAAAAATGTACGCAATGTTAAAAAACCAACAAAAAAAACACAAAAAAAAAAATTTTTTTTCTAAAGCCCATGCAAGTACTAACATGGTTAAAAAAAAAATTTTTTTTTTTTAAAAAAAGGGCATCGTATGTTAACTGTACTACGAAAAATGTACGCAATGTTAAACAACCAACAAAAAAAACACAAAAAAAAAAATTTTTTTTCTAAAGCCCATGCAAGTACTAACATGGTTAAAGACCATGCAAGTACTAACATGGTTAAAAAAAAAATTTTTTTTTTTTAAAAAAAGGGCATCGTATGTTAACTGTGCTACGAAAAATGTACGCAATGTTAAACAACCAACAAAAAAAACACAAAAAAAAAAATTTTTTTTTCTAAAGCCGATGCAAGTACTAACATGGTTAAAGACCATGCAAGTACTAACATGGTTAAAAAAAAAATTTTTTTTTTTTAAAAAAAGGGCATCGTATGTTAACTGTGCTACGAAAAATGTACGCAATGTTAAACAACCAACAAAAAAAACACAAAAAAAAAAAATTTTTTTTCTAAAGCCCATGCAAGTACTAACATGGTTAAAAAAAAAATTTTTTTTTTTTAAATAAAGGGCATCGTATGTTAACTGTACTACGAAAAATGTACGCAATGTTAAACAACCAACAAAAAAAACACAAAAAAAAAAAATTTTTTTTCTAAAGCCCATGCAAGTACTAACATGGTTAAAGACCATGCAAGTACTAACATGGTTAAAAAAAAAATTTTTTTTTTTTAAAAAAAGGGCATCGTATGTTAACTGTGCTACGAAAAATGTACGCAATGTTAAACAACCAACAAAAAAAACACAAAAAAAAAAAATTTTTTTTCTAAAGCCGATGCAAGTACTAACATGGTTAAAGACCATGCAAGTACTAACATGGTTAAAAAAAAAAATTTTTTTTTTTAAAAAAAGGGCATCGTATGTTAACTGTACTACGAAAAATGTACGCAATGTTAAACAACCAACAAAAAAAACACAAAAAAAAAAAATTTTTTTTCTAAAGCCCATGCAAGTACTAACATGGTTAAAAAAAAAATTTTTTTTTTTTAAAAAAAGGGCATCGTATGTTAACTGTACTACGAAAAATGTACGCAATGTTAAACAACCAACAAAAAAAACACAAAAAAAAAAAATTTTTTAAGACCATGCAAGTACTAACATGGTTAAAAAAAAAATTTTTTTTTTTTAAAAAAAGGGCATCGTATGTTAACTGTACTACGAAAAATGTACGTAATGTTAAACAACCAACAAAAAAAACACAAAAAAAAAAAAATTTTTTTCTAAAGCCCATGCAAGTACTAACATGGTTAAAAAAAAAATTTTTTTTTTTTTGAAAAAAGGGAATCGCATGTTAACTGTGCTACGAAAAATGTACGCAATGTTAAACAACCAACAAAAAAAACACAAAAAAAAAAATTTTTTTTCTAAAGCCCATGCAAGTACTAACATGGTTAAAAAAAAAATTTTTTTTTTTTAAAAAAAGGGCATCGTATGTTAACTGTACTACGAAAAATGTACGCAATGTTAAACAACCAACAAAAAAAACACAAAAAAAAAAATTTTTTTTTCTAAAGCCCATGCAAGTACTAACATGGTTAAAGACCATGCAAGTACTAACATGGTAAAAAAAAAAATTTTTTTTTTTTAAAAAAAGGGCATAGTATGTTAACTGTGCTACGAAAAATGTACGCAATGTTAAACAACCAACAAAAAAAACACAAAAAAAAAAAATTTTTTTTCTAAAGCCGATGCAAGTACTAACATGGTTAAAGACCATGCAAGTACTAACATGGTTAAAAAAAAAATTTTTTTTTTTTAAAAAAAGGGCATCGTATGTTAACTGTACTACGAAAAATGTACGCAATGTTAAAAAACCAACAAAAAAAACACAAAAAAAAAAATTTTTTTTCTAAAGCCCATGCAAGTACTAACATGGTTAAAAAAAAATTTTTTTTTTTTAAAAAAAGGGCATCGTATGTTAACTGTACTACGAAAAATGTACGCAATGTTAAACAACCAACAAAAAAAACACAAAAAAAAAAAATTTTTTTTCTAAAGCCCATGCAAGTACTAACATGGTTAAAGACCATGCAAGTACTAACATGGTTAAAAAAAAAATTTTTTTTTTTTAAAAAAAGGGCATCGTATGTTAACTGTACTACGAAAAATGTACGCAATGTTAAACAACCAACAAAAAAAACCCAAAAAAAAAAAATTTTTTTTCTAAAGCCCATGCAAGTACTAACATGGTTAAAAAAAAAATTTTTTTTTTTAAAAAAAGGGCATCGTATGTTAACTGTACTACGAAAAATGTACGCAATGTTAAACAACCAACAAAAAAAACACAAAAAAAAAAAATTTTTTTTCTAAAGCCCATGCAAGTACTAACATGGTTAAAGACCATGCAAGTACTAACATGGTTAAAAAAAAAAATTTTTTTTTTTAAAAAAAGGGCATCGTATGTTAACTGTGCTACGAAAAATGTACGCAATGTTAAACAACCAACAAAAAAAACACAAAAAAAAAAAATTTTTTTTCTAAAGCCGATGCAAGTACTAACATGGTTAAAGACCATGCAAGTACTAACATGGTTAAAAAAAAAATTTTTTTTTTTTAAAAAAAGGGCATCGTATGTTAACTGTACTACGAAAAATGTACGCAATGTTAAACAACCAACAAAAAAAACACAAAAAAAAAAAATTTTTTTTCTAAAGCCCATGCAAGTACTAACATGGTTAAAAAAAAAATTTTTTTTTTTTAAAAAAAGGGCATCGTATGTTAACTGTACTACGAAAAATGTACGCAATGTTAAACAACCAACAAAAAAAACACAAAAAAAAAAAATTTTTTAAGACCATGCAAGTACTAACATGGTTAAAAAAAAAATTTTTTTTTTTTAAAAAAAGGGCATCGTATGTTAACTGTACTACGAAAAATGTACGTAATGTTAAACAACCAACAAAAAAAACATAAAAAAAAAAAATTTTTTTTCTAAAGCCCATGCAAGTACTAACATGGTTAAAAAAAAAATAATTTTTTTTTTGAAAAAAGGGCATCGTATGTTAACTGTGCTACGAAAAATGTACGCAATGTTAAACAACCAACAAAAAAAACAAAAAAAAAAAAATTTTTTTTCTAAAGCCCATGCAAGTACTAACATGGTTAAAAAAAAAATTTTTTTTTTTTAAAAAAAGGGCATCGTATGTTAACTGTACTACGAAAAATGTACGCAATGTTAAACAACCAACAAAAAAAACACAAAAAAAAAAAATTTTTTTTCTAAAGCCCATGCAAGTACTAACATGGTTAAAGACCATGCAAGTACTAACATGGTAAAAAAAAAAATTTTTTTTTTTTAAAAAAAGGGCATCGTATGTTAACTGTGCTACGAAAAATGTACGCAATGTTAAACAACCAACAAAAAAAACACAAAAAAAAAAAATTTTTTTTCTAAAGCCGATGCAAGTACTAACATGGTTAAAGACCATGCAAGTACTAACATGGTTAAAAAAAAAATTTTTTTTTTTTAAAAAAAGGGCATCGTATGTTAACTGTACTACGAAAAATGTACGCAATGTTAAAAAACCAACAAAAAAAACACAAAAAAAAAAATTTTTTTTCTAAAGCCCATGCAAGTACTAACATGGTTAAAAAAAAAATTTTTTTTTTTTAAAAAAAGGGCATCGTATGTTAACTGTACTACGAAAAATGTACGCAATGTTAAACAACCAACAAAAAAAACACAAAAAAAAAAATTTTTTTTCTAAAGCCCATGCAAGTACTAACATGGTTAAAGACCATGCAAGTACTAACATGGTTAAAAAAAAAATTTTTTTTTTTTAAAAAAAGGGCATCGTATGTTAACTGTGCTACGAAAAATGTACGCAATGTTAAACAACCAACAAAAAAAACACAAAAAAAAAAAATTTTTTTTCTAAAGCCGATGCAAGTACTAACATGGTTAAAGACCATGCAAGTACTAACATGGTTAAAAAAAAAATTTTTTTTTTTTAAAAAAAGGGCATCGTATGTTAACTGTGCTACGAAAAATGTACGCAATGTTAAACAACCAACAAAAAAAACACAAAAAAAAAAAATTTTTTTTCTAAAGCCCATGCAAGTACTAACATGGTTAAAAAAAAAATTTTTTTTTTTTAAATAAAGGGCATCGTATGTTAACTGTACTACGAAAAATGTACGCAATGTTAAACAACCAACAAAAAAAACACAAAAAAAAAAAATTTTTTTTCTAAAGCCCATGCAAGTACTAACATGGTTAAAGACCATGCAAGTACTAACATGGTTAAAAAAAAAATTTTTTTTTTTTAAAAAAAGGGCATCGTATGTTAACTGTGCTACGAAAAATGGCAATGTTAAACAACCAACAAAAAAAACACAAAAAAAAAAAATTTTTTTTCTAAAGCCAATGCAAGTACTAACATGGTTAAAGACCATGCAAGTACTAACATGGTTAAAAAAAAAAATTTTTTTTCTAAAGCCCATGCAAGTACTAACATGGTTAAAAAAAAAATTTTTTTTTTTTAAAAAAAGGGCATCGTATGTTAACTGTACTACGAAAAATGTACGCAATGTTAAACAACCAACAAAAAAAACACAAAAAAAAAAAATTTTTTAAGACCATGCAAGTACTAACATGGTTAAAAAAAAAATTTTTTTTTTTTAAAAAAAGGGCATCGTATGTTAACTGTACTACGAAAAATGTACGTAATGTTAAACAACCAACAAAAAAAACACAAAAAAAAAAAAATTTTTTTCTAAAGCCCATGCAAGTACTAACATGGTTAAAAAAAAAATTTTTTTTTTTTTGAAAAAAGGGCATCGTATGTTAACTGTGCTACGAAAAATGTACGCAATGTTAAACAACCAACAAAAAAAACACAAAAAAAAAAATTTTTTTTCTAAAGCCCATGCAAGTACTAACATGGTTAAAAAAAAAATTTTTTTTTTTTAAAAAAAGGGCATCGTATGTTAACTGAACTACGAAAAATGTACGCAATGTTAAACAACCAACAAAAAAAACACAAAAAAAAAAAATTTTTTTTCTAAAGCCCATGCAAGTACTAACATGGTTAAAGACCATGCAAGTACTAACATGGTTAAAAAAAAAATTTTTTTTTTTTAAAAAAAGGGCATCGTATGTTAACTGTACTACGAAAATTGTACGCAATGTTAAACAACCAACAAAAAAAACCCAAAAAAAAAAAATTTTTTTTCTAAAGCCCATGCAAGTACTAACATGGTTAAAAAAAAAATTTTTTTTTTTAAAAAAAGGGCATCGTATGTTAACTGTACTACGAAAAATGTACGCAATGTTAAACAACCAACAAAAAAAACACAAAAAAAAAAAATTTTTTAAGACCATGCAAGTACTAACATGGTTAAAAAAAAATTTTTTTTTTTTAAAAAAAGGGCATCGTATGTTAACTGTACTACGAAAAATGTACGTAATGTTAAACAACCAACAAAAAAAACACAAAAAAAAAAAATTTTTTTTCTAAAGCCCATGCAAGTACTAACATGGTTAAAAAAAAAATTTTTTTTTTTTTGAAAAAAGGGCATCGTATGTTAACTGTGCTACGAAAAATGTACGCAATGTTAAACAACCAACAAAAAAAACACAAAAAAAAAAATTTTTTTTCTAAAGCCCATGCAAGTACTAACATGGTTAAAGACCATGCAAGTACTAACATGGTTAAAAAAAAAATTTTTTTTTTTTAAAAAAAGGGCATCGTATGTTAACTGTGCTACGAAAAATGTACGCAATGTTAAACAACCAACAAAAAAAACACAAAAAAAAAAAATTTTTTTTCTAAAGCCGATGCAAGTACTAACATGGTTAAAGACCATGCAAGTACTAACATGGTTAAAAAAAAAATTTTTTTTTTTTAAAAAAAGGGCATCGTATGTTAACTGTACTACGAAAAATGTACGCAATGTTAAACAACCAACAAAAAAAACACAAAAAAAAAAAATTTTTTTTCTAAAGCCCATGCAAGTACTAACATGGTTAAAAAAAAAATTTTTTTTTTTTAAAAAAAGGGCATCGTATGTTAACTGTACTACGAAAAATGTACGCAATGTTAAACAACCAACAAAAAAAACACAAAAAAAAAAAATTTTTTAAGACCATGCAAGTACTAACATGGTTAAAAAAAAAATTTTTTTTTGTTTTAAAAAAGGGCATCGTATGTTAACTGTACTACGAAAAATGTACGTAATGTTAAACAACCAACAAAAAAAACACAAAAAAAAAAAATTTTTTTTCTAAAGCCCATGCAAGTACTAACATGGTTAAAAAAAAAATTTTTTTTTTTTGAAAAAAGGGCATCGTATGTTAACTGTGCTACGAAAAATGTACGCAATGTTAAACAACCAACAAAAAAAACACAAAAAAAAAAATTTTTTTTCTAAAGCCCATGCAAGTACTAACATGGTTAAAAAAAAAATTTTTTTTTTTTAAAAAAAGGGCATCGTATGTTAACTGTACTACGAAAAATGTACGCAATGTTAAACAACCAAAAAAAAAAAAACACAAAAAAAAAAAAATTTTTTTTCTAAAGCCCATGCAAGTACTAACATGGTTAAAGACCATGCAAGTACTAACATGGTAAAAAAAAAAATTTCCAAAACCAACAAAAAAAACACAAAAAAAAAAAATTTTTTTTCTAAAGCCGATGCAAGTACTAACATGGTTAAAGACCATGCAAGTACTAACATGGTTAAAAAAAAAATTTTTTTTTTTCTAAAAAAAGGGCATCGTATGTTAACTGTACTACGAAAAATGTACGCAATGTTAAACAACCAACAAAAAAAACACAAAAAAAAAAATTTTTTTTCTAAAGCCCATGCAAGTACTAACATGGTTAAAAAAAAAATTTTTTTTTTTTAAAAAAAGAGCATCGTATGTTAACTGTGCTACGAAAAATGTACGCAATGTTAAACAACCAACAAAAAAAACACAAAAAAAAAAAATTTTTTAAGACCATGCAAGTACTAACATGGTTAAAAAAAAAATTTTTTTTTTTTAAAAAAAGGGCATCGTATGTTAACTGTGCTACGAAAAATGTACGCAATGTTAAACAACCAACAAAAAAAACACAAAAAAAAAAAATTTTTTTTCTAAAGCCGATGCAAGTACTAACATGGTTAAAGACCATGCAAGTACTAACATGGTTAAAAAAAAAATTTTTTTTTTTTAAAAAAAGGGCATCGTATGTTAACTGTGCTACGAAAAATGTACGCAATGTTAAACAACCAACAAAAAAAACACAAAAAAAAAAAATTTTTTTTCTAAAGCCGATGCAAGTACTAACATGGTTAAAGACCATGCAAGTACTAACATGGTTAAAAAAAAAATTTTTTTTTTTTAAAAAAAGGGCATCGTATGTTAACTGTACTACGAAAAATGTACGCAATGTTAAACAACCAACAAAAAAAACACAAAAAAAAAAAATTTTTTTTCTAAAGCCGATGCAAGTACTAACATGGTTAAAGACCATGCAAGTACTAACATGGTTAAAAAAAAAATTTTTTTTTTTTAAAAAAAGGGCATCGTATGTTAACTGTACTACGAAAAATGTACGCAATGTTAAACAACCAACAAAAAAAACACAAAAAAAAAAAATTTTTTAAGACCATGCAAGTACTAACATGGTTAAAAAAAAAATTTTTTTTTTTTAAAAAAAGGGCATCGTATGTTAACTGTACTACGAAAAATGTACGTAATGTTAAACAACCAACAAAAAAAACACAAAAAAAAAAAATTTTTTTTCTAAAGCCCATGCAAGTACTAACATGGTTAAAAAAAAAATTTTTTTTTTTTTAAAAAAGGGCATCGTATGTTAACTGTGCTACGAAAAATGTACGCAATGTTAAACAACCAACAAAAAAAACACAAAAAAAAAAATTTTTTTTCTAAAGCCCATGCAAGTACTAACATGGTTAAAAAAAAATTTTTTTTTTTTTAAAAAAAGGGCATCGTATGTTAACTGTACTACGAAAAATGTACGCAATGTTAAAAACCAACAAAAAAAACACAAAAAAAAAAAATTTTTTTTCTAAAGCCCATGCAAGTACTAACATGGTTAAAGACCATGCAAGTACTAACATGGTAAAAAAAAAAATTTTTTTTTTTTAAAAAAAGGGCATCGTATATTAACTGTGCTACGAAAAATGTACGCAATGTTAAACAACCAACAAAAAAAACACAAAAAAAAAAAATTTTTTTTCTAAAGCCGATGCAAGTACTAACATGGTTAAAGACCATGCAAGTACTAACATGGTTAAAAAAAAAATTTTTTTTTTTTAAAAAAAGGGCATCGTATGTTAACTGTACTACGAAAAATGTACGCAATGTTAAAAAACCAACAAAAAAAACACAAAAAAAAAAATTTTTTTTCTAAAGCCCATGCAAGTACTAACATGGTTAAAAAAAAATTTTTTTTTTTTAAAAAAAGGGCATCGTATGTTAACTGTACTACGAAAAATGTACGCAATGTTAAACAACCAACAAAAAAAACACAAAAAAAAAAAATTTTTTAAGACCATGCAAGTACTAACATGGTTAAAAAAAAAATTTTTTTTTTTTAAAAAAAGGGCATCGTATGTTAACTGTACTACGAAAAATGTACGTAATGTTAAACAACCAACAAAAAAAACACAAAAAAAAAAAATTTTTTTTCTAAAGCCCATGCAAGTACTAACATGGTTAAAAAAAAAATTTTTTTTTTTTTGAAAAAAGGGCATCGTATGTTAACTGTGCTACGAAAAATGTACGCAATGTTAAACAACCAACAAAAAAAACACAAAAAAAACACAAAAAAAAAAATTTTTTTTCTAAAGCTCATGCAAGTACTAACATGGTTAAAAAAAAAATTTTTTTTTTTTAAAAAAAGGGCATCGTATGTTAATTGTACTACGAAAAATGTACGCAATGTTAAACAACCAACAAAAAAAACACAAAAAAAAAAAATTTTTTTTCTAAAGCCGATGCAAGTACTAACATGGTTAAAGACCATGCAAGTACTAACATGGTTAAAAAAAAAATTTTTTTTTTTTAAAAAAAGGGCATCGTATGTTAACTGTACTACGAAAAATGTACGCAATGTTAAAAACCAACAAAAAAAACACAAAAAAAAAAAATTTTTTTTCTAAAGCCCATGCAAGTACTAACATGGTTAAAGACCATGCAAGTACTAACATGGTAAAAAAAAAAATTTTTTTTTTTTAAAAAAAGGGCATCGTATATTAACTGTGCTACGAAAAATGTACGCAATGTTAAACAACCAACAAAAAAAACACAAAAAAAAAAAATTTTTTTTCTAAAGCCCATGCAAGTACTAACATGGTTAAAAAAAAAATTTTTTTTTTTTTAAAAAAGGGCATCGTATGTTAACTGTACTACGAAAAATGTACGCAATGTTAAACAACCAACAAAAAAAACACAAAAAAAAAAAATTTTTTTTCTAAAGCCGATGCAAGTACTAACATGGTTAAAGACCATGCAAGTACTAACATGGTTAAAAAAAAAATTTTTTTTTTTTAAAAAAAGGGCATCGTATGTTAACTGTACTACGAAAAATGTACGCAATGTTAAAAACCAACAAAAAAAACACAAAAAAAAAAAATTTTTTTTCTAAAGCCCATGCAAGTACTAACATGGTTAAAGACCATGCAAGTACTAACATGGTAAAAAAAAAAATTTTTTTTTTTTAAAAAAAGGGCATCGTATATTAACTGTGCTACGAAAAATGTACGCAATGTTAAACAACCAACAAAAAAAACACAAAAAAAAAAAATTTTTTTTCTAAAGCCCATGCAAGTACTAACATGGTTAAAAAAAAAATTTTTTTTTTTTTAAAAAAGGGCATCGTATGTTAACTGTACTACGAAAAATGTACGCAATGTTAAACAACCAACAAAAAAAACACAAAAAAAAAAAATTTTTTAAGACCATGCAAGTACTAACATGGTTAAAAAAAAAATTTTTTTTTTTTAAAAAAAGGGCATCGTATGTTAACTGTACTACGAAAAATGTACGTAATGTTAAACAACCAACAAAAAAAACACAAAAAAAAAAAATTTTTTTTCTAAAGCCCATGCAAGTACTAACATGGTTAAAAAAAAAATTTTTTTTTTTTTGAAAAAAGGGCATCGTATGTTAACTGTGCTACGAAAAATGTACGCAATGTTAAACAACCAACAAAAAAAACACAAAAAAAAAAATTTTTTTTCTAAAGCTCATGCAAGTACTAACATGGTTAAAAAAAAAATTTTTTTTTTTTAAAAAAAGGGCATCGTATGTTAATTGTACTACGAAAAATGTACGCAATGTTAAACAACCAACAAAAAAAACACAAAAAAAAAAAATTTTTTTTCTAAAGCCCATGCAAGTACTAACATGGTTAAAGACCATGCAAGTACTAACATGGTAAAAAAAAAAATTTTTTTTTTTTAAAAAAAGGGCATCGTATGTTAACTGTGCTACGAAAAATGTACGCAATGTTAAACAACCAACAAAAAAAACACAAAAAAAAAAAATTTTTTTTCTAAAGCCGATGCAAGTACTAACATGGTTAAAGACCATGCAAGTACTAACATGGTTAAAAAAAAAATTTTTTTTTTTTAAAAAAAGGGCATCGTATGTTAACTGTACTACGAAAAATGTACGCAATGTTAAAAAACCAACAAAAAAAACACAAAAAAAAAAATTTTTTTTCTAAAGCCCATGCAAGTACTAACATGGTTAAAAAAAAAATTTTTTTTTTTTAAAAAAAGGGCATCGTATGTTAACTGTACTACGAAAAATGTACGCAATGTTAAACAACCAACAAAAAAAACACAAAAAAAAAAAATTTTTTTTCTAAAGCCCATGCAAGTACTAACATGGTTAAAGACCATGCAAGTACTAACATGGTTAAAAAAAAAATTTTTTTTTTTTAAAAAAAGGGCATCGTATGTTAACTGTGCTACGAAAAATGTACGCAATGTTAAACAACCAACAAAAAAAACACAAAAAAAAAAAATTTTTTTTCTAAAGCCGATGCAAGTACTAACATGGTTAAAAAAAAAATTTTTTTTTTTTAAAAAAAGGGCATCGTATGTTAACTGTACTACGAAAAATGTACGTAATGTTAAACAACCAACAAAAAAAACACAAAAAAAAAAATTTTTTTTCTAAAGCCCATGCAAGTACTAACATGGTTAAAATAAAAATTTTTTTTTTTTAAAAAAAGGGCATCGTATGTTAACTGTACTACGAAAAATGTACGCAATGTTAAACAACCAACAAAAAAAACACAAAAAAAAAAAATTTTTTTTCTAAAGCCCATGCAAGTACTAACATGGTTAAAAAAAAAATTTTTTTTTTTTAAAAAAAGGGCATCGTATGTTAACTGTACTACGAAAAATGTACGCAATGTTAAACAACCAACAAAAAAAACACAAAAAAAAAAAATTTTTTAAGACCATGCAAGTACTAACATGGTTAAAAAAAAAATTTTTTTTTTTTAAAAAAAGGGCATCGTATGTTAACTGTACTACGAAAAATGTACGTAATGTTAAACAACCAACAAAAAAAACACAAAAAAAAAAAATTTTTTAAGACCATGCAAGTACTAACATGGTTAAAAAAAAAATTTTTTTTTTTTTAAAAAAGGGCATCGTATGTTAACTGTACTACGAAAAATGTACGTAATGTTAAACAACCAACAAAAAAAACACAAAAAAAAAAAATTTTTTTTCTAAAGCCCATGCAAGTACTAACATGGTTAAAAAAAAAATTTTTTTTTTTTTGAAAAAAGGGCATCGTATGTTAACTGTGCTACGAAAAATGTACGCAATGTTAAACAACCAACAAAAAAAACACAAAAAAAAAAAATTTTTTTTCTAAAGCCCATGCAAGTACTAACATGGTTAAAGACCATGCAAGTACTAACATGGTAAAAAAAAAAATTTTTTTTTTTTAAAAAAAGGGCATCGTATGTTTACTGTACTACGAAAAATGTACGCAATGTTAAACAACCAACAAAAAAAACACAAAAAAAAAAAATTTTTTTTCTAAAGCCCATGCAAGTACTAACATGGTTAAAAAAAAAATTTTTTTTTTTTAAAAAAAGGGCATCGTATGTTAACTGTACTACGAAAAATGTACGCAATGTTAAACAACCAACAAAAAAAACACAAAAAAAAAAAATTTTTTAAGACCATGCAAGTACTAACATGGTTAAAAAAAAAATTTTTTTTTTTTAAAAAAAGGGCATCGTATGTTAACTGTACTACGAAAAATGTACGTAATGTTAAACAACCAACAAAAAAAACACAAAAAAAAAAAATTTTTTTTCTAAAGCCCATGCAAGTACTAACATGGTTAAAAAAAAAATTTTTTTTTTTTTGAAAAAAGGGCATCGTATGTTAACTGTGCTACGAAAAATGTACGCAATGTTAAACAACCAACAAAAAAAACACAAAAAAAAAAATTTTTTTTCTAAAGCCCATGCAAGTACTAACATGGTTAAAAAAAAAATTTTTTTTTTTTAAAAAAAGGGCATCGTATGTTAACTGTACTACGAAAAATGTACGCAATGTTAAACAACCAACAAAAAAAACACAAAAAAAAAAAATTTTTTTTCTAAAGCCCATGCAAGTACTAACATGGTTAAAGACCATGCAAGTACTAACATGGTAAAAAAAAAATTTTTTTTTTTTAAAAAAAGGGCATCGTATGTTAACTGTGCTACGAAAAATGTACGCAATGTTAAACAACCAACAAAAAAAACACAAAAAAAAAAAATTTTTTTTCTAAAGCCGATGCAAGTACTAACATGGTTAAAGACCATGCAAGTACTAACATGGTTAAAAAAAAAAATTTTTTTTTTTTAAAAAAAGGGCATCGTATGTTAACTGTACTACGAAAAATGTACGCAATGTTAAAAAACCAACAAAAAAAACACAAAAAAAAAATTTTTTTTCTAAAGCCCATGCAAGTACTAACATGGTTAAAAAAAAAATTTTTTTTTTTAAAAAAAAGGGCATCGTATGTTAACTGTACTACGAAAAATGTACGCAATGTTAAACAACCAACAAAAAAAACACAAAAAAAAAAAATTTTTTTTCTAAAGCCCATGCAAGTACTAACATGGTTAAAGACCATGCAAGTACTAACATGGTTAAAAAAAAAATTTTTTTTTTTTAAAAAAAGGGCATCGTATGTTAACTGTGCTACGAAAAATGTACGCAATGTTAAACAACCAACAAAAAAAACACAAAAAAAAAAAATTTTTTTTCTAAAGCCGATGCAAGTACTAACATGGTTAAAGACCATGCAAGTACTAACATGGTTAAAAAAAAAATTTTTTTTTTTTAAAAAAAGGGCATCGTATGTTAACTGTACTACGAAAAATGTACGCAATGTTAAACAACCAACAAAAAAAACACAAAAAAAAAAAATTTTTTTTCTAAAGCCCATGCAAGTACTAACATGGTTAAAAAAAAAATTTTTTTTTTTTAAAAAAAGGGCATCGTATGTTAACTGTACTACGAAAAATGTACGCAATGTTAAACAACCAACAAAAAAAACACAAAAAAAAAAAATTTTTTTTCTAAAGCCCATGCAAGTACTAACATGGTTAAAAAAAAAATTTTTTTTTTTTAAAAAAAGGGCATCGTATGTTAACTGTACTACGAAAAATGTACGCAATGTTAAACAACCAACAAAAAAAACACAAAAAAAAAAAATTTTTTAAGACCATGCAAGTACTAACATGGTTAAAAAAAAAATTTTTTTTTTTTAAAAAAAGGGCATCGTATGTTAACTGTACTACGAAAAATGTACGTAATGTTAAACAACCAACAAAAAAAACACAAAAAAAAAAAATTTTTTTTCTAAAGCCCATGCAAGTACTAACATGGTTAAAAAAAAAATTTTTTTTTTTTTGAAAAAAGGGCATCGTATGTTAACTGTGCTACGAAAAATGTACGCAATGTTAAACAACCAACAAAAAAAACACAAAAAAAAAAATTTTTTTTCTAAAGCCCATGCAAGTACTAACATGGTTAAAAAAAAAATTTTTTTTTTTTAAAAAAAGGGCATCGTATGTTAATTGTACTACGAAAAATGTACGCAATGTTAAACAACCAACAAAAAAAACACAAAAAAAAAAAATTTTTTTTCTAAAGCCCATGCAAGTACTAACATGGTTAAAGACCATGCAAGTACTAACATGGTAAAAAAAAAAATTTTTTTTTTTTTAAAAACGGGCATCGTATGTTAACTGTGCTACGAAAAATGTACGCAATGTTAAACAACCAACAAAAAAAACACAAAAAAAAAAAATTTTTTTTCTAAAGCCGATGCAAGTACTAACATGGTTAAAGACCATGCAAGTACTAACATGGTTAAAAAAAAAATTTTTTTTTTTTAAAAAAAGGGCATCGTATGTTAACTGTACTACGAAAAATGTACGCAATGTTAAAAAACCAACAAAAAAAACACAAAAAAAAAAATTTTTTTTCTAAAGCCCATGCAAGTACTAACATGGTTAAAAAAAAAATTTTTTTTTTTTAAAAAAAGGGCATCGTATGTTAACTGTACTACGAAAAATGTACGCAATGTTAAACAACCAACAAAAAAAACACAAAAAAAAAAAATTTTTTTTCTAAAGCCCATGCAAGTACTAACATGGTTAAAGACCATGCAAGTACTAACATGGTTAAAAAAAAAAATTTTTTTTTTTAAAAAAAGGGCATCGTATGTTAACTGTGCTACGAAAAATGTACGCAATGTTAAACAACCAACAAAAAAAACACAAAAAAAAAAAATTTTTTTTCTAAAGCCGATGCAAGTACTAACATGGTTAAAGACCATGCAAGTACTAACATGGTTAAAAAAAAAATTTTTTTTTTTTAAAAAAAGGGCATCGTATGTTAATTGTACTACGAAAAATGTACGCAATGTTAAACAACCAACAAAAAAAACACAAAAAAAAAAAATTTTTTTTCTAAAGCCCATGCAAGTACTAACATGGTTAAAGACCATGCAAGTACTAACATGGTAAAAAAAAAAATTTTTTTTTTTTAAAAAAAGGGCATCGTATGTTAACTGTGCTACGAAAAATGTACGCAATGTTAAACAACCAACAAAAAAAACACAAAAAAAAAAAATTTTTTTTCTAAAGCCGATGCAAGTACTAACATGGTTAAAGACCATGCAAGTACTAACATGGTTAAAAAAAAAATTTTTTTTTTTTAAAAAAAGGGCATCGTATGTTAACTGTACTACGAAAAATGTACGCAATGTTAAACAACCAACAAAAAAAACACAAAAAAAAAAAATTTTTTTTCTAAAGCCCATGCAAGTACTAACATGGTTAAAAAAAAAATTTTTTTTTTTTTAAAAAAGGGCATCGTATGTTAACTGTACTACGAAAAATGTACGCAATGTTAAACAACCAACAAAAAAAACACAAAAAAAAAAAATTTTTTAAGACCATGCAAGTACTAACATGGTTAAAAAAAAAATTTTTTTTTTTTAAAAAAAGGGCATCGTATGTTAACTGTACTACGAAAAATGTACGTAATGTTAAACAACCAACAAAAAAAACACAAAAAAAAAAAATTTTTTTTCTAAAGCCCATGCAAGTACTAACATGGTTAAAAAAAAAATTTTTTTTTTTTTGAAAAAAGGGCATCGTATGTTAACTGTGCTACGAAAAATGTACGCAATGTTAAACAACCAACAAAAAAAACACAAAAAAAAAAATTTTTTTTCTAAAGCTCATGCAAGTACTAACATGGTTAAAAAAAAAATTTTTTTTTTTTAAAAAAAGGGCATCGTATGTTAATTGTACTACGAAAAATGTACGCAATGTTAAACAACCAACAAAAAAAACACAAAAAAAAAAAATTTTTTTTCTAAAGCCCATGCAAGTACTAACATGGTTAAAGACCATGCAAGTACTAACATGGTAAAAAAAAAAATTTTTTTTTTTTAAAAAAAGGGCATCGTATGTTAACTGTGCTACGAAAAATGTACGCAATGTTAAACAACCAACAAAAAAAACACAAAAAAAAAAAATTTTTTTTCTAAAGCCGATGCAAGTACTAACATGGTTAAAGACCATGCAAGTACTAACATGGTTAAAAAAAAAATTTTTTTTTTTTAAAAAAAGGGCATCGTATGTTAACTGTACTACGAAAAATGTACGCAATGTTAAAAAACCAACAAAAAAAACACAAAAAAAAAAATTTTTTTTCTAAAGCCCATGCAAGTACTAACATGGTTAAAAAAAAAATTTTTTTTTTTTAAAAAAAGGGCATCGTATGTTAACTGTACTACGAAAAATGTACGCAATGTTAAACAACCAACAAAAAAAACACAAAAAAAAAAAATTTTTTTTCTAAAGCCCATGCAAGTACTAACATGGTTAAAGACCATGCAAGTACTAACATGGTTAAAAAAAAAATTTTTTTTTTTTAAAAAAAGGGCATCGTATGTTAACTGTGCTACGAAAAATGTACGCAATGTTAAACAACCAACAAAAAAAACACAAAAAAAAAAAATTTTTTTTCTAAAGCCGATGCAAGTACTAACATGGTTAAAAAAAAAATTTTTTTTTTTTAAAAAAAGGGCATCGTATGTTAACTGTACTACGAAAA
This sequence comes from Dolichopus griseipennis, assembly GCA_963082915.1. NCBI lineage: Eukaryota > Metazoa > Arthropoda > Insecta > Diptera > Dolichopodidae > Dolichopus > Dolichopus griseipennis. Next base: position 9,493,084 of record OY720443.1, on the reverse strand, counting down.
ATGTACGTAATGTTAAACAACCAACAAAAAAAACACAAAAAAAAAAATTTTTTTTCTAAAGCCCATGCAAGTACTAACATGGTTAAAATAAAAATTTTTTTTTTTTAAAAAAAGGGCATCGTATGTTAACTGTACTACGAAAAATGTACGCAATGTTAAACAACCAACAAAAAAAACACAAAAAAAAAAAATTTTTTTTCTAAAGCCCATGCAAGTACTAACATGGTTAAAAAAAAAATTTTTTTTTTTTAAAAAAAGGGCATCGTATGTTAACTGTACTACGAAAAATGTACGCAATGTTAAACAACCAACAAAAAAAACACAAAAAAAAAAAATTTTTTAAGACCATGCAAGTACTAACATGGTTAAAAAAAAAATTTTTTTTTTTTAAAAAAAGGGCATCGTATGTTAACTGTACTACGAAAAATGTACGTAATGTTAAACAACCAACAAAAAAAACACAAAAAAAAAAAATTTTTTAAGACCATGCAAGTACTAACATGGTTAAAAAAAAAATTTTTTTTTTTTTAAAAAAGGGCATCGTATGTTAACTGTACTACGAAAAATGTACGTAATGTTAAACAACCAACAAAAAAAACACAAAAAAAAAAAATTTTTTTTCTAAAGCCCATGCAAGTACTAACATGGTTAAAAAAAAAATTTTTTTTTTTTTGAAAAAAGGGCATCGTATGTTAACTGTGCTACGAAAAATGTACGCAATGTTAAACAACCAACAAAAAAAACACAAAAAAAAAAAATTTTTTTTCTAAAGCCCATGCAAGTACTAACATGGTTAAAGACCATGCAAGTACTAACATGGTAAAAAAAAAAATTTTTTTTTTTTAAAAAAAGGGCATCGTATGTTTACTGTACTACGAAAAATGTACGCAATGTTAAACAACCAACAAAAAAAACACAAAAAAAAAAAATTTTTTTTCTAAAGCCCATGCAAGTACTAACATGGTTAAAAAAAAAATTTTTTTTTTTTAAAAAAAGGGCATCGTATGTTAACTGTACTACGAAAAATGTACGCAATGTTAAACAACCAACAAAAAAAACACAAAAAAAAAAAATTTTTTAAGACCATGCAAGTACTAACATGGTTAAAAAAAAAATTTTTTTTTTTTAAAAAAAGGGCATCGTATGTTAACTGTACTACGAAAAATGTACGTAATGTTAAACAACCAACAAAAAAAACACAAAAAAAAAAAATTTTTTTTCTAAAGCCCATGCAAGTACTAACATGGTTAAAAAAAAAATTTTTTTTTTTGTGAAAAAAGGGCATCGTATGTTAACTGTGCTACGAAAAATGTACGCAATGTTAAACAACCAACAAAAAAAACACAAAAAAAAAAATTTTTTTTCTAAAGCCCATGCAAGTACTAACATGGTTAAAAAAAAAATTTTTTTTTTTTAAAAAAAGGGCATCGTATGTTAATTGTACTACGAAAAATGTACGCAATGTTAAACAACCAACAAAAAAAACACAAAAAAAAAAAATTTTTTTTCTAAAGCCCATGCAAGTACTAACATGGTTAAAGACCATGCAAGTACTAACATGGTAAAAAAAAAAATTTTTTTTTTTTAAAAAAAGGGCATCGTATGTTAACTGTGCTACGAAAAATGTACGCAATGTTAAACAACCAACAAAAAAAACACAAAAAAAAAAAATTTTTTTTCTAAAGCCGATGCAAGTACTAACATGGTTAAAGACCATGCAAGTACTAACATGGTTAAAAAAAAAATTTTTTTTTTTTAAAAAAAGGGCATCGTATGTTAACTGTACTACGAAAAATGTACGCAATGTTAAAAAACCAACAAAAAAAACACAAAAAAAAAAATTTTTTTTCTAAAGCCCATGCAAGTACTAACATGGTTAAAAAAAAAATTTTTTTTTTTTAAAAAAAGGGCATCGTATGTTAACTGTACTACGAAAAATGTACGCAATGTTAAACAACCAACAAAAAAAACACAAAAAAAAAAAATTTTTTTTCTAAAGCCCATGCAAGTACTAACATGGTTAAAGACCATGCAAGTACTAACATGGTTAAAAAAAAAATTTTTTTTTTTTAAAAAAAGGGCATCGTATGTTAACTGTGCTACGAAAAATGTACGCAATGTTAAACAACCAACAAAAAAAACACAAAAAAAAAAAATTTTTTTTCTAAAGCCCATGCAAGTACTAACATGGTTAAAGACCATGCAAGTACTAACATGGTTAAAAAAAAAATTTTTTTTTTTTAAAAAAAGGGCATCGTATGTTAACTGTGCTACGAAAAATGTACGCAATGTTAAACAACCAACAAAAAAAACACAAAAAAAAAAAATTTTTTTTCTAAAGCCCATGCAAGTACTAACATGGTTAAAGACCATGCAAGTACTAACATGGTTAAAAAAAAAATTTTTTTTTTTTAAAAAAAGGGCATCGTATGTTAACTGTACTACGAAAAATGTACGCAATGTTAAACAACCAACAAAAAAAACACAAAAAAAAAAAATTTTTTTTCTAAAGCCCATGCAAGTACTAACATGGTTAAAAAAAAAATTTTTTTTTTTTAAAAAAAGGGCATCGTATGTTAACTGTACTACGAAAAATGTACGCAATGTTAAACAACCAACAAAAAAAACACAAAAAAAAAAAATTTTTTTTCTAAAGCCCATGCAAGTACTAACATGGTTAAAAAAAAAATTTTTTTTTTTTAAAAAAAGGGCATCGTATGTTAACTGTACTACGAAAAATGTACGCAATGTTAAACAACCAACAAAAAAAACACAAAAAAAAAAAATTTTTTTTCTAAAGCCGATGCAAGTACTAACATGGTTAAAGACCATGCAAGTACTAACATGGTTAAAAAAAAAATTTTTTTTTTTTAAAAAAAGGGCATCGTATGTTAACTGTACTACGAAAAATGTACGCAATGTTAAACAACCAACAAAAAAAACACAAAAAAAAAAAATTTTTTTTCTAAAGCCCATGCAAGTACTAACATGGTTAAAAAAAAAATTTTTTTTTTTTAAAAAAAGGGCATCGTATGTTAACTGTACTACGAAAAATGTACGCAATGTTAAACAACCAACAAAAAAAACACAAAAAAAAAAAATTTTTTTTCTAAAGCCCATGCAAGTACTAACATGGTTAAAGACCATGCAAGTACTAACATGGTTAAAAAAAAAATTTTTTTTTTTTAAAAAAAGGGCATCGTATGTTAACTGTGCTACGAAAAATGTACGCAATGTTAAACAACCAACAAAAAAAACACAAAAAAAAAAAATTTTTTTTCTAAAGCCGATGCAGGTACTAACATGGTTAAAGACCATGCAAGTACTAACATGGTTAAAAAAAAAATTTTTTTTTTTTAAAAAAAGGGCATCGTATGTTAACTGTACTACAAAAAATGTACGCAATGTTAAACAACCAACAAAAAAAACACAAAAAAAAAAAATTTTTTTTCTAAAGCCCATGCAAGTACTAACATGGTTAAAAAAAAAATTTTTTTTTTTTAAAAAAAGGGCATCGTATGTTAACTGTACTACGAAAAATGTACGCAATGTTAAACAACCAACAAAAAAAACACAAAAAAAAAAAATTTTTTTTCTAAAGCCCATGCAAGTACTAACATGGTTAAAAAAAAAATTTTTTTTTTTTTGAAAAAAGGGCATCGTATGTTAACTGTGCTACGAAAAATGTACGCAATGTTAAACAACCAACAAAAAAAACACAAAAAAAAAAATTTTTTTTCTAAAGCCCATGCAAGTACTAACATGGTTAAAAAAAAAATTTTTTTTTTTTAAAAAAAGGGCATCGTATGTTAACTGTACTACGAAAAATGTACGCAATGTTAAACAACCAACAAAAAAAACACAAAAAAAAAAAATTTTTTTTCTAAAGCCCATGCAAGTACTAACATGGTTAAAGACCATGCAAGTACTAACATGGTAAAAAAAAAATTTTTTTTTTTTAAAAAAAGGGCATCGTATGTTAACTGTGCTACGAAAAATGTACGCAATGTTAAACAACCAACAAAAAAAACACAAAAAAAAAAAATTTTTTTTCTAAAGCCGATGCAAGTACTAACATGGTTAAAGACCATGCAAGTACTAACATGGTTAAAAAAAAAAATTTTTTTTTTTTAAAAAAAGGGCATCGTATGTTAACTGTACTACGAAAAATGTACGCAATGTTAAAAAACCAACAAAAAAAACACAAAAAAAAAATTTTTTTTCTAAAGCCCATGCAAGTACTAACATGGTTAAAAAAAAAATTTTTTTTTTTAAAAAAAAGGGCATCGTATGTTAACTGTACTACGAAAAATGTACGCAATGTTAAACAACCAACAAAAAAAACACAAAAAAAAAAAATTTTTTTTCTAAAGCCCATGCAAGTACTAACATGGTTAAAGACCATGCAAGTACTAACATGGTTAAAAAAAAAATTTTTTTTTTTTAAAAAAAGGGCATCGTATGTTAACTGTGCTACGAAAAATGTACGCAATGTTAAACAACCAACAAAAAAAACACAAAAAAAAAAAATTTTTTTTCTAAAGCCGATGCAAGTACTAACATGGTTAAAGACCATGCAAGTACTAACATGGTTAAAAAAAAAATTTTTTTTTTTTAAAAAAAGGGCATCGTATGTTAACTGTACTACGAAAAATGTACGCAATGTTAAACAACCAACAAAAAAAACACAAAAAAAAAAAATTTTTTTTCTAAAGCCCATGCAAGTACTAACATGGTTAAAAAAAAAATTTTTTTTTTTTAAAAAAAGGGCATCGTATGTTAACTGTACTACGAAAAATGTACGCAATGTTAAACAACCAACAAAAAAAACACAAAAAAAAAAAATTTTTTTTCTAAAGCCCATGCAAGTACTAACATGGTTAAAAAAAAAATTTTTTTTTTTTAAAAAAAGGGCATCGTATGTTAACTGTACTACGAAAAATGTACGCAATGTTAAACAACCAACAAAAAAAACACAAAAAAAAAAAATTTTTTAAGACCATGCAAGTACTAACATGGTTAAAAAAAAAATTTTTTTTTTTTAAAAAAAGGGCATCGTATGTTAACTGTACTACGAAAAATGTACGTAATGTTAAACAACCAACAAAAAAAACACAAAAAAAAAAAATTTTTTTTCTAAAGCCCATGCAAGTACTAACATGGTTAAAAAAAAAATTTTTTTTTTTTTGAAAAAAGGGCATCGTATGTTAACTGTGCTACGAAAAATGTACGCAATGTTAAACAACCAACAAAAAAAACACAAAAAAAAAAATTTTTTTTCTAAAGCCCATGCAAGTACTAACATGGTTAAAAAAAAAATTTTTTTTTTTTAAAAAAAGGGCATCGTATGTTAATTGTACTACGAAAAATGTACGCAATGTTAAACAACCAACAAAAAAAACACAAAAAAAAAAAATTTTTTTTCTAAAGCCCATGCAAGTACTAACATGGTTAAAGACCATGCAAGTACTAACATGGTAAAAAAAAAAATTTTTTTTTTTTAAAAAACGGGCATCGTATGTTAACTGTGCTACGAAAAATGTACGCAATGTTAAACAACCAACAAAAAAAACACAAAAAAAAAAAATTTTTTTTCTAAAGCCGATGCAAGTACTAACATGGTTAAAGACCATGCAAGTACTAACATGGTTAAAAAAAAAATTTTTTTTTTTTAAAAAAAGGGCATCGTATGTTAACTGTACTACGAAAAATGTACGCAATGTTAAAAAACCAACAAAAAAAACACAAAAAAAAAAATTTTTTTTCTAAAGCCCATGCAAGTACTAACATGGTTAAAAAAAAAATTTTTTTTTTTTAAAAAAAGGGCATCGTATGTTAACTGTACTACGAAAAATGTACGCAATGTTAAACAACCAACAAAAAAAACACAAAAAAAAAAAATTTTTTTTCTAAAGCCCATGCAAGTACTAACATGGTTAAAGACCATGCAAGTACTAACATGGTTAAAAAAAAAAATTTTTTTTTTTAAAAAAAGGGCATCGTATGTTAACTGTGCTACGAAAAATGTACGCAATGTTAAACAACCAACAAAAAAAACACAAAAAAAAAAAATTTTTTTTCTAAAGCCGATGCAAGTACTAACATGGTTAAAGACCATGCAAGTACTAACATGGTTAAAAAAAAAATTTTTTTTTTTTAAAAAAAGGGCATCGTATGTTAACTGTACTACGAAAAATGTACGCAATGTTAAACAACCAACAAAAAAAACACAAAAAAAAAAAATTTATTTTCTAAAGCCCATGCAAGTACTAACATGGTTAAAAAAAAAATTTTTTTTTTTTAAAAAAAGGGCATCGTATGTTAACTGTACTACGAAAAATGTACGCAATGTTAAACAACCAACAAAAAAAACACAAAAAAAAAAAATTTTTTAAGACCATGCAAGTACTAACATGGTTAAAAAAAAAATTTTTTTTTTTTAAAAAAAGGGCATCGTATGTTAACTGTACTACGAAAAATGTACGTAATGTTAAACAACCAACAAAAAAAACACAAAAAAAAAAAATTTTTTTTCTAAAGCCCATGCAAGTACTAACATGGTTAAAAAAAAAATTTTTTTTTTTTTGAAAAAAGGGCATCGTATGTTAACTGTGCTACGAAAAATGTACGCAATGTTAAACAACCAACAAAAAAAACACAAAAAAAAAAATTTTTTTTCTAAAGCCCATGCAAGTACTAACATGGTTAAAAAAAAAATTTTTTTTTTTTAAAAAAAGGGCATCGTATGTTAACTGTACTACGAAAAATGTACGCAATGTTAAACAACCAACAAAAAAAACACAAAAAAAAAAAATTTTTTTTCTAAAGCCCATGCAAGTACTAACATGGTTAAAGACCATGCAAGTACTAACATGGTTAAAAAAAAAATTTTTTTTTTTTAAAAAAAGGGCATCGTATGTTAACTGTGCTACGAAAAATGTACGCAATGTTAAACAACCAACAAAAAAAACACAAAAAAAAAAAATTTTTTTTCTAAAGCCGATGCAAGTACTAACATGGTTAAAGACCATGCAAGTACTAACATGGTTAAAAAAAAAATTTTTTTTTTTTAAAAAAAGGGCATCGTATGTTAACTGTACTACGAAAAATGTACGCAATGTTAAACAACCAACAAAAAAAACACAAAAAAAAAAAATTTTTTTTCTAAAGCCCATGCAAGTACTAACATGGTTAAAAAAAAAATTTTTTTTTTTTAAAAAAAGGGCATCGTATGTTAACTGTACTACGAAAAATGTACGCAATGTTAAACAACCAACAAAAAAAACACAAAAAAAAAAAATTTTTTAAGACCATGCAAGTACTAACATAGTTAAAAAAAAAATTTTTTTTTTTTAAAAAAAGGGCATCGTATGTTAACTGTACTACGAAAAATGTACGTAATGTTAAACAACCAACAAAAAAAACACAAAAAAAAAAAATTTTTTTTCTAAAGCCCATGCAAGTACTAACATGGTTAAAAAAAAAATTTTTTTTTTTTTGAAAAAAGGGCATCGTATGTTAACTGTGCTACGAAAAATGTACGCAATGTTAAACAACCAACAAAAAAAACACAAAAAAAAAAATTTTTTTTCTAAAGCCCATGCAAGTACTAACATGGTTAAAAAAAAAATTTTTTTTTTTTAAAAAAAGGGCATCGTATGTTAATTGTACTACGAAAAATGTACGCAATGTTAAACAACCAACAAAAAAAACACAAAAAAAAAAAATTTTTTTTCTAAAGCCGATGCAAGTACTAACATGGTTAAAGACCATGCAAGTACTAACATGGTAAAAAAAAAAATTTTTTTTTTTTAAAAAAAGGGCATCGTATGTTAACTGTGCTACGAAAAATGTACGCAATGTTAAACAACCAACAAAAAAAACACAAAAAAAAAAAATTTTTTTTCTAAAGCCGATGCAAGTACTAACATGGTTAAAGACCATGCAAGTACTAACATGGTTAAAAAAAAAATTTTTTTTTTTTAAAAAAAGGGCATCGTATGTTAACTGTACTACGAAAAATGTACGCAATGTTAAAAAACCAACAAAAAAAACACAAAAAAAAAAATTTTTTTTCTAAAGCCCATGCAAGTACTAACATGGTTAAAAAAAAAATTTTTTTTTTTTAAAAAAAGGGCATCGTATGTTAACTGTACTACGAAAAATGTACGCAATGTTAAACAACCAACAAAAAAAACACAAAAAAAAAAAATTTTTTTTCTAAAGCCCATGCAAGTACTAACATGGTTAAAGACCATGCAAGTACTAACATGGTTAAAAAAAAAATTATTTTTTTTTAAAAAAAGGGCATCGTATGTTAACTGTGCTACGAAAAATGTACGCAATGTTAAACAACCAACAAAAAAAACACAAAAAAAAAAAATTTTTTTTCTAAAGCCGATGCAAGTACTAACATGGTTAAAGACCATGCAAGTACTAACATGGTTAAAAAAAAAATTTTTTTTTTTTAAAAAAAGGGCATCGTATGTTAACTGTACTACGAAAAATGTACGCAATGTTAAACAACCAACAAAAAAAACACAAAAAAAAAAAATTTTTTTTCTAAAGCCCATGCAAGTACTAACATGGTTAAAAAAAAAATTTTTTTTTTTTAAAAAAAGGGCATCGTATGTTAACTGTACTACGAAAAATGTACGTAATGTTAAACAACCAACAAAAAAAACACAAAAAAAAAAAATTTTTTTTCTAAAGCCCATGCAAGTACTAACATGGTTAAAAAAAAAATTTTTTTTTTTTTGAAAAAAGGGCATCGTATGTTAACTGTGCTACGAAAAATGTACGCAATGTTAAACAACCAACAAAAAAAACACAAAAAAAAAAATTTTTTTTCTAAAGCCCATGCAAGTACTAATATGGTTAAAAAAAAAATTTTTTTTTTTTAAAAAAAGGGCATCGTATGTTAACTGTACTACGAAAAATGTACGCAATGTTAAACAACCAACAAAAAAAACACAAAAAAAAAAAATTTTTTTTCTAAAGCCCATGCAAGTACTAACATGGTTAAAGACCATGCAAGTACTAACATGGTAAAAAAAAAAATTTTTTTTTTTTAAAAAAAGGGCATCGTATGTTAACTGTGCTACGAAAAATGTACGCAATGTTAAACAACCAACAAAAAAAACACAAAAAAAAAAAATTTTTTTTCTAAAGCCCATGCAAGTACTAACATGGTTAAAAAAAAATTTTTTTTTTTTTGAAAAAAGGGCATCGTATGTTAACTGTGCTACGAAAAATGTACGCAATGTTAAACAACCAACAAAAAAAACACAAAAAAAAAAATTTTTTTTCTAAAGCCCATGCAAGTACTAACATGGTTAAAAAAAAAATTTTTTTTTTTTAAAAAAAGGGCATCGTATGTTAACTGTACTACGAAAAATGTACGCAATGTTAAACAACCAACAAAAAAAACACAAAAAAAAAAAATTTTTTTTCTAAAGCCCATGCAAGTACTAACATGGTTAAAGACCATGCAAGTACTAACATGGTAAAAAAAAAAATTTTTTTTTTTTAAAAAAAGGGCATCGTATGTTAACTGTGCTACGAAAAATGTACGCAATGTTAAACAACCAACAAAAAAAACACAAAAAAAAAAAATTTTTTTTCTAAAGCCGATGCAAGTACTAACATGGTTAAAGACCATGCAAGTACTAACATGGTTAAAAAAAAAATTTTTTTTTTTTAAAAAAAGGGCATCGTATGTTAACTGTACTACGAAAAATGTACGCAATGTTAAAAAACCAACAAAAAAAACACAAAAAAAAAACTTTTTTTTCTAAAGCCCATGCAAGTACTAACATGGTTAAAAAAAAAATTTTTTTTTTTTAAAAAAAGGGCATCGTATGTTAACTGTACTACGAAAAATGTACGCAATGTTAAACAACCAACAAAAAAAACACAAAAAAAAAAAATTTTTTTTCTAAAGCCCATGCAAGTACTAACATGGTTAAAGACCATGCAAGTACTAAAATGGTTAAAAAAAAAATTTTTTTTTTTTAAAAAAAGGGCATCGTATGTTAACTGTGCTACGAAAAATGTACGCAATGTTAAACAACCAACAAAAAAAACACAAAAAAAAAAAATTTTTTTTCTAAAGCCGATGCAAGTACTAACATGGTTAAAGACCATGCAAGTACTAACATGGTTAAAAAAAAAATTTTTTTTTTTTAAAAAAAGGGCATCGTATGTTAACTGTACTACGAAAAATGTACGCAATGTTAAACAACCAACAAAAAAAACACAAAAAAAAAAAATTTTTTTTCTAAAGCCCATGCAAGTACTAACATGGTTAAAAAAAAAATTTTTTTTTTTTAAAAAAAGGGCATCGTATGTTAACTGTACTACGAAAAATGTACGCAATGTTAAACAACCAACAAAAAAAACACAAAAAAAAAAAATTTTTTAAGACCATGCAAGTACTAACATGGTTAAAAAAAAAATTTTTTTTTTTTAAAAAAAGGGCATCGTATGTTAACTGTACTACGAAAAATGTACGTAATGTTAAACAACCAACAAAAAAAACACAAAAAAAAAAAAATTTTTTTCTAAAGCCCATGCAAGTACTAACATGGTTAAAAAAAAAATTTTTTTTTTTTTGAAAAAAGGGCATCGTATGTTAACTGTGCTACGAAAAATGTACGCAATGTTAAACAACCAACAAAAAAAACACAAAAAAAAAAATTTTTTTTCTAATGCCCATGCAAGTACTAACATGGTTAAAAAAAAAATTTTTTTTTTTTAAAAAAAGGGCATCGTATGTTAACTGTACTACGAAAAATGTACGCAATGTTAAACAACCAACAAAAAAAACACAAAAAAAAAAAATTTTTTAAGACCATGCAAGTACTAACATGGTTAAAAAAAAAATTTTTTTTTTTTAAAAAAAGGGCATCGTATGTTAACTGTACTACGAAAAATGTACGCAATGTTAAAAAACCAACAAAAAAAACACAAAAAAAAAAATTTTTTTTCTAAAGCCCATGCAAGTACTAACATGGTTAAAAAAAAAATTTTTTTTTTTTAAAAAAAGGGCATCGTATGTTAACTGTACTACGAAAAATGTACGCAATGTTAAACAACCAACAAAAAAAACACAAAAAAAAAAAATTTTTTTTCTAAAGCCCATGCAAGTACTAACATGGTTAAAAAAAAAATTTTTTTTTTTTAAAAAAAGGGCATCGTATGTTAACTGTACTACGAAAAATGTACGCAATGTTAAACAACCAACAAAAAAAACACAAAAAAAAAAAATTTTTTAAGACCATGCAAGTACTAACATGGTTAAAAAAAAAATTTTTTTTTTTTAAAAAAAGGGCATCGTATGTTAACTGTACTACGAAAAATGTACGCAATGTTAAAAAACCAACAAAAAAAACACAAAAAAAAAAATTTTTTTTCTAAAGCCCATGAAAGTACTAACATGGTTAAAAAAAAAATTTTTTTTTTTTAAAAAAAGGGCATCGTATGTTAACTGTACTACGAAAAATGTACGCAATGTTAAACAACCAACAAAAAAAACACAAAAAAAAAAAATTTTTTTTCTAAAGCCCATGCAAGTACTAACATGGTTAAAGACCATGCAAGTACTAACATGGTTAAAAAAAAAAATTTTTTTTTTTAAAAAAAGGGCATCGTATGTTAACTGTGCTACGAAAAATGTACGCAATGTTAAACAACCAACAAAAAAAACACAAAAAAAAAAAATTTTTTTTCTAAAGCCGATGCAAGTACTAACATGGTTAAAGACCATGCAAGTACTAACATGGTTAAAAAAAAAATTTTTTTTTTTTAAAAAAAGGGCATCGTATGTTAACTGTACTACGAAAAATGTACGCAATGTTAAACAACCAACAAAAAAAACACAAAAAAAAAAAATTTTTTTTCTAAAGCCCATGCAAGTACTAACATGGTTAAAAAAAAAATTTTTTTTTTTTAAAAAAAGGGCATCGTATGTTAACTGTACTACGAAAAATGTACGCAATGTTAAACAACCAACAAAAAAAACACAAAAAAAAAAAATTTTTTAAGACCATGCAAGTACTAACATGGTTAAAAAAAAAATTTGTTTTTTTTTAAAAAAAGGGCATCGTATGTTAACTGTACTACGAAAAATGTACGCAATGTTAAACAACCAACAAAAAAAACACAAAAAAAAAAAATTTTTTTTCTAAAGCCCATGCAAGTACTAACATGGTAAAAAAACAAATTTTTTTTTTTAAAAAAAGGGCATCGTATGTTAACTGTGCTACGAAAAATGTACGCAATGTTAAACAACCAACAAAAAAAACACAAAAAAAAAAATTTTTTTTCTAAAGCCCATGCAAGTACTAACATGGTTAAAGCCCATGCAAGTACTAACATGGTTAAAAAAAAAATTTTTTTTTTTTTGAAAAAAGGGCATCGTATGTTAACTGTGCTACGAAAAATGTACGCAATGTTAAACAACCAACAAAAAAAACACAAAAAAAAAAATTTTTTTTCCAAAGCCCATGCAAGTACTAACATGGTTAAAAAAAAAATTTTTTTTTTTTAAAAAAAGGGCATCGTATGTTAACTGTACTACGAAAAATGTACGCAATGTTAAACAACCAACAAAAAAAAACACAAAAAAAAAAAATTTTTTTTCTAAAACCCATGCAAGTACAAACATGGTAAAAAAAAAAATTTTTTTTTTTTAAAAAAAGGGCATCGTATGTTAACTGTGCTACGAAAAATGTACGCAATGTTAAACAACCAACAAAAAAAACACAAAAAAAAAAAATTTTTTTTCTAAAGCCGATGCAAGTACTAACATGGTTAAAGACCATGCAATTACTAACATGGTTAAAAAAAAAATTTTTTTTTTTAAAAAAAGGGCATCGTATGTTAACTGTACTACGAAAAATGTACGCAATGTTAAACAACCAACAAAAAAAACACAAAAAAAAAAAATTTTTTTTCTAAAGCCCATGCAAGTACTAACATGGTTAAAAAAAAAATTTTTTTTTTTTAAAAAAAGGGCATCGTATGTTAACTGTACTACGAAAAATGTACGCAATGTTAAACAACCAACAAAAAAAACACAAAAAAAAAAAATTTTTTAAGACCATGCAAGTACTAACATGGTTAAAAAAAAATTTTTTTTTTTTTAAAAAAAGGGCATCGTATGTTAACTGTACTACGAAAAATGTACGTAATGTTAAACAACCAACAAAAAAAACACAAAAAAAAAAAATTTTTTTTCTAAAGCCCATGCAAGTACTAACATGGTTAAAAAAAAAATTTTTTTTTTTTTTAAAAAAGGGCATCGTATGTTAACTGTGCTACGAAAAATGTACGCAATGTTAAACAACCAACAAAAAAAACACAAAAAAAAAAATTTTTTTTCTAAAGCCCATGCAAGTACTAACATGGTTAAAAAAAAAATTTTTTTTTTTTAAAAAAAGGGCATTGTATGTTAACTGTACTACCAAAAATGTACGCAATGTTAAACAACCAACAAAAAAAACACAAAAAAAAAAAATTTTTTTTCTAAAGCCCATGCAAGTACTAACATGGTTAAAGACCATGCAAGTACTAACATGGTTAAAAAAAAAATTTTTTTTTTTTTAAAAAAAGGGCATCGTATGGTAACTGTGCTACGAAAAATGTACGCAATGTTAAACAACCAACAAAAAAAACACAAAAAAAAAAAATTTTTTTTCTAAAGCCGATGCAAGTACTAACATGGTTAAAGACCATGCAAGTACTAACATGGTTAAAAAAAAAATTTTTTTTTTTTAAAAAAAGGGCATCGTATGTTAACTGTACTACGAAAAATGTACGCAATGTTAAACAACCAACAAAAAAAACACAAAAAAAAAAAATTTTTTTTCTAAAGCCCATGCAAGTACTAACATGGTTAAAAAAAAAATTTTTTTTTTTTAAAAAAAGGGCATCGTATGTTAACTGTACTACGAAAAATGTACGCAATGTTAAACAACCAACAAAAAAAACACAAAAAAAAAAAATTTTTTAAGACCATGCAAGTACTAACATGGTTAAAAAAAAAATTTTTTTTTTTTAAAAAAAGGGCATCGTATGTTAACTGTACTACGAAATATGTACGTAATGTTAAACAACCAACAAAAAAAACACAAAAAAAAAAATTTTTTTTCTGAAGCCGATGCAAGTACTAACATGGTTAAAAAAAAAATTTTTTTTTTTTTGAAAAAAGGGCATCGTATGTTAACTGTGCTACGAAAAATGTACGCAATGTTAAACAACCAACAAAAAAAACACAAAAAAAAAAATTTTTTTTCTAAAGCCCATGCAAGTACTAACATGGTTAAAGACCATGCAAGTACTAACATGGTAAAAAAAAAAATTTTTTTTTTTTAAAAAAAGGGCATCGTATGTTAACTGTGCTACGAAAAATGTACGCAATGTTAAACAACCAACAAAAAAAACACAAAAAAAAAAAATTTTTTTTCTAAAGCCGATGCAAGTACTAACATGGTTAAAGACCATGCAAGTACTAACATGGTTAAAAAAAAATTTTTTTTTTTTAAAAAAAGGGCATTGTATGTTAACTGTACTACGAAAAATGTACGCAATGTTAAAAAACCAACAAAAAAAACACAAAAAAAAAAATTTTTTTTCTAAAGCCCATGCAAGTACTAACATGGTTAAAAAAAAAATTTTTTTTTTTTAAAAAAAGGGCATCGTATGTTAACTTTACTACGAAAAATGTACGCAATGTTAAACAACCAACAAAAAAAACACAAAAAAAAAAAATTTTTTTTCTAAAGCCCATGCAAGTACTAACATGGTTAAAAAAAAAATTTTTTTTTTTTAAAAAAAGGGCATCGTATGTTAACTGTGCTACGAAAAATGTACGCAATGTTAAACAACCAACAAAAAAAACACAAAAAAAAAAAATTTTTTTTCTAAAGCCGATGCAAGTACTAACATGGTTAAAGACCATGCAAGTACTAACATGGTTAAAAAAAAAATTTTTTTTTTTTTAAAAAAAGGGCATCGTATGTTAACTGTACTACGAAAAATGTACGCAATGTTAAACAACCAACAAAAAAAACACAAAAAAAAAAATTTTTTTTCTAAAGCCCATGCAAGTACTAACATGGTTAAAAAAAAAATTTTTTTTTTTTAAAAAAAGGGCATCGTATGTTAACTGTGCTACGAAAAATGTACGCAATGTTAAACAACCAACAAAAAAAACACAAAAAAAAAAATTTTTTTTCTAAAGCCCATGCAAGTACTAACATGGTTAAAAAAAAAATTTTTTTTTTTTAAAAAAAGGGCATCGTATGTTAACTGTACTACGAAAAATGTACGCAATGTTAAACAACCAACAAAAAAAACACAAAAAAAAAAATTTTTTTTCTAAAGCCCATGCAAGTACTAACATGGTTAAAGCCCATGCAAGTACTAACATGGTTAAAAAAAAAATTTTTTTTTTTTTGAAAAAAGGGCATCGTATGTTAACTGTGCTACGAAAAATGTACGCAATGTTAAACAACCAACAAAAAAAACACAAAAAAAAAAATTTTTTTTCTAAAGCCCATGCAAGTACTAACATGGTTAAAAAAAAAATTTTTTTTTTTTAAAAAAAGGGCATCGTATGTTAACTGTACTACGAAAAATGTACGCAATGTTAAACAACCAACAAAAAAAACACAAAAAAAAAAAATTTTTTTTCTAAAGCCCATGCAAGTACTAACATGGTTAAAGACCATGCAAGTACTAACATGGTTAAAAAAAAAATTTTTTTTTTTTAAAAAAAGGGCATCGTATGTTAACTGTACTACGAAAAATGTACGCAATGTTAAACAACCAACAAAAAAAACACAAAAAAAAAAAATTTTTTTTCTAAAGCCCATGCAAGTACTAACATGGTTAAAAAAAAAATTTTTTTTTTTTTTAAAAAAGGGCATCGTATGTTAACTGTGCTACGAAAAATGTACGCAATGTTAAACAACCAACAAAAAAAACACAAAAAAAAAAATTTTTTTTCTAAAGCCCATGCAAGTACTAACATGGTTAAAAAAAAAATTTTTTTTTTTTAAAAAAAGGGCATCGTATGTTAACTGTACTACGAAAAATGTACGCAATGTTAAACAACCAACAAAAAAAACACAAAAAAAAAAAATTTTTTTTCTAAAGCCCATGCAAGTACTAACATGGTTAAAGACCATGCAAGTACTAACATGGTAAAAAAAAAAATTTTTTTTTTTTTAAAAAAAAGGGCATCGTATGTTAACTGTGCTACGAAAAATGTACGCAATGTTAAACAACCAACAAAAAAAACACAAAAAAAAAAAATTTTTTTTCTAAAGCCGATGCAAGTACTAACATGGTTAAAGACCATGCAAGTACTAACATGGTTAAAAAAAAAATTTTTTTTTTTTAAAAAAAGGGCATCGTATGTTAACTGTACTACGAAAAATGTACGCAATGTTAAAAAACCAACAAAAAAAACACAAAAAAAAAAATTTTTTTTCTAAAGCCCATGCAAGTACTAACATGGTTAAAAAAAAAATTTTTTTTTTTTAAAAAAAGGGCATCGTATGTTAACTGTACTACGAAAAATGTACGCAATGTTAAACAACCAACAAAAAAAACACAAAAAAAAAAAAATTTTTTTCTTAAGCCCATGCAAGTACTAGCATGGTTAAAAAAAAAATTTTTTTTTTTTAAAAAAAGGGCATCGTATGTTAACTGTGCTACGAAAAATGTACGCAATGTTAAACAACCAACAAAAAAAACACAAAAAAAAAAAATTTTTTTTCTAAAGCCGATGCAAGTACTAACATGGTTAAAGACCATGCAAGTACTAACATGGTTAAAAAAAAAATTTTTTTTTTTTTAAAAAAAGGGCATCGTATGTTAACTGTACTACGAAAAATGTACGCAATGTTAAACAACCAACAAAAAAAACACAAAAAAAAAAATTTTTTTTCTAAAGCCCATGCAAGTACTAACATGGTTAAAAAAAAAATTTTTTTTTTTTAAAAAAAGGGCATCGTATGTTAACTGTGCTACGAAAAATGTACGCAATGTTAAACAACCAACAAAAAAAACACAAAAAAAAAAATTTTTTTTCTAAAGCCCATGCAAGTACTAACATGGTTAAAAAAAAAATTTTTTTTTTTAAAAAAAGGGCATCGTATGTTAACTGTACTACGAAAAATGTACGCAATGTTAAACAACCAACAAAAAAAACACAAAAAAAAAAAATTTTTTTTCTAAAGCCCATGCAAGTACTAACATGGTTAAAGACCATGCAAGTACTAACATGGTAAAAAAACAAATTTTTTTTTTTTAAAAAAAGGGCATCGTATGTTAACTGTGCTACGAAAAATGTACGCAATGTTAAACAACCAACAAAAAAAAAAAAAAAAAAAATTTTTTTTCTAAAGCCCATGCAAGTACTAACATGGTTAAAGCCCATGCAAGTACTAACATGGTTAAAAAAAAAATTTTTTTTTTTTTGAAAAAAGGGCATCGTATGTTAACTGTGCTACGAAAAATGTACGCAATGTTAAACAACCAACAAAAAAAACACAAAAAAAAAAATTTTTTTTCTAAAGCCCATGCAAGTACTAACATGGTTAAAAAAAAAATTTTTTTTTTTTAAAAAAAGGGCATCGTATGTTAACTGTACTACGAAAAATGTACGCAATGTTAAACAACCAACAAAAAAAACACAAAAAAAAAAAATTTTTTTTCTAAAGCCCATGCAAGTACTAACATGGTTAAAGACCATGCAAGTACTAACATGGTAAAAAAAAAAATTTTTTTTTTTTAAAAAAAGGGCATCGTATGTTAACTGTGCTACGAAAAATGTACGCAATGTTAAACAACCAACAAAAAAAACACAAAAAAAAAAAATTTTTTTTCTAAAGCCGATGCAAGTACTAACATGGTTAAAGACCATGCAAGTACTAACATGGTTAAAAAAAAAATTTTTTTTTTTTAAAAAAAGGGCATCGTATGTTAACTGTACTACGAAAAATGTACGCAATGTTAAACAACCAACAAAAAAAACACAAAAAAAAAAAATTTTTTTTCTAAAGCCCATGCAAGTACTAACATGGTTAAAAAAAAAATTTTTCTTTTTTAAAAAAAGGGCATCGTATGTTAACTGTGCTACGAAAAATGTACGCAATGTTAAACAACCAACAAAAAAAACACAAAAAAAAAAAATTTTTTAAGACCATGCAAGTACTAACATGGTTAAAAAAAAAATTTTTTTTTTTTAAAAAAGGGGCATCGTATGTTAACTGTACTACGAAAAATGTACGTAATGTTAAACAACCAACAAAAAAAACACAAAAAAAAAAAATTTTTTTTCTAAAGCCCATGCAAGTACTAACATGGTTAAAAAAAAAATTTTTTTTTTTTAAAAAAAGGGCATCGTATGTTAACTGTACTACGAAAAATGTACGCAAAAATAAACAACCAACAAAAAAAACACAAAAAAAAAAAGTTTTTTTTCTAAAGCCCATGCAAGTACTAACATGGTTAAAAAAAAAATTTTTTTTTTTTAAAAAAAGGGCATCGTATGTTAACTGTACTACGAAAAATGTACGCAATGTTAAACAACCAACAAAAAAAACACAAAAAAAAAAAATTTTTTTTCTAAAGCCGATGCAAGTACTAACATGGTTAAAGACCATGCAAGTACTAACATGGTTAAAAAAAAAATTTTTTTTTTTTAAAAAAAGGGCATCGTATGTTAACTGTACTACGAAAAATGTACGCAATGTTAAACAACCAACAAAAAAAACACAAAAAAAAAAAATTTTTTTTCTAAAGCCCATGCAAGTACTAACATGGTTAAAAAAAAAATTTTTTTTTTTTAAAAAAAGGGCATCGTATGTTAACTGTACTACGAAAAATGTACGCAATGTTAAACAACCAACAAAAAAAACACACATGGTTAAAAAAAAAATTTTTTTTTTTTAAAAAAAGGGCATCGTATGTTAACTGTACTACGAAAAATGTACGTAATGTTAAACAACCAACAAAAAAAACACAAAAAAAAAAAATTTTTTTTCTAAAGCCCATGCAAGTACTAACATGGTTAAAAAAAAAATTTTTTTTTTTTTGAAAAAAGGGCATCGTATGTTAACTGTGCTACGAAAAATGTACGCAATGTTAAACAACCAACAAAAAAAACACAAAAAAAAAAATTTTTTTTCTAAAGCCCATGCAAGTACTAACATGGTTAAAAAAAAAATTTTTTTTTTTTAAAAAAAGGGCATCGTATGTTAACTGTACTACGAAAAATGTACGCAATGTTAAACAACCAACAAAAAAAACACAAAAAAAAAAAATTTTTTTTCTAAAGCCCATGCAAGTACTAACATGGTTAAAGACCATGCAAGTACTAACATGGTAAAAAAAAAAATTTTTTTTTTTTAAAAAAAGGGCATCGTATGTTAACTGTGCTACGAAAAATGTACGCAATGTTAAACAACCAACAAAAAAAACACAAAAAAAAAAAATTTTTTTTCTAAAGCCGATGCAAGTACTAACATGGTTAAAAAAAAAATTTTTTTTTTTTAAAAAAAGGGCATCGTATGTTAACTGTACTACGAAAAATGTACGCAATGTTAAAAAACCAACAAAAAAAACACAAAAAAAAAAATTTTTTTTCTAAAGCCCATGCAAGTACTAACATGGTTAAAAAAAAAATTTTTTTTTTTTAAAAAAAGGGCATCGTATGTTAACTGTACTACGAAAAAAGTACGCAATGTTAAACAACCAACAAAAAAAACACAAAAAAAAAAAATTTTTTTTCTAAAGCCCATGCAAGTACTAACATGGTTAAAGACCATGGAAGTACTAACATGGTTAAAAAAAAAATTTTTTTTTTTTAAAAAAAGGGCATCGTATGTTAACTGTGCTACGAAAAATGTACGCAATGTTAAACAACCAACAAAAAAAACACAAAAAAAAAAAATTTTTTTTCTAAAGCCGATGCAAGTACTAACATGGTTAAAGACCATGCAAGTACTAACATGGTTAAAAAAAAAATTTTTTTTTTTAAAAAAAGGGCATCGTATGTTAACTGTACTACGAAAAATGTACGCAATGTTAAACAACCAACAAAAAAAACACAAAAAAAAAAAATTTTTTTTCTAAAGCCCATGCAAGTACTAACATGGTTAAAGACCATGCAAGTACTAACATGGTTAAAAAAAAAATTTTTTTTTTTTAAAAAAAGGGCATCGTATGTTAACTGTGCTACGAAAAATGTACGCAATGTTAAACAACCAACAAAAAAAACACAAAAAAAAAAAATTTTTTAAGACCATGCAAGTACTAACATGGTTAAAAAAAAAATTTTTTTTTTTTAAAAAAAGGGCATCGTATGTTAACTGTGCTACGAAAAATGTACGTAATGTTAAACAACCAACAAAAAAAACACAAAAAAAAAAAATTTTTTTTCTAAAGCCCATGCAAGTACTAGCATGGTTAAAAAAAAAATTTTTTTTTTTTTGAAAAAAGGGCATCGTATGTTAACTGTGCTACGAAAAATGTACGCAATGTTAAACAACCAACAAAAAAAACACAAAAAAAAAAATTTTTTTTCTAAAGCCCATGCAAGTACTAACAAGGTTAAAAAAAAAATTTTTTTTTTTTAAAAAAAGGGCATCGTATGTTAACTGTACTACGAAAAATGTACGCAATGTTAAACAACCAACAAAAAAAACACAAAAAAAAAAAATTTTTTTTCTAAAGCCCATGCAAGTACTAACATGGTTAAAGACCATGCAAGTACTAACATAGTAAAAAAAAAAATTTTTTTTTTTTAAAAAAAGGGCATCGTATGTTAACTGTGCTACGAAAAATGTACGCAATGTTAAACAACCAACAAAAAAAACACAAAAAAAAAAAATTTTTTTTCTAAAGCCGATGCAAGTACTAACATGGTTAAAGACCATGCAAGTACTAACATGGTTAAAAAAAAAATTTTTTTTTTTTAAAAAAAGGGCATCGTATGTTAACTGTACTACGAAAAATGTACGCAATGTTAAAAAACCAACAAAAAAAACACAAAAAAAAAAATTTTTTTTCTAAAGCCCATGCAAGTACTAACATGGTTAAAAAAAAAATTTTTTTTTTTTAAAAAAAGGGCATCGTATGTTAACTGTACTACGAAAAATGTACGCAATGTTAAACAACCAACAAAAAAAACACAAAAAAAAAAAAATTTTTTTCTAAAGCCCATGCAAGTACTAACATGGTTAAAGACCATGCAAGTACTAACATGGTTAAAAAAAAAATTTTTTTTTTTTAAAAAAAGGGCATCGTATGTTAACTGTGCTACGAAAAATGTACGCAATGTTAAACAACCAACAAAAAAAACACAAAAAAAAAAAATTTTTTTTCTAAAGCCGATGCAAGTACTAACATGGTTAAAGACCATGCAAGTACTAACATGGTTAAAAAAAAAATTTTTTTTTTTTAAAAAAAGGGCATCGTATGTTAACTGTACTACGAAAAATGTACGCAATGTTAAACAACCAACAAAAAAAACACAAAAAAAAAAAATTTTTTTTCTAAAGCCCATGCAAGTACTAACATGGTCAAAAAAAAAATTTTTTTTTTTTAAAAAAAGGGCATCGTATGTTAACTGTACTACGAAAAATGTACGCAATGTTAAACAACCAACAAAAAAAACACAAAAAAAAAAAATTTTTTAAGACCATGCAAGTACTAACATGGTTAAAAAAAAAATTTTTTTTTTTTAAAAAAAGGGCATCGTATGTTAACTGTACTACGAAAAATGTACGTAATGTTAAACAACCAACAAAAAAAACACAAAAAAAAAAATTTTTTTTCTAAAGCCCATGCAAGTACTAACATGGTTAAAAAAAAAATTTTTTTTTTTTTGAAAAAAGGGCATCGTATGTTAACTGTGCTACGAAAAATGTACGCAATGTTAAACAACCAACAAAAAAAACACAAAAAAAAAAATTTTTTTTCTAAAGCCCATGCATGTACTAACATGGTTAAAAAAAAAATTTTTTTTTTTTAAAAAAAGGGCATCGTATGTTAACTGTACTACGAAAAATGTACGCAATGTTAAACAACCAACAAAAAAAACACAAAAAAAAAAAATTTTTTTTCTAAAGCCCATGCAAGTACTAACATGGTTAAAGACCATGCAAGTACTAACATGGTTAAAAAAAAAATTTTTTTTTTTTAAAAAAAGGGCATCGTATGTTAACTGTGCTACGAAAAATGTACGCAATGTTAAAAAACCAACAAAAAAAACACAAAAAAAAAAATTTTTTTTCTAAAGCCCATGCAAGTACTAACATGGTTAAAAAAAAAATTTTTTTTTTTTAAAAAAAGGGCATCGTATGTTAACTGTACTACGAAAAATGTACGCAATGTTAAACAACCAACAAAAAAAACACAAAAAAAAAAAAATTTTTTTCTAAAGCCCATGCAAGTACTAACATGGTTAAAGACCATGCAAGTACTAACATGGTTAAAAAAAAAATTTTTTTTTTTTTAAAAAAGGGCATCGTATGTTAACTGTACTACGAAAAATGTACGTAATGTTAAACAACCAACAAAAAAAACACAAAAAAAAAAAATTTTTTTTCTAAAGCCCATGCAAGTACTAACATGGTTAAAAAAAAAATTTTTTTTTTTTTGAAAAAAGGGCATCGTATGTTAACTGTGCTACGAAAAATGTACGCAATGTTAAACAACCAACAAAAAAAACACAAAAAAAAAAATTTTTTTTCTAAAGCCCATGCATGTACTAACATGGTTAAAAAAAAAATTTTTTTTTTTTAAAAAAAGGGCATCGTATGTTAACTGTACTACGAAAAATGTACGCAATGTTAAACAACCAACAAAAAAAACACAAAAAAAAAAAATTTTTTTTCTAAAGCCCATGCAAGTACTAACATGGTTAAAGACCATGCAAGTACTAACATGGTTAAAAAAAAAATTTTTTTTTTTTAAAAAAAGGGCATCGTATGTTAACTGTGCTACGAAAAATGTACGCAATGTTAAACAACCAACAAAAAAAACACAAAAAAAAAAAATTTTTTTTCTAAAGCCGATGCAAGTACTAACATGGTTAAAGATCATGCAAGTACTAACATGGTTAAAGACCATGCAAGTACTAACATGGTTAATAAAAAAAATTTTTTTTTTTTAAAAACAGGGCATCGTATGGTAACTGTACTACGAAAAATGTACGCAATGTTAAACAACCAACAAAAAAAACACAAAAAAAAAAATTTTTTTTCTAAAGCCCATGCAAGTACTAACATGGTTAAAAAAAAAATTTTTTTTTTTTTAAAAAAGGGCATCGTATGTTAACTGTACTACGAAAAATGTACGCAATGTTAAACAACCAACAAAAAAAACACAAAAAAAAAAAATTTTTTAAGACCATGCAAGTACTAACATGGTTAAAAAAAAAATTTTTTTTTTTTAAAAAAAGGGCATCGTATGTTAACTGTACTACGAAAAATGTACGTAATGTTAAACAACCAACAAAAAAAACACAAAAAAAAAAAATTTTTTTTCTAAAGCCCATGCAAGTACTAACATGGTTAAAAAAAAAATTTTTTTTTTTTTGAAAAAAGGGCATCGTATGTTAACTGTGATACGAAAAATGTACGCAATGTTAAACAACCAACAAAAAAAACACAAAAAAAAAAATTTTTTTTCTAAAGCCCATGCAAGTACTAACATGGTTAAAAAAAAAATTTTTTTTTTTTAAAAAAAGGGCATCGTATGTTAACTGTACTACGAAAAATGTACGCAATGTTAAACAACCAACAAAAAAAACACAAAAAAAAAAAATTTTTTTTCTAAAGCCCATGCAAGTACTAACATGGTTAAAGACCATGCAAGTACTAACATGGTAAAAAAAAAAATTTTTTTTTTTTAAAAAAAGGGCATCGTATGTTAACTGTGCTACGAAAAATGTACGCAATGTTAAACAACCAACAAAAAAAACACAAAAAAAAAAAATTTTTTTTCTAAAGCCGATGCAAGTACTAACATGGTTAAAGACCATGCAAGTACTAACATGGTTAAAAAAAAAATTTTTTTTTTTTAAAAAAAGGGCATCGTATGTTAACTGTACTACGAAAAATGTACGCAATGTTAAAAAACCAACAAAAAAAACACAAAAAAAAAAATTTTTTTTCTAAAGCCCATGCAAGTACTAACATGGTTAAAAAAAAAATTTTTTTTTTTTAAAAAAAGGGCATCGTATGTTAACTGTACTACGAAAAATGTACGCAATGTTAAACAACTAACAAAAAAAACACAAAAAAAAAAAATTTTTTTTCTAAAGCCCATGCAAGTACTAACATGGTTAAAGACCATGCAAGTACTAACATGGTTAAAAAAAAAATTTTTTTTTTTTAAAAAAAGGGCATCGTATGTTAACTGTGCTACGAAAAATGTACGCAATGTTAAACAACCAACAAAAAAAACACAAAAAAAAAAAATTTTTTTTCTAAAGCCGATGCAAGTACTAACATGGTTAAAGACCATGCAAGTACTAACATGGTTAAAAAAAAAATTTTTTTTTTTTAAAAAAAGGGCATCGTATGTTAACTGTACTACGAAAAATGTACGCAATGTTAAACAACCAACAAAAAAAACACAAAAAAAAAAAATTTTTTTTCTAAAGCCCATGCAAGTACTAACATGGTTAAAAAAAAAATTTTTTTTTTTTAAAAAAAGGGCATCGTATGTTAACTGTACTACGAAAAATGTACGCAATGTTAAACAACCAACAAAAAAAACACAAAAAAAAAAAATTTTTTAAGACCATGCAAGTACTAACATGGTTAAAAAAAAAATTTTTTTTTTTTAAAAAAAGGGCATCGTATGTTAACTGTACTACGAAAAATGTACGTAATGTTAAACAACCAACAAAAAAAACACAAAAAAAAAAAAATTTTTTTCTAAAGCCCATGCAAGTACTAACATGGTTAAAAAAAAAATTTTTTTTTTTTTTGAAAAAAGGGCATCGTATGTTAACTGTGCTACGAAAAATGTACGCAATGTTAAACAACCAACAAAAAAAACACAAAAAAAAAAATTTTTTTTCTAAAGCCCATGCAAGTACTAACATGGTTAAAAAAAAAATTTTTTTTTTTTAAAAAAAGGGCATCGTATGTTAACTGTACTACGAAAAATGTACGCAATGTTAAACAACCAACAAAAAAACACAAAAAAAAAAAATTTTTTTTCTAAAGCCCATGCAAGTACTAACATGGTTAAAGACCATGCAAGTACTAACATGGTAAAAAAAAAAATTTTTTTTTTTTAAAAAAAGGGCATCGTATGTTAACTGTGCTACGAAAAATGTACGCAATGTTAAACAACCAACAAAAAAAACACAAAAAAAAAAAATTTTTTTTCTAAAGCCGATGCAAGTACTAACATGGTTAAAGACCATGCAAGTACTAACATGGTTAAAAAAAAATTTTTTTTTTTTTAAAAAAAGGGCATCGTATGTTAACTGTACTACGAAAAATGTACGCAATGTTAAAAAACCAACAAAAAAAACACAAAAAAAAAAATTTTTTTTCTAAAGCCCATGCAAGTACTAACATGGTTAAAAAAAAAATTTTTTTTTTTTAAAAAAAGGGCATCCTATGTTAACTGTACTACGAAAAATGTACGCAATGTTAAACAACCAACAAAAAAAACACAAAAAAAAAAAATTTTTTTTCTAAAGCCCATGCAAGTACTAACATGGTTAAAGACCATGCAAGTACTAACATGGTTAAAAAAAAAATTTTTTTTTTTTAAAAAAAGGGCATCGTATGTTAACTGTGCTACGAAAAATGTACGCAATGTTAAACAACCAACAAAAAAAACACAAAAAAAAAAAATTTTTTTTCTAAAGCCGATGCAAGTACTAACATGGTTAAAGACCATGCAAGTACTAACATGGTTAAAAAAAAAATTTTTTTTTTTTAAAAAAAGGGCATCGTATGTTAACTGTACTACGAAAAATGTACGCAATGTTAAACAACCAACAAAAAAAACACAAAAAAAAAAAATTTTTTTTCTAAAGCCCATGCAAGTACTAACATGGTTAAAAAAAAAATTTTTTTTTTTTAAAAAAAGGGCATCGTATGTTAACTGTACTACGAAAAATGTACGCAATGTTAAACAACCAACAAAAAAAACACAAAAAAAAAAAATTTTTTAAGACCATGCAAGTACTAACATGGTTAAAAAAAAAATTTTGTATGTTAACTGTACTACGAAAAATGTACGTAATGTTAAACAACCAACAAAAAAAACACAAAAAAAAAAAATTTTTTTTCTAAAGCCCATGCAAGTACTAACATGGTTAAAAAAAAAATTTTTTTTTTTTTGAAAAAAGGGCATCGTATGTTAACTGTGCTACGAAAAATGTACGCAATGTTAAACAACCAACAAAAAAAACACAAAAAAAAAAAATTTTTTTTCTAAAGCCCATGCAAGTACTAACATGGTTAAAAAAAAAATTTTTTTTTTTTAAAAAAAGGGCATCGTATGTTAACTGTACTACGAAAAATGTACGCAATGTTAAACAACCAACAAAAAAAACACAAAAAAAAAAAATTTTTTTTCTAAAGCCCATGCAAATACTAACATGGTTAAAGACCATGCAAGTACTAACATGGTAAAAAACAAAAATTTTTTTTTTTAAAAAAAGGGCATCGTATGTTAACTGTGCTACGAAAAATGTACGCAATGTTAAACAACCAACAAAAAAAACACAAAAAAAAAAAATTTTTTTTCTAAAGCCGATGCAAGTACTAACATGGTTAAAGACCATGCAAGTACTAACATGGTTAAAAAAAAAATTTTTTTTTTTTTAAAAAAGGGCATCGTATGTTAACTGTACTACGAAAAATGTACGTAATGTTAAACAACCAACAAAAAAAACACAAAAAAAAAAAATTTTTTTTCTAAAGCCCATGCAAGTACTAACATGGTTAAAAAAAAAATTTTTTTTTTTTTGAAAAAAGGGCATCGTATGTTAACTGTGCTACGAAAAATGTACGCAATGTTAAACAACCAACAAAAAAAACACAAAAAAAAAAAAATTTTTTTCTAAAGCCCATGCAAGTACTAACATGGTTAAAGACCATGCAAGTACTAACATGGTTAAAAAAAAAATTTTTTTTTTTTAAAAAAAGGGCATCGTATGTTAACTGTGCTACGAAAAATGTACGCAATGTTAAACAACCAACAAAAAAAACACAAAAAAAAAAAATTTTTTTTCTAAAGCCGATGCAAGTACTAACATGGTTAAAGACCATGCAAGTACTAACATGGTTAAAAAAAAAATTTTTTTTTTTTAAAAAAAGGGCATCGTATGTTAACTGTACTACGAAAAATGTACGCAATGTTAAACAACCAACAAAAAAAACACAAAAAAAAAAAATTTTTTTTCTAAAGCCCATGCAAGTACTAACATGGTTAAAAAAAAAATTTTTTTTTTTTAAAAAAAGGGCATCGTATGTTAACTGTACTACGAAAAATGTACGCAATGTTAAACAACCAACAAAAAAAACACAAAAAAAAAAAATTTTTTTTCTAAAGCCCATGCAAATACTAACATGGTTAAAGACCATGCAAGTACTAACATGGTAAAAAAAAAAATTTTTTTTTTTTAAAAAAAGGGCATCGTATGTTAACTGTGCTACGAAAAATGTACGCAATGTTAAACAACCAACAAAAAAAACACAAAAAAAAAAAATTTTTTTTCTAAAGCCGATGCAAGTACTAACATGGTTAAAGACCATGCAAGTACTAACATGGTTAAAAAAAAAATTTTTTTTTTTTAAAAAAAGGGCATCGTATGTTAACTGTACTACGAAAAATGTACGCAATGTTAAAAAACCAACAAAAAAAACACAAAAAAAAAAATTTTTTTTCTAAAGCCCATGCAAGTACTAACATGGTTAAAAAAAAAATTTTTTTTTTTTAAAAAAAGGGCATCGTATGTTAACTGTACTACGAAAAATGTACGCAATGTTAAACAACCAACAAAAAAAACACAAAAAAAAAAAATTTTTTTTCTAAAGCCCATGCAAGTACTAACATGGTTAAAGACCATGCAAGTACTAACATGGTTAAAAAAAAAAATTTTTTTTAAAAAAAGGGCATCGTATGTTAACTGTACTACGAAAAATGTACGCAATGTTAAACAACCAACAAAAAAAACACAAAAAAAAAAAATTTTTTAAGACCATGCAAGTACTAACATGGTTAAAAAAAAAATTTTTTTTTTTTAAAAAAAGGGCATCGTATGTTAACTGTACTACGAAAAATGTACGTAATGTTAAACAACCAACAAAAAAAACACAAAAAAAAAAAATTTTTTTTCTAAAGCCCATGCAAGTACTAACATGGTTAAAAAAAAAATTTTTTTTTTTTTGAAAAAAGGGCATCGTATGTTAACTGTGCTACGAAAAATGTACGCAATGTTAAACAACCAACAAAAAAAACACAAAAAAAAAAATTTTTTTTCTAAAGCCCATGCAAGTACTAACATGGTTAAAAAAAAAATTTTTTTTTTTTAAAAAAAGGGCATCGTATGTTAACTGTACTACGAAAAATGTACGCAATGTTAAACAACCAACAAAAAAAACACAAAAAAAAAAAATTTTTTTTCTAAAGCCCATGCAAGTACTAACATGGTTAAAAAAAAAATTTTTTTTTTTTAAAAAAAGGGCATCGTATGTTAACTGTACTACGAAAAATGTACGCAATGTTAAACAACCAACAAAAAAAACACAAAAAAAAAAAATTTTTTAAGACCATGCAAGTACTAACATGGTTAAAAAAAAAATTTTTTTTTTTTAAAAAAAGGGCATCGTATGTTAACTGTACTACGAAAAATGTACGTAATGTTAAACAACCAACAAAAAAAACACAAAAAAAAAAAATTTTTTTTCTAAAGCCCATGCAGGTACTAACATGGTTAAAAAAAAAATTTTTTTTTTTTGAAAAAAGGGCATCGTATGTTAACTGTGCTACGAAAAATGTACGCAATGTTAAACAACCAACAAAAAAAACACAAAAAAAAAATTTTTTTTCTAAAGCCCATGCAAGTACTAACATGGTTAAAAAAAAAATTTTTTTTTTTTAAAAAAAGGGCATCGTATGTTAACTGTACTACGAAAAATGTACGCAATGTTAAACAACCAACAAAAAAAACACAAAAAAAAAAAATTTTTTTTCTAAAGCCCATGCAAGTACTAACATGGTTAAAGACCATGCAAGTACTAACATGGTAAAAAAAAAAATTTTTTTTTTTTAAAAAAAGGGCATCGTATGTTAACTGTGCTACGAAAAATGTACGCAATGTTAAACAACCAACAAAAAAAACACAAAAAAAAAAAAATTTTTTTTCTAAAGCCGATGCAAGTACTAACATGGTTAAAGACCATGCAAGTACTAACATGGTTAAAAAAAAAATTTTTTTTTTTTAAAAAAAGGGCATCGTATGTTAACTGTACTACGAAAAATGTACGCAATGTTAAAAAACCAACAAAAAAAACACAAAAAAAAAAATTTTTTTTCTAAAGCCCATGCAAGTACTAACATGGTTAAAAAAAAAATTTTTTTTTTTTAAAAAAAGGGCATCGTATGTTAACTGTACTACGAAAAATGTACGCAATGTTAAACAACCAACAAAAAAAACACAAAAAAAAAAAATTTTTTTTCTAAAGCCCATGCAAGTACTAACATGGTTAAAGACCATGCAAGTACTAACATGGTAAAAAAAAAAATTTTTTTTTTTTAAAAAAAGGGCATCGTATGTTAACTGTGCTACGAAAAATGTACGCAATGTTAAACAACCAACAAAAAAAACACAAAAAAAAAAAAATTTTTTTTCTAAAGCCGATGCAAGTACTAACATGGTTAAAGACCATGCAAGTACTAACATGGTTAAAAAAAAAATTTTTTTTTTTTAAAAAAAGGGCATCGTATGTTAACTGTACTACGAAAAATGTACGCAATGTTAAAAAACCAACAAAAAAAACACAAAAAAAAAAATTTTTTTTCTAAAGCCCATGCAAGTACTAACATGGTTAAAAAAAAAATTTTTTTTTTTTAAAAAAAGGGCATCGTATGTTAACTGTACTACGAAAAATGTACGCAATGTTAAACAACCAACAAAAAAAACACAAAAAAAAAAAATTTTTTTTCTAAAGCCCATGCAAGTACTAACATGGTTAAAGACCATGCAAGTACTAACATGGTTAAAAAAAAAATTTTTTTTTTTAAAAAAAGGGCATCGTATGTTAACTGTGCTACGAAAAATGTACGCAATGTTAAACAACCAACAAAAAAAACACAAAAAAAAAAAATTTTTTTTCTAAAGCCGATGCAAGTACTAACATGGTTAAAGACCATGCAAGTACTAACATGGTTAAAAAAAAAATTTTTTTTTTTTAAAAAAAGGGCATCGTATGTTAACTGTACTACGAAAAATGTACGCAATGTTAAACAACCAACAAAAAAAACACAAAAAAAAAAAATTTTTTTTCTAAAGCCCATGCAAGTACTAACATGGTTAAAAAAAAAATTTTTTTTTTTTAAAAAAAGGGCATCGTATGTTAACTGTACTACGAAAAATGTACACAATGTTAAACAACCAACAAAAAAAACACAAAAAAAAAAAATTTTTTTTCTAAAGCCCATGCAAGTACTAACATGGTTAAAGACCATGCAAGTACTAACATGGTAAAAAAAAAAATTTTTTTTTTTTAAAAAAAGGGCATCGTATGTTAACTGTGCTACGAAAAATGTACGCAATGTTAAACAACCAACAAAAAAAACACAAAAAAAAAAATTTTTTTTTCTAAAGCCGATGCAAGTACTAACATGGTTAAAGACCATGCAAGTACTAACATGGTTAAAAAAAAATTTTTTTTTTTTAAAAAAAGGGCATCGTATGTTAACTGTACTACGAAAAATGTACGCAATGTTAAAAAACCAACAAAAAAAACACAAAAAAAAAAATTTTTTTTCTAAAGCCCATGCAAGTACTAACATGGTTAAAAAAAAAATTTTTTTTTTTTAAAAAAAGGGCATCGTATGTTAACTGTACTACGAAAAATGTACGCAATGTTAAACAACCAACAAAAAAAACACAAAAAAAAAAAATTTTTTTTCTAAAGCCCATGCAAGTACTAACATGGTTAAAGACCATGCAAGTACTAACATGGTTAAAAAAAAAATTTTTTTTTTTTAAAAAAAGGGCATCGTATGTTAACTGTGCTACGAAAAATGTACGCAATGTTAAACAACCAACAAAAAAAACACAAAAAAAAAAAATTTTTTTTCTAAAGCCGATGCAAGTACTAACATGGTTAAAGACCATGCAAGTACTAACATGGTTAAAAAAAAAATTTTTTTTTTTTAAAAAAAGGGCATCGTATGTTAACTGTACTACGAAAAATGTACGCAATGTTAAACAACCAACAAAAAAAACACAAAAAAAAAAATTTTTTTTCTAAAGCCCATGCAAGTACTAACATGGTTAAAAAAAAAATTTTTTTTTTTTAAAAAAAGGGCATCGTATGTTAACTGTACTACGAAAAATGTACGCAATATTAAACAACCAACAAAAAAAACACAAAAAAAAAAAATTTTTTAAGACCATGCAAGTACTAACATGGTTAAAAAAAAAATTTTTTTTTTTTAAAAAAAGGGCATCGTATGTTAACTTTACTACGAAAAATGTACGTAATGTTAAACAACCAACAAAAAAAACACAAAAAAAAAAAATTTTTTTTCTAAAGCCCATGCAAGTACTAACATGGTTAAAAAAAAAATTTTTTTTTTTTTGAAAAAAGGGCATCGTACGTTAACTGTGCTACGAAAAATGTACGCAATGTTAAACAACCAACAAAAAAAACACAAAAAAAAAAATTTTTTTTCTAAAGCCCATGCAAGTACTAACATGGTTAAAAAAAAAATTTTTTTTTTTTAAAAAAAGGGCATCGTATGTTAACTGTACTACGAAAAATGTACGCAATGTTAAACAACCAACAAAAAAAACACAAAAAAAAAAAATTTTTTTTCTAAAGCCCATGCAAGTACTAACATGGTTAAAGACCATGCAAGTACTAACAAGGTAAAAAAAAAAATTTTTTTTTTTTAAAAAAAGGGCATCGTATGTTAACTGTGCTACGAAAAATGTACGCAATGTTAAACAACCAACAAAAAAAAACAAAAAAAAAAAATTTTTTTTCTAAAGCCGATGCAAGTACTAACATGGTTAAAGACCATGCAAGTACTAACATGGTTAAAAAAAAATTTTTTTTTTTTTAAAAAAAGGGCATCGTATGTTAACTGTACTACGAAAAATGTACGCAATGTTAAAAAACCAACAAAAAAAACACAAAAAAAAAAATTTTTTTTCTAAAGCCCATGCAAGTACTAACATGGTTAAAAAAAAAATTTTTTTTTTTAAAAAAAGGGCATCGTATGTTAACTGTACTACGAAAAATGTACGCAATGTTAAACAACCAACAAAAAAAACACAAAAAAAAAAAATTTTTTAAGACCATGCAAGTACCAACATGGTTAAAAAAAAAATTTTTTTTTTTTAAAAAAAGGGCATCGTATGTTAACTGTACTACGAAAAATGTACGTAATGTTAAACAACCAACAAAAAAAACACAAAAAAAAAAAATTTTTTTTCTAAAGCCCATGCAAGTACTAACATGGTTAAAAAAAAAAATTTTTTTTTTTAAAAAAAGGGCATCGTATGTTAACTGTACTACGAAAAATGTACGCAATGTTAAACAACCAACAAAAAAAACACAAAAAAAAAAAATTTTTTTTCTAAAGCCCATGCAAGTACTAACATGGTTAAAGACCATGCAAGTACTAACATGGTAAAAAAAAAATTTTTTTTTTTTAAAAAAAGGGCATCGTATGTTAACTGTGCTACGAAAAATGTACGCAATGTTAAACAACCAACAAAAAAAACACAAAAAAAAAAAATTTTTTTTCTAAAGCCGATGCAAGTACTAACATGGTTAAAGACCATGCAAGTACTAACATGGTTAAAAAAAAAATTTTATTTTTTTAAAAAAAGGGCATCGTATGTTAACTGTACTACGAAAAATGTACGCAATGTTAAACAACCAACAAAAAAAACACAAAAAAAAAAATTTTTTTTCTAAAGCCCATTCCAAGTACTAACATGGTTAAAAAAAAAATTTTTTTTTTTTAAAAAAAGGGCATCGTATGTTAACTGTACTACGCAAAATGTACGCAATGTTAAACAACCAACAAAAAAAACACAAAAAAAAAAAATTTTTTAAGACCATGCAAGTACTAACATGGTTAAAAAAAAAATTTTTTTTTTTTAAAAAAAGGGCATCGTATGTTAACTGTACTACGAAAAATGTACGTAATGTTAAACAACCAACAAAAAAAACACAAAAAAAAAAAATTTTTTTTCTAAAGCCCATGCAAGTACTAACATGGTTAAAAAAAAATTTTTTTTTTTTTTGAAAAAAGGGCATCGTATGTTAACTGTGCTACGAAAAATGTACGCAATGTTAAACAACCAACAAAAAAAACACAAAAAAAAAATTTTTTTTCTAAAGCCCATGCAAGTACTAACATGGTTAAAAAAAAAATTTTTTTTTTTTAAAAAAAGGGCATCGTATGTTAACTGTACTACGAAAAATGTACGCAATGTTAAACAACCAACAAAAAAAACACAAAAAAAAAAAATTTTTTTTCTAAAGCCCATGCAAGTACTAACATGGTTAAAGACCATGCAAGTACTAACATGGTAAAAAAAAAAATTTTTTTTTTTTAAAAAAAGGGCATCGTATGTTAACTGTGCTACGAAAAATGTACGCAATGTTAAACAACCAACAAAAAAAACACAAAAAAAAAAAATTTTTTTTCTAAAGCCGATGCAAGTACTAACATGGTTAAAGACCATGCAAGTACTAACATGGTTAAAAAAAAAATTTTTTTTTTTTAAAAAAAGGGCATCGTATGTTAACTGTACTACGAAAAATGTACGCAATGTTAAAAAACCAACAAAAAAAACACAAAAAAAAAAATTTTTTTTCTAAAGCCCATGCAAGTACTAACATGGTTAAAAAAAAAATTTTTTTTTTTTAAAAAAAGGGCATCGTATGTTAACTGTACTACGAAAAATGTACGCAATGTTAAACAACCAACAAAAAAAACACAAAAAAAAAAAATTTTTTTTCTAAAGCCCATGCAAGTACTAACATGGTTAAAGACCATGCAAGTACTAACATGGTTAAAAAAAAAATTTTTTTTTTTTAAAAAAAGGGCATCGTATGTTAACTGTACTACGAAAAATGTACGCAATGTTAAACAACCAACAAAAAAAACACAAAAAAAAAAAATTTTTTTTCTAAAGCCCATGCAAGTACTAACATGGTTAAAAAAAAATTTTTTTTTTTTAAAAAAAGGGCATCGTATGTTAACTGTACTACGAAAAATGTACGCAATGTTAAACAACCAACAAAAAAAACACAAAAAAAAAAAATTTTTTTTCTAAAGCCCATGCAAGTACTAACATGGTTAAAAAAAAAATTTTTTTTTTTTAAAAAAAGGGCATCGTATGTTAACTGTACTACGAAAAATGTACGCAATGTTAAACAACCAACAAAAAAAAACACAAAAAAAAAAAATTTTTTTTCTAAAGCCCATGCAAGTACTAACATGGTTAAAGACCATGCAAGTACTAACATGGTAAAAAAAAAAATTTTTTTTTTTTAAAAAAAGGGCATCGTATGTTAACTGTGCTACGAAAAATGTACGCAATGTTAAACAACCAACAAAAAAAACACAAAAAAAAAAAATTTTTTTTCTAAAGCCGATGCAAGTACTGACATGGTTAAAGACCATGCAAGTACTAACATGGTTAAAAAAAAAATTTTTTTTTTTTAAAAAAAGGGCATCGTATGTTAACTGTACTACGAAAAATGTACGCAATGTTAAAAAACCAACAAAAAAAACACAAAAAAAAAATTTTTTTTCTAAAGCCCATGCAAGTACTAACATGGTTAAAAAAAAAATTTTTTTATTTTAAAAAAAGGGCATCGTATGTTAACTGTACTACGAAAAATGTACGCAATGTTAAACAACCAACAAAAAAAACACAAAAAAAAAAAATTTTTTTTCTAAAGCCCATGCAAGTACTAACATGGTTAAAGACCATGCAACTACTAACATGGTTAAAAAAAAAATTTTTTTTTTTTAAAAAAAGGGCATCGTATGTTAACTGTACTACGAAAAATGTACGCAATGTTAAACAACCAACAAAAAAAACACAAAAAAAAAAAATTTTTTTTTCTAAAGCCGATGCAAGTACTAACATGGTTAAAGCCCATGCAAGTACTAACATGGTTAAAAAAAAAATTTTTTTTTTTTTGAAAAAAGGGCATCGTATGTTAACTGTGCTACGAAAAATGTACGCAATGTTAAACAACCAACAAAAAAAACACAAAAAAAAAAAATTTTTTTTCTAAAGCCCATGCAAGTACTAACATGGTTAAAGACCATGCAAGTACTAACATGGTAAAAAAAAAAATTTTTTTTTTTTAAAAAAAGGGCATCGTATGTTAACTGTGCTACGAAAAATGTACGCAATGTTAAACAACCAACAAAAAAAACACAAAAAAAAAAAATTTTTTTTCTAAAGCCGATGCAAGTACTAACATGGTTAAAGACCATGCAAGTACTAACATGGTTAAAAAAAAAATTTTTTTTTTTTAAAAAAAGGGCATCGTATGTTAACTGTACTACGAAAAATGTACGCAATGTTAAAAAACCAACAAAAAAAACACAAAAAAAATAATTTTTTTTCTAAAGCCCATGCAAGTACTAACATGGTTAAAAAAAAAATTTTTTTTTTTTAAAAAAAGGGCATCGTATGTTAACTGTACTACGAAAAATGTACGCAATGTTAAACAACCAACAAAAAAAAACACAAAAAAAAAAAATTTTTTTTCTAAAGCCCATGCAAGTACTAACATGGTTAAAAAAAAAATTTTTTTTTTTTAAAAAAAGGGCATCGTATGTTAACTGTGCTACGAAAAATGTACGCAATGTTAAACAACCAACAAAAAAAAATTTTTTTTCTAAAGCCCATTCCAAGTACTAACATGGTTAAAAAAAAAATTTTTTTTTTTTAAAAAAAGGGCATCGTATG
This sequence comes from Dolichopus griseipennis, assembly GCA_963082915.1. NCBI lineage: Eukaryota > Metazoa > Arthropoda > Insecta > Diptera > Dolichopodidae > Dolichopus > Dolichopus griseipennis. The sequence continues at coordinate 9,456,846 of OY720443.1, read as the reverse complement.
TTAACTGTACTACGCAAAATGTACGCAATGTTAAACAACCAACAAAAAAAACACAAAAAAAAAAAATTTTTTAAGACCATGCAAGTACTAACATGGTTAAAAAAAAAATTTTTTTTTTTTAAAAAAAGGGCATCGTATGTTAACTGTGCTACGAAAAATGTACGCAATGTTAAACAACCAACAAAAAAAACACAAAAAAAAAAATTTTTTTTCTAAAGCCCATGCAAGTACTAACATGGTTAAAAAAAAAATTTTTTTTTTTTAAAAAAAGGGCATCGTATGTTAACTGTACTACGAAAAATGTACGCAATGTTAAACAACCAACAAAAAAAACACAAAAAAAAAAAATTTTTTTTCTAAAGCCCATGCAAGTACTAACATGGTAAAAAAAAAAATTTTTTTTTTTTAAAAAAAGGGCATCGTATGTTAACTGTGCTACGAAAAATGTACGCAATGTTAAACAACCAACAAAAAAAACACAAAAAAAAAAAATTTTTTTTCTAAAGCCGATGCAAGTACTAACATGGTTAAAGACCATGCAAGTACTAACATGGTTAAAAAAAAAATTTTTTTTTTTTAAAAAAAGGGCATCGTATGTTAACTGTACTACGAAAAATGTACGCAATGTTAAAAAACCAACAAAAAAAACACAAAAAAAAAAATTTTTTTTCTAAAGCCCATGCAAGTACTAACATGGTTAAAAAAAAAATTTTTTTTTTTTAAAAAAAGGGCATCGTATGTTAACTGTACTACGAAAAATGTACGCAATGTTAAACAACCAACAAAAAAAACACAAAAAAAAAAAATTTTTTTTCTAAAGCCCATGCAAGTACTAACATGGTTAAAGACCATGCAAGTACTAACATGGTTAAAAAAAAAATTTTTTTTTTTTAAAAAAAGGGCATCGTATGTTAACTGTACTACGAAAAATGTACGCAATGTTAAACAACCAACAAAAAAAACACAAAAAAAAAAAATTTTTTTTCTAAAGCCCATGCAAGTACTAACATGGTTAAAAAAAAAATTTTTTTTTTTTAAAAAAAGGGCATCGTATGTTAACTGTACTACGAAAAATGTACGCAATGTTAAACAACCAACAAAAAAAACACAAAAAAAAAAAATTTTTTTTCTAAAGCCCATGCAAGTACTAACATGGTTAAAAAAAAAATTTTTTTTTTTTAAAAAAAGGGCATCGTATGTTAACTGTACTACGAAAAATGTACGCAATGTTAAACAACCAACAAAAAAAAACACAAAAAAAAAAAATTTTTTTTCTAAAGCCCATGCAAGTACTAACATGGTTAAAGACCATGCAAGTACTAACATGGTAAAAAAAAAAATTTTTTTTTTTTAAAAAAAGGGCATCGTATGTTAACTGTGCTACGAAAAATGTACGCAATGTTAAACAACCAACAAAAAAAACACAAAAAAAAAAAATTTTTTTTCTAAAGCCGATGCAAGTACTGACATGGTTAAAGACCATGCAAGTACTAACATGGTTAAAAAAAAAATTTTTTTTTTTTAAAAAAAGGGCATCGTATGTTAACTGTACTACGAAAAATGTACGCAATGTTAAAAAACCAACAAAAAAAACACAAAAAAAAAATTTTTTTTCTAAAGCCCATGCAAGTACTAACATGGTTAAAAAAAAAATTTTTTTATTTTAAAAAAAGGGCATCGTATGTTAACTGTACTACGAAAAATGTACGCAATGTTAAACAACCAACAAAAAAAACACAAAAAAAAAAAATTTTTTTTCTAAAGCCCATGCAAGTACTAACATGGTTAAAGACCATGCAACTACTAACATGGTTAAAAAAAAAATTTTTTTTTTTTAAAAAAAGGGCATCGTATGTTAACTGTACTACGAAAAATGTACGCAATGTTAAACAACCAACAAAAAAAACACAAAAAAAAAAAATTTTTTTTTCTAAAGCCGATGCAAGTACTAACATGGTTAAAGCCCATGCAAGTACTAACATGGTTAAAAAAAAAATTTTTTTTTTTTTGAAAAAAGGGCATCGTATGTTAACTGTGCTACGAAAAATGTACGCAATGTTAAACAACCAACAAAAAAAACACAAAAAAAAAAAATTTTTTTTCTAAAGCCCATGCAAGTACTAACATGGTTAAAGACCATGCAAGTACTAACATGGTAAAAAAAAAAATTTTTTTTTTTTAAAAAAAGGGCATCGTATGTTAACTGTGCTACGAAAAATGTACGCAATGTTAAACAACCAACAAAAAAAACACAAAAAAAAAAAATTTTTTTTCTAAAGCCGATGCAAGTACTAACATGGTTAAAGACCATGCAAGTACTAACATGGTTAAAAAAAAAATTTTTTTTTTTAAAAAAAGGGCATCGTATGTTAACTGTACTACGAAAAATGTACGCAATGTTAAAAAACCAACAAAAAAAACACAAAAAAAATAATTTTTTTTCTAAAGCCCATGCAAGTACTAACATGGTTAAAAAAAAAATTTTTTTTTTTTAAAAAAAGGGCATCGTATGTTAACTGTACTACGAAAAATGTACGCAATGTTAAACAACCAACAAAAAAAACACAAAAAAAAAAAATTTTTTTTCTAAAGCCCATGCAAGTACTAACATGGTTAAAAAAAAAATTTTTTTTTTTTAAAAAAAGGGCATCGTATGTTAACTGTGCTACGAAAAATGTACGCAATGTTAAACAACCAACAAAAAAAACACAAAAAAAAAAAATTTTTTTTCTAAAGCCGATGCAAGTACTAACATGGTTAAAGACCATGCAAGTACTAACATGGTTAAAAAAAAAATTTTTTTTTTTTAAAAAAAGGGCATCGTATGTTAACTGTACTACGAAAAATGTACGCAATGTTAAACAACCAACAAAAAAAACACAAAAAAAAAAAATTTTTTTTCTAAAGCCCATGCAAGTACTAACATGGTTAAAAAAAAAATTTTTTTTTTTTAAAAAAAGGGCATCGTATGTTAACTGTACTACGAAAAATGTGCGCAATGTTAAACAACCAACAAAAAAAACACAAAAAAAAAAAATTTTTTAAGACCATACAAGTACTAACATGGTTAAAAAAAAAATTTTTTTTTTTTAAAAAAAGGGCATCGTATGTTAACTGTACTACGAAAAATGTACGTAATGTTAAACAACCAACAAAAAAAACACAAAAAAAAAAAATTTTTTTTCTAAAGCCCATGCAAGTACTAACATGGTTAAAAAAAAAATTTTTTTTTTTTTTGAAAAAAGGGCATCGTATGTTAACTGTGCTACGAAAAATGTACGCAATGTTAAACAACAAACAAAAAAAACACAAAAAAAAAAATTTTTTTTCTAAAGCCCATGCAAGTACTAACATGGAGACCATGCAAGTACTAACATGGTAAAAAAAAAAATTTTTTTTTTTTAAAAAAAGGGCATCGTATGTTAACTGTGCTACGAAAAATGTACGCAATGTTAAACAACCAACAAAAAAAACACAAAAAAAAAAATTTTTTTTCTAAAGCCCATGCAAGTACTAACATGGTTAAAGACCATGCAAGTACTAACATGGTAAAAAAAAAAATTTTTTTTTTTTAAAAAAAGGGCATCGTATGTTAACTGTGCTACGAAAAATGTACGCAATGTTAAACAACCAACAAAAAAAACACAAAAAAAAAAAATTTTTTTTCTAAAGCCGATGCAAGTACTAACATGGTTAAAGACCATGCAAGTACTAACATGGTTAAAAAAAAAATTTTTTTTTTTTAAAAAAAGGGCATCGTATGTTAACTGTACTACGAAAAATGTACGCAATGTTAAAAAACCAACAAAAAAAACACAAAAAAAAAAAATTTTTTTCTAAAGCCCATGCAAGTACTAACATGGTTAAAAAAAAAATTTTTTTTTTTTAAAAAAAGGGCATCGTATGTTAACTGTACTACGAAAAATGTACGCAATGTTAAACAACCAACAAAAAAAACACAAAAAAAAAAAATTTTTTTTCTAAAGCCCATGCAAGTACTAACATGGTTAAAGACCATGCAAGTACTAACATGGTTAAAAAAAAAATTTTTTTATTTTAAAAAAAGGGCATCGTATGTTAACTGTGCTACGAAAAATGTACGCAATAAACACCCAACAAAAAAAACACAAAAAAAAAAAAATTTTTTTTCTAAAGCCGATGCAAGTACTAACATGGTTAAAGACCATGCAAGTACTAACATGGTTAAAAAAAAAATTTTTTTTTTTTAAAAAAAGGGCATCGTATGTTAACTGTACTACGAAAAATGTACGCAATGTTAAACAACCAACAAAAAAAACAAAAAAAAAAAATTTTTTTTCTAAAGCCCATGCAAGTACTAACATGGTTAAAAAAAAAATTTTTTTTTTTTAAAAAAAGGGCATCGTATGTTAAATGTACGCAATGTTAAACAACCAACAAAAAAAACACAAAAAAAAAAAATTTTTTTTCTAAAGCCGATGCAAGTACTAACATGGTTAAAGACCATGCAAGTACTAACATGGTTAAAAAAAAAATTTTTTTTTTTTAAAAAAAGGGCATCGTATGTTAACTGTACTACGAAAATTGTACGCAATGTTAAAAAACCAACAAAAAAAACACAAAAAAAAAAATTTTTTTTCTAAAGCCCATGCAAGTACTAACATGGTTAAAAAAAAATTTTTTTTTTTTTAAAAAAAGGGCATCGTATGTTAACTGTACTACGAAAAATGTACGCAATGTTAAACAACCAACAAAAAAAACACAAAAAAAAAAATTTTTTTTCTAAAGCCCATGCAAGTACTAACATGGTTAAAGACCATGCAAGTACTAACATGGTTAAAAAAAAAATTTTTTTTTTTTAAAAAAAGGGCATCGTATGTTAACTGTGCTACGAAAAATGTACGCAATGTTAAACAACCAACAAAAAAAACACAAAAAAAAAAAATTTTTTTTCTAAAGCCGATGCAAGTACTAACATGGTTAAAGACCATGCAAGTACTAACATGGTTAAAAAAAAAATTTTTTTTTTTTAAAAAAAGGGCATCGTATGTTAACTGTACTACGAAAAATGTACGCAATGTTAAACAACCAACAAAAAAAACACAAAAAAAAAAAATTTTTTTTCTAAAGCCCATGCAAGTACTAACATGGTTAAAGACCATGCAAGTACTAACATGGTAAAAAATAAAATTTTTTTTTTTTAAAAAAAGGGCATCGTATGTTAACTGTGCTACGAAAAATGTACGCAATGTTAAACAACCAACAAAAAAAACACAAAAAAAAAAATTTTTTTTCTAAAGCCGATGCAAGTACTAACATGGTTAAAGACCATGCAAGTACTAACATGGTTAAAAAAAAAATTTTTTTTTTTTAAAAAAAGGGCATCGTATGTTAACTGTACTACGAAAAATGTACGCAATGTTAAAAAACCAACAAAAAAAACACAAAAAAAAAAATTTTTTTTCTAAAGCCCATGCAAGTACTAACATGGTTAAAAAAAAAATTTTTTTTTTTTAAAAAAAGGGCATCGTATGTTAACTGTACTACGAAAAATGTACGCAATGTTAAACAACCAACAAAAAAAACACAAAAAAAAAAAATTTTTTTTCTAAAGCCCATGCAAGTACTAACATGGTTAAAGACCATGCAAGTACTAACATGGTAAAAAAAAAAATTTTTTTTTTTTAAAAAAAGGGCATCGTATGTTAACTGTACTACGAAAAATGTACGCAATGTTAAACAACCAACAAAAAAAACACAAAAAAAAAAATTTTTTTTTCTAAAGCCGATGCAAGTACTAACATGGTTAAAAACCATGCAAGTACTAACATGGTTAAAAAAAAAATTTTTTTTTTTTAAAAAAAGGGCATCGTATGTTAACTGTGCTACGAAAAATGTACGCAATGTTAAACAACCAACAAAAAAAACACAAAAAAAAAAATTTTTTTTCTAAAGCCCATGCAAGTACTAACATGGTTAAAAAAAAAATTTTTTTTTTTTAAAAAAAGGGCATCGTATGTTAACTGTACTACGAAAAATGTACGCAATGTTAAACAACCAACAAAAAAAACACAAAAAAAAAAAATTTTTTTTCTAAAGCCCATGCAAGTACTAACATGGTTAAAGACCATGCAAGTACTAACATGGTAAAAAAAAAAATTTTTTTTTTTTAAAAAAAGGGCATCGTATGTTAACTGTGCTACGAAAAATGTACGCAATGTTAAACAACCAACAAAAAAAACACAAAAAAAAAAAATTTTTTTTCTAAAGCCGATGCAAGTACTAACATGGTTAAAGACCATGCAAGTACTAACATGGTTAAAAAAAAAATTTTTTTTTTTTAAAAAAAGGGCATCGTATGTTAACTGTACTACGAAAAATGTACGCAATGTTAAAAAACCAACAAAAAAAACACAAAAAAAAAAATTTTTTTTCTAAAGCCCATGCAAGTACTAACATGGTTAAAAAAAAAATTTTTTTTTTTTAAAAAAAGGGCATCGTATGTTAACTGTACTACGAAAAATGTACGCAATGTTAAACAACCAACAAAAAAAACACAAAAAAAAAAAATTTTTTTTCTAAAGCCCATGCAAGTACTAACATGGTTAAAGACCATGCAAGTACTAACATGGTTAAAAAAAAAATTTTTTTTTTTTAAAAAAAGGGCATCGTATGTTAACTGTGCTACGAAAAATGTACGCAATGTTAAACAACCAACAAAAAAAACACAAAAAAAAAAATTTTTTTTCTAAAGCCGATGCAAGTACTAACATGGTTAAAGACCATGCAAGTACTAACATGGTTAAAAAAAAAATTTTTTTTTTTTAAAAAAAGGGCATCGTATGTTAACTGTACTACGAAAAATGTACGCAATGTTAAACAACCAACAAAAAAAACACAAAAAAAAAAAATTTTTTAAGACCATGCAAGTACTAACATGGTTAAAAAAAAAATTTTTTTTTTTTAAAAAAAGGGCATCGTATGTTAACTGTACTACGAAAAATGTACGTAATGTTAAACAACCAACAAAAAAAACACAAAAAAAAAAAATTTTTTTTCTAAAGCCCATGCAAGTACTAACATGGTTAAAAAAAAAATTTTTTTTAGAAAAGGGCATCGTATGTTAACTGTGCTACGAAAAATGTACGCAATGTTAAACAACCAACAAAAAAAACACAAAAAAAAAAATTTTTTTTCTAAAGCCCATGCAAGTACTAACATGGTTAAAAAAAAAATTTTTTTTTTTTAAAAAAAGGGCATCGTATGTTAACTGTACTACGAAAAATGTACGCAATGTTAAACAACCAACAAAAAAAACACAAAAAAAAAAAATTTTTTTTCTAAAGCCCATGCAAGTACTAACATGGTTAAAGACCATGCAAGTACTAACATGGTAAAAAAAAAAATTTTTTTTTTTTAAAAAAAGGGCATCGCATGTTAACTGTGCTACGAAAAATGTACGCAATGTTAAACAACCAACAAAAAAAACACAAAACAAAAAAATTTTTTTTCTAAAGCCGATGCAAGTACTAACATGGTTAAAGACCATGCAAGTACTAACATGGTTAAAAAAAAATTTTTTTTTTTTTAAAAAAAGGGCATCGTATGTTAACTGTACTACGAAAAATGTACGCAATGTTAAAAAACCAACAAAAAAAACACAAAAAAAAAAATTTTTTTTCTAAAGCCCATGCAAGTACTAACATGGTTAAAAAAAAAATTTTTTTTTTTTAAAAAAAGGGCATCGTATGTTAACTGTACTACGAAAAATGTACGCAATGTTAAACAACCAACAAAAAAAACACAAAAAAAAAAAATTTTTTTTCTAAAGCCCATGCAAGTACTAACATGGTTAAAGACCATGCAAGTACTAACATGGTAAAAAAAAAAATTTTTTTTTTTTAAAAAAAGGGCATCGTATGTTAACTGTGCTACGAAAAATGTACGCAATGTTAAACAACCAACAAAAAAAACACAAAAAAAAAAAATTTTTTTTCTAAAGCCGATGCAAGTACTAACATGGTTAAAGACCATGCAAGTACTAACATGGTTAAAAAAAAAATTTTTTTTTTTTAAAAAAAGGGCATCGTATGTTAACTGTACTACGAAAAATGTACGCAATGTTAAAAAACCAACAAAAAAAACACAAAAAAAAAAATTTTTTTTCTAAAGCCCATGCAAGTACTAACATGGTTAAAAAAAAATTTTTTTTTTTTTAAAAAAAGGGCATCGTATGTTAACTGTACTACGAAAAATGTACGCAATGTTAAACAACCAACAAAAAAAACACAAAAAAAAAAAATTTTTTTTCTAAAGCCCATGCAAGTACTAACATGGTTAAAGACCATGCAAGTACTAACATGGTTAAAAAAAAAATTTTTTTTTTTTAAAAAAAGGGCATCGTATGTTAACTGTGCTACGAAAAATGTACGCAATGTTAAACAACCAACAAAAAAAACACAAAAAAAAAAAATTTTTTTTCTAAAGCCGATGCAAGTACTAACATGGTTAAAGACCATGCAAGTACTAACATGGTTAAAAAAAAAATTTTTTTTTTTTAAAAAAAGGGCATCGTATGTTAACTGTACTACGAAAAATGTACGCAATGTTAAACAACCAACAAAAAAAACACAAAAAAAAAAAATTTTTTTTCTAAAGCCCATGCAAGTACTAACATGGTTAAAAAAATTTTTTTTTAAAAAAAGGGCGTCGTATGTTAACTGTACTACGAAAAATGTACGCAATGTTAAACAACCAACAAAAAAAACACAAAAAAAAAAAATTTTTTAAGACCATGCAAGTACTAACATGGTTAAAAAAAAAATTTTTTTTTTTTAAAAAAAGGGCATCGTATGTTAACTGTACTACGAAAAATGTACGTAATGTTAAACAACCAACAAAAAAAACACAAAAAAAAAAATTTTTTTTTTTTAAAAAAAAGGGCATCGTATGTTAACTGTGCTACGAAAAATGTACGCAATGTTAAACAACCAACAAAAAAAACACAAAAAAAAAAATTTTTTTTCTAAAGCCCATGCAAGTACTAACATGGTTAAAAAAAAATTTTTTTTTTTTAAAAAAAGGGCATCGTATGTTAACTGTACTACGAAAAATGTACGCAATGTTAAACAACCAACAAAAAAAACACAAAAAAAAAAAATTTTTTTTCTAAAGCCCATTCAAGTACTAACATGGTTAAAAAAAAAATTTTTTTTTTTTAAAAAAAGGGCATCGTATGTTAACTGTACTACGAAAAATGTACGCAATGTTAAAAAACCAACAAAAAAAACACAAAAAAAAAAATTTTTTTTCTAAAGCCCATGCAAGTACTAACATGGTTAAAAAAAAAATTTTTTTTTTTTAAAAAAAGGGCATCGTATGTTAACTGTACTACGAAAAATGTACGCAATGTTAAACAACCAACAAAAAAAACACAAAAAAAAAAAATTTTTTTTCTAAAGCCCATGCAAGTACTAACATGGTTAAAAAAAAAATTTTTTTTTTTTTGAAAAAAGGGCATCGTATGTTAACTGTGCTACGAAAAATGTACGCAATGTTAAACAACCAACAAAAAAAACACAAAAAAAAAAATTTTTTTTCTAAAGCCCATGCAAGTACTAACATGGTTAAAAAAAAAATTTTTTTTTTTAAAAAAAGGGCATCGTATGTTAACTGTACTACGAAAAATGTACGCAATGTTAAACAACCAACAAAAAAAACACAAAAAAAAAAAATTTTTTTTCTAAAGCCCATGCAAGTACTAACATGGTTAAAGACCATGCAAGTACTAACATGGTAAAAAAAAAATTTTTTTTTTTTTAAAAAAAGGGCATCGTATGTTAACTGTGCTACGAAAAATGTACGCAATGTTAAACAACCAACAAAAAAAACACAAAAAAAAAAAAATTTTTTTCTAAAGCCGATGCAAGTACTAACATGGTTAAAGACCATGCAAGTACTAACATGGTTAAAAAAAAAATTTTTTTTTTTTAAAAAAAGGGCATCGTATGTTAACTGTACTACGAAAAATGTACGCAATGTTAAAAAACCAACAAAAAAAACACAAAAAAAAAATTTTTTTTTCTAAAGCCCATGCAAGTACTAACATGGTTAAAAAAAAAATTTTTTTTTTTTAAAAAAAGGGCATCGTATGTTAACTGTACTACGAAAAATGTACGCAATGTTAAACAACCAACAAAAAAAACACAAAAAAAAAAAATTTTTTTTCTAAAGCCCATGCAAGTACTAACATGGTTAAAAAAAAAATTTTTTTTTTTTAAAAAAAGGGCATCGTATGTTAACTGAGCTACGAAAAATGTACGCAATGTTAAACAACCAACAAAAAAAACACAAAAAAAAAAAATTATTTTTCTAAAGCCGATGCAAGTACTAACATGGTTAAAGCCCATGCAAGTACTAACATGGTTAAAAAAAAATTTTTTTTTTTTTGAAAAAAGGGCATCGTATGTTAACTGTGCTACGAAAAATGTACGCAATGTTAAACAACCAACAAAAAAAACACAAAAAAAAAAATTTTTTTTCTAAAGCCCATGCAAGTACTAACATGGTTAAAAAAAAAATTTTTTTTTTTTAAAAAAAGGGCATCGTATGTTAACTGTACTACGAAAAATGTACGCAATGTTAAACAACCAACAAAAAAAACACAAAAAAAAAAAATTTTTTTTCTAAAGCCCATGCAAGTACTAACATGGTTAAAGACCATGCAAGTACTAACATGGTAAAAAAAAAAATTTTTTTTTTTTAAAAAAAGGGCATCGTATGTTAACTGTGCTACGAAAAATGTACGCAATGTTAAACAACCAACAAAAAAAACACAAAAAAAAAAAATTTTTTTTCTAAAGCCGATGCAAGTACTAACATGGTTAAAGACCATGCAAGTACTAACATGGTTAAAGACCATGCAAGTACTAACATGGTTAAAAAAAAAATTTTTTTTTTTTAAAAAAAGGGCATCGTATGTTAACTGTACTACGAAAAATGTACGCAATGTTAAACAACCAACAAAAAAAACACAAAAAAAAAAATTTTTTTTCTAAAGCCCATGCAAGTACTAACATGGTTAAAAAAAAAATTTTTTTTTTTTAAAAAAAGGGCATCGTATGTTAACTGTACTACGAAAAATGTACGCAATGTTAAACAACCAACAAAAAAAACACAAAAAAAAAAAATTTTTTTTCTAAAGCCCATGCAAGTACTAACATGGTTAAAAAAAAAATTTTTTTTTTTTTGAAAAAAGGGCATCGTATGTTAACTGTGCTACGAAAAATGTACGCAATGTTAAACAACCAACAAAAAAAACACAAAAAAAAAAATTTTTTTTCTAAAGCCCATGCAAGTACTAACATGGTTAAAAAAAAAATTTTTTTTTTTTAAAAAAGGGCATCGTATGTTAACTGTACTACGAAAAATGTACGCAATGTTAAACAACCAACAAAAAAAACACATCGTATGTTAACTGTACTACGAAAAATGTACGCAATGTTAAACAACCAACAAAAAAAACACAAAAAAAAAAAATTTTTTAAGACCATGCAAGTACTAACATGGTTAAAAAAAAAATTTTTTTTTTTTAAAAAAAGGGCATCGTATGTTAACTGTACTACGAAAAATGTACGTAATGTTAAACAACCAACAAAAAAAACACAAAAAAAAAAAATTTTTTTTCTAAAGCCCATGCAAGTACTAACATGGTTAAAAAAAAAATTTTTTTTTTTTTGAAAAAAGGGCATCGTATGTTAACTGTGCTACGAAAAATGTACGCAATGTTAAACAACCAACAAAAAAAACACAAAAAAAAAAATTTTTTTTCTAAAGCCCATGCAAGTACTAACATGGTTAAAGACCATGCAAGTACTAACATGGTAAAAAAAAAAATTTTTTTTTTTTAAAAAAAGGGCATCGTATGTTAACTGTGCTACGAAAAATGTACGCAATGTTAAACAACCAACAAAAAAAACACAAAAAAAAAAAATTTTTTTTCTAAAGCCGATGCAAGTACTAACATGGTTAAAGACCATGCAAGTACTAACATGGTTAAAAAAAAAATTTTTTTTTTTTAAAAAAAGGGCATCGTATGTTAACTGTACTACGAAAAATGTACGCAATGTTAAAAAACCAACAAAAAAAACACAAAAAAAAAAATTTTTTTTCTAAAGCCCATGCAAGTACTAACATGGTTAAAAAAAAATTTTTTTTTTTTTAAAAAAAGGGCATCGTATGTTAACTGTACTACGAAAAATGTACGCAATGTTAAACAACCAACAAAAAAAACACAAAAAAAAAAAATTTTTTTTCTAAAGCCCATGCAAGTACTAACATGGTTAAAGACCATGCAAGTACTAACATGGTTAAAAAAAAAATTTTTTTTTTTTAAAAAAAGGGCATCGTATGTTAACTGTGCTACGAAAAATGTACGCAATGTTAAACAACCAACAAAAAAAACACAAAAAAAAAAAATTTTTTTTCTAAAGCCGATGCAAGTACTAACATGGTTAAAGACCATGCAAGTACTAACATGGTTAAAAAAAAAATTTTTTTTTTTTAAAAAAAGGGCATCGTATGTTAACTGTACTACGAAAAATGTACGCAATGTTAAACAACCAACAAAAAAAACACAAAAAAAAAAAATTTTTTTTCTAAAGCCCATGCAAGTACTAACATGGTTAAAAAAATTTTTTTTTAAAAAAAGGGCGTCGTATGTTAACTGTACTACGAAAAATGTACGCAATGTTAAACAACCAACAAAAAAAACACAAAAAAAAAAAATTTTTTAAGACCATGCAAGTACTAACATGGTTAAAAAAAAAATTTTTTTTTTTTAAAAAAAGGGCATCGTATGTTAACTGTACTACGAAAAATGTACGTAATGTTAAACAACCAACAAAAAAAACACAAAAAAAAAAAAGGGCATCGTATGTTAACTGTGCTACGAAAAATGTACGCAATGTTAAACAACCAACAAAAAAAACACAAAAAAAAAAAAATTTTTTTCTAAAGCCGATGCAAGTACTAACATGGTTAAAGACCATGCAAGTACTAACATGGTTAAAAAAAAAATTTTTTTTTTTTAAAAAAAGGGCATCGTATGTTAACTGTACTACGAAAAATGTACGCAATGTTAAAAAACCAACAAAAAAAACACAAAAAAAAAATTTTTTTTTCTAAAGCCCATGCAAGTACTAACATGGTTAAAAAAAAAATTTTTTTTTTTTAAAAAAAGGGCATCGTATGTTAACTGTACTACGAAAAATGTACGCAATGTTAAACAACCAACAAAAAAAACACAAAAAAAAAAAATTTTTTTTCTAAAGCCCATGCAAGTACTAACATGGTTAAAAAAAAAATTTTTTTTTTTTAAAAAAAGGGCATCGTATGTTAACTGAGCTACGAAAAATGTACGCAATGTTAAACAACCAACAAAAAAAACACAAAAAAAAAAAATTATTTTTCTAAAGCCGATGCAAGTACTAACATGGTTAAAGCCCATGCAAGTACTAACATGGTTAAAAAAAAATTTTTTTTTTTTTGAAAAAAGGGCATCGTATGTTAACTGTGCTACGAAAAATGTACGCAATGTTAAACAACCAACAAAAAAAACACAAAAAAAAAAATTTTTTTTCTAAAGCCCATGCAAGTACTAACATGGTTAAAAAAAAAATTTTTTTTTTTTAAAAAAAGGGCATCGTATGTTAACTGTACTACGAAAAATGTACGCAATGTTAAACAACCAACAAAAAAAACACAAAAAAAAAAAATTTTTTTTCTAAAGCCCATGCAAGTACTAACATGGTTAAAGACCATGCAAGTACTAACATGGTAAAAAAAAAAATTTTTTTTTTTTAAAAAAAGGGCATCGTATGTTAACTGTGCTACGAAAAATGTACGCAATGTTAAACAACCAACAAAAAAAACACAAAAAAAAAAAATTTTTTTTCTAAAGCCGATGCAAGTACTAACATGGTTAAAGACCATGCAAGTACTAACATGGTTAAAGACCATGCAAGTACTAACATGGTTAAAAAAAAAATTTTTTTTTTTTAAAAAAAGGGCATCGTATGTTAACTGTACTACGAAAAATGTACGCAATGTTAAACAACCAACAAAAAAAACACAAAAAAAAAAATTTTTTTTCTAAAGCCCATGCAAGTACTAACATGGTTAAAAAAAAAATTTTTTTTTTTTAAAAAAAGGGCATCGTATGTTAACTGTACTACGAAAAATGTACGCAATGTTAAACAACCAACAAAAAAAACACAAAAAAAAAAAATTTTTTAAGACCATGCAAGTACTAACATGGTTAAAAAAAAAATTTTTTTTTTTTAAAAAAAGGGCATCGTATGTTAACTGTACTACGAAAAATGTACGTAATGTTAAACAACCAACAAAAAAAACACAAAAAAAAAAAATTTTTTTTCTAAAGCCCATGCAAGTACTAACATGGTTAAAAAAAAAATTTTTTTTTTTTTGAAAAAAGGGCATCGTATGTTAACTGTGCTACGAAAAATGTACGCAATGTTAAACAACCAACAAAAAAAACACAAAAAAAAAAATTTTTTTTCTAAAGCCCATGCAAGTACTAACATGGTTAAAAAAAAAATTTTTTTTTTTTAAAAAAGGGCATCGTATGTTAACTGTACTACGAAAAATGTACGCAATGTTAAACAACCAACAAAAAAAACACATCGTATGTTAACTGTACTACGAAAAATGTACGCAATGTTAAACAACCAACAAAAAAAACACAAAAAAAAAAAATTTTTTAAGACCATGCAAGTACTAACATGGTTAAAAAAAAAATTTTTTTTTTTTAAAAAAAGGGCATCGTATGTTAACTGTACTACGAAAAATGTACGTAATGTTAAACAACCAACAAAAAAAACACAAAAAAAAAAAATTTTTTTTCTAAAGCCCATGCAAGTACTAACATGGTTAAAAAAAAAATTTTTTTTTTTTTGAAAAAAGGGCATCGTATGTTAACTGTGCTACGAAAAATGTACGCAATGTTAAACAACCAACAAAAAAAACACAAAAAAAAAAATTTTTTTTCTAAAGCCCATGCAAGTACTAACATGGTTAAAGACCATGCAAGTACTAACATGGTAAAAAAAAAAATTTTTTTTTTTTAAAAAAAGGGCATCGTATGTTAACTGTGCTACGAAAAATGTACGCAATGTTAAACAACCAACAAAAAAAACACAAAAAAAAAAAATTTTTTTTCTAAAGCCGATGCAAGTACTAACATGGTTAAAGACCATGCAAGTACTAACATGGTTAAAAAAAAAATTTTTTTTTTTTAAAAAAAGGGCATCGTATGTTAACTGTACTACGAAAAATGTACGCAATGTTAAAAAACCAACAAAAAAAACACAAAAAAAAAAATTTTTTTTCTAAAGCCCATGCAAGTACTAACATGGTTAAAAAAAAATTTTTTTTTTTTTAAAAAAAGGGCATCGTATGTTAACTGTACTACGAAAAATGTACGCAATGTTAAACAACCAACAAAAAAAACACAAAAAAAAAAAATTTTTTTTCTAAAGCCCATGCAAGTACTAACATGGTTAAAGACCATGCAAGTACTAACATGGTTAAAAAAAAAATTTTTTTTTTTTAAAAAAAGGGCATCGTATGTTAACTGTGCTACGAAAAATGTACGCAATGTTAAACAACCAACAAAAAAAACACAAAAAAAAAAAATTTTTTTTCTAAAGCCGATGCAAGTACTAACATGGTTAAAGACCATGCAAGTACTAACATGGTTAAAAAAAAAATTTTTTTTTTTTAAAAAAAGGGCATCGTATGTTAACTGTACTACGAAAAATGTACGCAATGTTAAACAACCAACAAAAAAAACACAAAAAAAAAAAATTTTTTTTCTAAAGCCCATGCAAGTACTAACATGGTTAAAAAAATTTTTTTTTAAAAAAAGGGCGTCGTATGTTAACTGTACTACGAAAAATGTACGCAATGTTAAACAACCAACAAAAAAAACACAAAAAAAAAAAATTTTTTAAGACCATGCAAGTACTAACATGGTTAAAAAAAAAATTTTTTTTTTTTAAAAAAAGGGCATCGTATGTTAACTGTACTACGAAAAATGTACGTAATGTTAAACAACCAACAAAAAAAACACAAAAAAAAAAATTTTTTTTTTTTAAAAAAAAGGGCATCGTATGTTAACTGTGCTACGAAAAATGTACGCAATGTTAAACAACCAACAAAAAAAACACAAAAAAAAAAATTTTTTTTCTAAAGCCCATGCAAGTACTAACATGGTTAAAAAAAAATTTTTTTTTTTTAAAAAAAGGGCATCGTATGTTAACTGTACTACGAAAAATGTACGCAATGTTAAACAACCAACAAAAAAAACACAAAAAAAAAAAATTTTTTTTCTAAAGCCCATTCAAGTACTAACATGGTTAAAAAAAAAATTTTTTTTTTTTAAAAAAAGGGCATCGTATGTTAACTGTACTACGAAAAATGTACGCAATGTTAAAAAACCAACAAAAAAAACACAAAAAAAAAAATTTTTTTTCTAAAGCCCATGCAAGTACTAACATGGTTAAAAAAAAAATTTTTTTTTTTTAAAAAAAGGGCATCGTATGTTAACTGTACTACGAAAAATGTACGCAATGTTAAACAACCAACAAAAAAAACACAAAAAAAAAAAATTTTTTTTCTAAAGCCCATGCAAGTACTAACATGGTTAAAAAAATTTTTTTTTAAAAAAAGGGCGTCGTATGTTAACTGTACTACGAAAAATGTACGCAATGTTAAACAACCAACAAAAAAAACACAAAAAAAAAAAATTTTTTAAGACCATGCAAGTACTAACATGGTTAAAAAAAAAATTTTTTTTTTTTAAAAAAAGGGCATCGTATGTTAACTGTACTACGAAAAATGTACGTAATGTTAAACAACCAACAAAAAAAACACAAAAAAAAAAATTTTTTTTTTTTAAAAAAAAGGGCATCGTATGTTAACTGTGCTACGAAAAATGTACGCAATGTTAAACAACCAACAAAAAAAACACAAAAAAAAAAATTTTTTTTCTAAAGCCCATGCAAGTACTAACATGGTTAAAAAAAAATTTTTTTTTTTTAAAAAAAGGGCATCGTATGTTAACTGTACTACGAAAAATGTACGCAATGTTAAACAACCAACAAAAAAAACACAAAAAAAAAAAATTTTTTTTCTAAAGCCCATGCAAGTACTAACATGGTTAAAGACCATGCAAGTACTAACATGGTAAAAAAAAAAATTTTTTTTTTTTAAAAAAAGGGCATCGTATGTTAACTGTGCTACGAAAAATGTACGCAATGTTAAACAACCAACAAAAAAAACACAAAAAAAAAAAATTTTTTTTCTAAAGCCGATGCAAGTACTAACATGGTTAAAGACCATGCAAGTACTAACATGGTTAAAAAAAAAATTTTTTTTTTTTAAAAAAAGGGCATCGTATGTTAACTGTACTACGAAAAATGTACGCAATGTTAAAAAACCAACAAAAAAAACACAAAAAAAAAAATTTTTTTTCTAAAGCCCATGCAAGTACTAACATGGTTAAAAAAAAATTTTTTTTTTTTTAAAAAAAGGGCATCGTATGTTAACTGTACTACGAAAAATGTACGCAATGTTAAACAACCAACAAAAAAAACACAAAAAAAAAAAATTTTTTTTCTAAAGCCCATGCAAGTACTAACATGGTTAAAGACCATGCAAGTACTAACATGGTTAAAAAAAAAATTTTTTTTTTTTAAAAAAAGGGCATCGTATGTTAACTGTGCTACGAAAAATGTACGCAATGTTAAACAACCAACAAAAAAAACACAAAAAAAAAAAATTTTTTTTCTAAAGCCGATGCAAGTACTAACATGGTTAAAGACCATGCAAGTACTAACATGGTTAAAAAAAAAATTTTTTTTTTTTAAAAAAAGGGCATCGTATGTTAACTGTACTACGAAAAATGTACGCAATGTTAAACAACCAACAAAAAAAACACAAAAAAAAAAAATTTTTTTTCTAAAGCCCATGCAAGTACTAACATGGTTAAAAAAATTTTTTTTTAAAAAAAGGGCGTCGTATGTTAACTGTACTACGAAAAATGTACGCAATGTTAAACAACCAACAAAAAAAACACAAAAAAAAAAAATTTTTTAAGACCATGCAAGTACTAACATGGTTAAAAAAAAAATTTTTTTTTTTTAAAAAAAGGGCATCGTATGTTAACTGTACTACGAAAAATGTACGTAATGTTAAACAACCAACAAAAAAAACACAAAAAAAAAAAAGGGCATCGTATGTTAACTGTGCTACGAAAAATGTACGCAATGTTAAACAACCAACAAAAAAAACACAAAAAAAAAAAAATTTTTTTCTAAAGCCGATGCAAGTACTAACATGGTTAAAGACCATGCAAGTACTAACATGGTTAAAAAAAAAATTTTTTTTTTTTAAAAAAAGGGCATCGTATGTTAACTGTACTACGAAAAATGTACGCAATGTTAAAAAACCAACAAAAAAAACACAAAAAAAAAATTTTTTTTTCTAAAGCCCATGCAAGTACTAACATGGTTAAAAAAAAAATTTTTTTTTTTTAAAAAAAGGGCATCGTATGTTAACTGTACTACGAAAAATGTACGCAATGTTAAACAACCAACAAAAAAAACACAAAAAAAAAAAATTTTTTTTCTAAAGCCCATGCAAGTACTAACATGGTTAAAAAAAAAATTTTTTTTTTTTAAAAAAAGGGCATCGTATGTTAACTGAGCTACGAAAAATGTACGCAATGTTAAACAACCAACAAAAAAAACACAAAAAAAAAAAATTATTTTTCTAAAGCCGATGCAAGTACTAACATGGTTAAAGCCCATGCAAGTACTAACATGGTTAAAAAAAAATTTTTTTTTTTTTGAAAAAAGGGCATCGTATGTTAACTGTGCTACGAAAAATGTACGCAATGTTAAACAACCAACAAAAAAAACACAAAAAAAAAAATTTTTTTTCTAAAGCCCATGCAAGTACTAACATGGTTAAAAAAAAAATTTTTTTTTTTTAAAAAAAGGGCATCGTATGTTAACTGTACTACGAAAAATGTACGCAATGTTAAACAACCAACAAAAAAAACACAAAAAAAAAAAATTTTTTTTCTAAAGCCCATGCAAGTACTAACATGGTTAAAGACCATGCAAGTACTAACATGGTAAAAAAAAAAATTTTTTTTTTTTAAAAAAAGGGCATCGTATGTTAACTGTGCTACGAAAAATGTACGCAATGTTAAACAACCAACAAAAAAAACACAAAAAAAAAAAATTTTTTTTCTAAAGCCGATGCAAGTACTAACATGGTTAAAGACCATGCAAGTACTAACATGGTTAAAGACCATGCAAGTACTAACATGGTTAAAAAAAAAATTTTTTTTTTTTAAAAAAAGGGCATCGTATGTTAACTGTACTACGAAAAATGTACGCAATGTTAAACAACCAACAAAAAAAACACAAAAAAAAAAATTTTTTTTCTAAAGCCCATGCAAGTACTAACATGGTTAAAAAAAAAATTTTTTTTTTTTAAAAAAAGGGCATCGTATGTTAACTGTACTACGAAAAATGTACGCAATGTTAAACAACCAACAAAAAAAACACAAAAAAAAAAAATTTTTTAAGACCATGCAAGTACTAACATGGTTAAAAAAAAAATTTTTTTTTTTTAAAAAAAGGGCATCGTATGTTAACTGTACTACGAAAAATGTACGTAATGTTAAACAACCAACAAAAAAAACACAAAAAAAAAAAATTTTTTTTCTAAAGCCCATGCAAGTACTAACATGGTTAAAAAAAAAATTTTTTTTTTTTTGAAAAAAGGGCATCGTATGTTAACTGTGCTACGAAAAATGTACGCAATGTTAAACAACCAACAAAAAAAACACAAAAAAAAAAATTTTTTTTCTAAAGCCCATGCAAGTACTAACATGGTTAAAAAAAAAATTTTTTTTTTTTAAAAAAGGGCATCGTATGTTAACTGTACTACGAAAAATGTACGCAATGTTAAACAACCAACAAAAAAAACACATCGTATGTTAACTGTACTACGAAAAATGTACGCAATGTTAAACAACCAACAAAAAAAACACAAAAAAAAAAAATTTTTTAAGACCATGCAAGTACTAACATGGTTAAAAAAAAAATTTTTTTTTTTTAAAAAAAGGGCATCGTATGTTAACTGTACTACGAAAAATGTACGTAATGTTAAACAACCAACAAAAAAAACACAAAAAAAAAAAATTTTTTTTCTAAAGCCCATGCAAGTACTAACATGGTTAAAAAAAAAATTTTTTTTTTTTTGAAAAAAGGGCATCGTATGTTAACTGTGCTACGAAAAATGTACGCAATGTTAAACAACCAACAAAAAAAACACAAAAAAAAAAATTTTTTTTCTAAAGCCCATGCAAGTACTAACATGGTTAAAGACCATGCAAGTACTAACATGGTAAAAAAAAAAATTTTTTTTTTTTAAAAAAAGGGCATCGTATGTTAACTGTGCTACGAAAAATGTACGCAATGTTAAACAACCAACAAAAAAAACACAAAAAAAAAAAATTTTTTTTCTAAAGCCGATGCAAGTACTAACATGGTTAAAGACCATGCAAGTACTAACATGGTTAAAAAAAAAATTTTTTTTTTTTAAAAAAAGGGCATCGTATGTTAACTGTACTACGAAAAATGTACGCAATGTTAAAAAACCAACAAAAAAAACACAAAAAAAAAAATTTTTTTTCTAAAGCCCATGCAAGTACTAACATGGTTAAAAAAAAATTTTTTTTTTTTTAAAAAAAGGGCATCGTATGTTAACTGTACTACGAAAAATGTACGCAATGTTAAACAACCAACAAAAAAAACACAAAAAAAAAAAATTTTTTTTCTAAAGCCCATGCAAGTACTAACATGGTTAAAGACCATGCAAGTACTAACATGGTTAAAAAAAAAATTTTTTTTTTTTAAAAAAAGGGCATCGTATGTTAACTGTGCTACGAAAAATGTACGCAATGTTAAACAACCAACAAAAAAAACACAAAAAAAAAAAATTTTTTTTCTAAAGCCGATGCAAGTACTAACATGGTTAAAGACCATGCAAGTACTAACATGGTTAAAAAAAAAATTTTTTTTTTTTAAAAAAAGGGCATCGTATGTTAACTGTACTACGAAAAATGTACGCAATGTTAAACAACCAACAAAAAAAACACAAAAAAAAAAAATTTTTTTTCTAAAGCCCATGCAAGTACTAACATGGTTAAAAAAATTTTTTTTTAAAAAAAGGGCGTCGTATGTTAACTGTACTACGAAAAATGTACGCAATGTTAAACAACCAACAAAAAAAACACAAAAAAAAAAAATTTTTTAAGACCATGCAAGTACTAACATGGTTAAAAAAAAAATTTTTTTTTTTTAAAAAAAGGGCATCGTATGTTAACTGTACTACGAAAAATGTACGTAATGTTAAACAACCAACAAAAAAAACACAAAAAAAAAAATTTTTTTTTTTTAAAAAAAAGGGCATCGTATGTTAACTGTGCTACGAAAAATGTACGCAATGTTAAACAACCAACAAAAAAAACACAAAAAAAAAAATTTTTTTTCTAAAGCCCATGCAAGTACTAACATGGTTAAAAAAAAATTTTTTTTTTTTAAAAAAAGGGCATCGTATGTTAACTGTACTACGAAAAATGTACGCAATGTTAAACAACCAACAAAAAAAACACAAAAAAAAAAAATTTTTTTTCTAAAGCCCATTCAAGTACTAACATGGTTAAAAAAAAAATTTTTTTTTTTTAAAAAAAGGGCATCGTATGTTAACTGTACTACGAAAAATGTACGCAATGTTAAAAAACCAACAAAAAAAACACAAAAAAAAAAATTTTTTTTCTAAAGCCCATGCAAGTACTAACATGGTTAAAAAAAAAATTTTTTTTTTTTAAAAAAAGGGCATCGTATGTTAACTGTACTACGAAAAATGTACGCAATGTTAAACAACCAACAAAAAAAACACAAAAAAAAAAATTTTTTTTCTAAAGCCCATGCAAGTACTAACATGGTTAAAAAAAAAATTTTTTTTTTTTTGAAAAAAGGGCATCGTATGTTAACTGTGCTACGAAAAATGTACGCAATGTTAAACAACCAACAAAAAAAACACAAAAAAAAAAATTTTTTTTCTAAAGCCCATGCAAGTACTAACATGGTTAAAAAAAAAATTTTTTTTTTTAAAAAAAGGGCATCGTATGTTAACTGTACTACGAAAAATGTACGCAATGTTAAACAACCAACAAAAAAAACACAAAAAAAAAAAATTTTTTTTCTAAAGCCCATGCAAGTACTAACATGGTTAAAGACCATGCAAGTACTAACATGGTAAAAAAAAAATTTTTTTTTTTTTAAAAAAAGGGCATCGTATGTTAACTGTGCTACGAAAAATGTACGCAATGTTAAACAACCAACAAAAAAAACACAAAAAAAAAAAAATTTTTTTCTAAAGCCGATGCAAGTACTAACATGGTTAAAGACCATGCAAGTACTAACATGGTTAAAAAAAAAATTTTTTTTTTTTAAAAAAAGGGCATCGTATGTTAACTGTACTACGAAAAATGTACGCAATGTTAAAAAACCAACAAAAAAAACACAAAAAAAAAATTTTTTTTTCTAAAGCCCATGCAAGTACTAACATGGTTAAAAAAAAAATTTTTTTTTTTTAAAAAAAGGGCATCGTATGTTAACTGTACTACGAAAAATGTACGCAATGTTAAACAACCAACAAAAAAAACACAAAAAAAAAAAATTTTTTTTCTAAAGCCCATGCAAGTACTAACATGGTTAAAAAAAAAATTTTTTTTTTTTAAAAAAAGGGCATCGTATGTTAACTGAGCTACGAAAAATGTACGCAATGTTAAACAACCAACAAAAAAAACACAAAAAAAAAAAATTATTTTTCTAAAGCCGATGCAAGTACTAACATGGTTAAAGCCCATGCAAGTACTAACATGGTTAAAAAAAAATTTTTTTTTTTTTGAAAAAAGGGCATCGTATGTTAACTGTGCTACGAAAAATGTACGCAATGTTAAACAACCAACAAAAAAAACACAAAAAAAAAAATTTTTTTTCTAAAGCCCATGCAAGTACTAACATGGTTAAAAAAAAAATTTTTTTTTTTTAAAAAAAGGGCATCGTATGTTAACTGTACTACGAAAAATGTACGCAATGTTAAACAACCAACAAAAAAAACACAAAAAAAAAAAATTTTTTTTCTAAAGCCCATGCAAGTACTAACATGGTTAAAGACCATGCAAGTACTAACATGGTAAAAAAAAAAATTTTTTTTTTTTAAAAAAAGGGCATCGTATGTTAACTGTGCTACGAAAAATGTACGCAATGTTAAACAACCAACAAAAAAAACACAAAAAAAAAAAATTTTTTTTCTAAAGCCGATGCAAGTACTAACATGGTTAAAGACCATGCAAGTACTAACATGGTTAAAGACCATGCAAGTACTAACATGGTTAAAAAAAAAATTTTTTTTTTTTAAAAAAAGGGCATCGTATGTTAACTGTACTACGAAAAATGTACGCAATGTTAAACAACCAACAAAAAAAACACAAAAAAAAAAAATTTTTTTTCTAAAGCCCATGCAAGTACTAACATGGTTAAAAAAAAAATTTTTTTTTTTTAAAAAAAGGGCATCGTATGTTAACTGTACTACGAAAAATGTACGCAATGTTAAACAACCAACAAAAAAAACACAAAAAAAAAAAATTTTTTAAGACCATGCAAGTACTAACATGGTTAAAAAAAAAATTTTTTTTTTTTAAAAAAAGGGCATCGTATGTTAACTGTACTACGAAAAATGTACGTAATGTTAAACAACCAACAAAAAAAACACAAAAAAAAAAAATTTTTTTTCTAAAGCCCATGCAAGTACTAACATGGTTAAAAAAAAAATTTTTTTTTTTTTGAAAAAAGGGCATCGTATGTTAACTGTGCTACGAAAAATGTACGCAATGTTAAACAACCAACAAAAAAAACACAAAAAAAAAAATTTTTTTTCTAAAGCCCATGCAAGTACTAACATGGTTAAAAAAAAAATTTTTTTTTTTTAAAAAAGGGCATCGTATGTTAACTGTACTACGAAAAATGTACGCAATGTTAAACAACCAACAAAAAAAACACATCGTATGTTAACTGTACTACGAAAAATGTACGCAATGTTAAACAACCAACAAAAAAAACACAAAAAAAAAAAATTTTTTAAGACCATGCAAGTACTAACATGGTTAAAAAAAAAATTTTTTTTTTTTAAAAAAAGGGCATCGTATGTTAACTGTACTACGAAAAATGTACGTAATGTTAAACAACCAACAAAAAAAACACAAAAAAAAAAAATTTTTTTTCTAAAGCCCATGCAAGTACTAACATGGTTAAAAAAAAAATTTTTTTTTTTTTGAAAAAAGGGCATCGTATGTTAACTGTGCTACGAAAAATGTACGCAATGTTAAACAACCAACAAAAAAAACACAAAAAAAAAAATTTTTTTTCTAAAGCCCATGCAAGTACTAACATGGTTAAAAAAAAAATTTTTTTTTTTTAAAAAAGGGCATCGTATGTTAACTGTACTACGAAAAATGTACGCAATGTTAAACAACCAACAAAAAAAACACAAAAAAAAAAAATTTTTTTTCTAAAGCCCATGCAAGTACTAACATGGTTAAAGACCATGCAAGTACCAACATGGTTAAAGAAAAAATTTTTTTTTTTTAAAAAAAGGGCATCGTATGTTAACTGTGCTACGAAAAATGTACGCAATGTTAAACAACCAACAAAAAAAACACAAAAAAAAAAAATTTTTTTTCTAAAGCCGATGCAAGTACTAACATGGTTAAAGACCATGCAAGTACTAACATGGTTAAAGACCATGCAAGTACTAACATGGTTAAAAAAAAAATTTTTTTTTTTTAAAAAAAGGGCATCGTATGTTAACTGTACTACGAAAAATGTACGCAATGTTAAACAACCAACAAAAAAAACACAAAAAAAAAAAATTTTTTTTCTAAAGCCCATGCAAGTACTAACATGGTTAAAAAAAAAATTTTTTTTTTTTAAAAAAAGGGCATCGTATGTTAACTGTACTACGAAAAATGTACGCAATGTTAAACAACCAACAAAAAAAACACAAAAAAAAAAAATTTTTTAAGACCATGCAAGTACTAACATGGTTAAAAAAAAAATTTTTTTTTTTTAAAAAAAGGGCATCGTATGTTAACTGTACTACGAAAAATGTACGTAATGTTAAACAACCAACAAAAAAAACACAAAAAAAAAAAATTTTTTTTCTAAAGCCCATGCAAGTACTAACATGGTTAAAAAAAAAATTTTTTTTTTTTTGAAAAAAGGGCATCGTATGTTAACTGTGCTACGAAAAATGTACGCAATGTTAAACAACCAACAAAAAAAACACAAAAAAAAAAATTTTTTTTCTAAAGCCCATGCAAGTACTAACATGGTTAAAAAAAAAATTTTTTTTTTTTAAAAAAAGGGCATCGTATGTTAACTGTACTACGAAAAATGTACGCAATGTTAAACAACCAACAAAAAAAACACAAAAAAAAAAAATTTTTTTTCTAAAGCCCATGCAAGTACTAACATGGTTAAAGACCATGCAAGTACTAACATGGTAAAAAACAAAATTTTTTTTTTTTAAAAAAAGGGCATCGTATGTTAACTGTGCTACGAAAAATGTACGCAATGTTAAACAACCAACAAAAAAAACACAAAAAAAAAAAATTTTTTTTCTAAAGCCGATGCAAGTACTAACATGGTTAAAGACCATGCAAGTACTAACATGGTTAAAAAAAAAATTTTTTTTTTTTAAAAAAAGGGCATCGTATGTTAACTGTACTACGAAAAATGTACGCAATGTTAAAAAACCAACAAAAAAAACACAAAAAAAAAAATTTTTTTTCTAAAGCCATGCAAGTACTAACATGGTTAAAAAAAAAATTTTTTTTAAAAAAGGGCATCGTATGTTAACTGTGCTACGAAAAATGTACGCAATGTTAAACAACCAACAAAAAAAACACAAAAAAAAAAATTTTTTTTCTAAAGCCCATGCAAGTACTAACATGGTTAAAAAAAAAATTTTTTTTTTTTAAAAAAAGGGCATCGTATGTTAACTGTACTACGAAAAATGTACGCAATGTTAAACAACCAACAAAAAAACACAAAAAAAAAAAATTTTTTTTCTAAAGCCCATGCAAGTACTAACATGGTTAAAGACCATGCAAGTACTAACATGGTAAAAAAAAAAATTTTTTTTTTTTAAAAAAAGGGCATCGTATGCTAACTGTGCTACGAAAAATGTACGCAATGTTAAACAACCAACAAAAAAAACACAAAAAAAAAAAATTTTTTTTCTAAAGCCGATGCAAGTACTAACATGGTTAAAGACCATGCAAGTACTAACATGGTTAAAAAAAAAATTTTTTTTTTTTAAAAAAAGGGCATCGTATGTTAACTGTACTACGAAAAATGTACGCAATGTTAAAAAACCAACAAAAAAAACACAAAAAAAAAAATTTTTTTTCTAAAGCCCATGCAAGTACTAACATGGTTAAAAAAAAAATTTTTTTTTTTTAAAAAAAGGGCATCGTATCTTAACTGTACTACGAAAAATGTACGCAATGTTAAACAACCAACAAAAAAAACACAAAAAAAAAAAATTTTTTTTCTAAAGCCCATGCAAGTACTAACATGGTTAAAGACCATGCAAGTACTAACATGGTTAAAAAAAAAATTTTTTTTTTTTAAAAAAAGGGCATCGTATGTTAACTGTGCTACGAAAAATGTACGCAATGTTAAACAACCAACAAAAAAAACACAAAAAAAAAAAATTTTTTTTCTAAAGCCGATGCAAGTACTAACATGGTTAAAGACCATGCAAGTACTAACATGGTTAAAAAAAAAATTTTTTTTTTTAAAAAAAGGGCATCGTATGTTAACTGTACTACGAAAAATGTACGCAATGTTAAACAACCAACAAAAAAAACACAAAAAAAAAAAATTTTTTTTCTAAAGCCCATGCAAGTACTAATATGGTTAAAAAAAAAAATTTTTTTTTTTAAAAAAAGGGCATCGTATGTTAACTGTACTACGAAAAATGTACGCAATGTTAAACAACCAACAAAAAAAACACAAAAAAAAAAAATTTTTTTTCTAAAGCCCATGCAAGTACTAACATGGTTAAAAAAAAAATTTTTTTTTTTTTGAAAAAAGGGCATCGTATGTTAACTGTGCTACGAAAAATGTACGCAATGTTAAACAACCAACAAAAAAAACACAAAAAAAAAAATTTTTTTTCTAAAGCCCATGCAAGTACTAACATGGTTAAAAAAAAAATTTTTTTTTTTTAAAAAAAGGGCATCGTATGTTAACTGTACTACGAAAAATGTACGCAATGTTAAACAACCAACAAAAAAAACACAAAAAAAAAAATTTTTTTTCTAAAGCCAATGCAAGTACTAACATGGTTAAAGACCATGCAAGTACTAACATGGTAAAAAAAAAAATTTTTTTTTTAAAAAAAGGGCATCGTATGTTAACTGTGCTACGAAAAATGTACGCAATGTTAAACAACCAACAAAAAAAACACAAAAAAAAAAAATTTTTTTTCTAAAGCCGATGCAAGTACTAACATGGTTAAAGACCATGCAAGTACTAACATGGTTAAAAAAAAAATTTTTTTTTTTTAAAAAATGGGCATCGTATGTTAACTGTACTACGAAAAATGTACGCAATGTTAAAAAACCAACAAAAAAAACACAAAAAAAAAAATTTTTTTTCTAAAGCCCACGCAAGTACTAACATGGTTAAAAAAAAAATTTTTTTTTTTTAAAAAAAGGGCATCGTATGTTAACTGTACTACGAAAAATGTACGCAATGTTAAACAACCAACAAAAAAAACACAAAAAAAAAAAATTTTTTTTCTAAAGCCCATGCAAGTACTAACATGGTTAAAGACCATGCAAGTACTAACATGGTAAAAAAAAAAATTTTTTTTTTTTAAAAAAAGGGCATCGTATGTTAACTGTGCTACGAAAAATGTACGCAATGTTAAACAACCAACAAAAAAAACACAAAAAAAAAAATTTTTTTTTCTAAAGCCGATGCAAGTACTAACATGGTTAAAGACCATGCAAGTACTAACATGGTTAAAAAAAAAATTTTTTTTTTTTAAAAAAAGGGCATCGTATGTTAACTGTACTACGAAAAATGTACGCAATGTTAAAAAACCAACAAAAAAAACACAAAAAAAAAAATTTTTTTTCTAAAGCCCATGCAAGTACTAACATGGTTAAAAAAAAAATTTTTTTTTTTTAAAAAAAGGGCATCGTATGTTAACTGTACTACGAAAAATGTACGCAATGTTAAACAACCAACAAAAAAAACACAAAAAAAAAAAATTTTTTTTCTAAAGCCCATGCAAGTACTAACATGGTTAAAGACCATGCAAGTACTAACATGGTTAAAAAAAAAATTTTTTTTTTTTAAAAAAAGGGCATCGTATGTTAACTGTGCTACGAAAAATGTACGCAATGTTAAACAACCAACAAAAAAAACACAAAAAAAAAAAATTTTTTTTCTAAAGCCGATGCAAGTACTAACATGGTTAAAGACCATGCAAGTACTAACATGGTTAAAAAAAAAATTTTTTTTTTTTAAAAAAAGGGCATCGTATGTTAACTGTACTACGAAAAATGTACGCAATGTTAAACAACCAACAAAAAAAACACAAAAAAAAAAAATTTTTTTTCTAAAGCCCATGCAAGTACTAACATGGTTAAAAAAATTTTTTTTTAAAAAAAGGGCGTCGTATGTTAACTGTACTACGAAAAATGTACGCAATGTTAAACAACCAACAAAAAAAACACAAAAAAAAAAAATTTTTTAAGACCATGCAAGTACTAACATGGTTAAAAAAAAAATTTTTTTTTTTTAAAAAAAGGGCATCGTATGTTAACTGTACTACGAAAAATGTACGTAATGTTAAACAACCAACAAAAAAAACACAAAAAAAAAAATTTTTTTTTTTTAAAAAAAAGGGCATCGTATGTTAACTGTGCTACGAAAAATGTACGCAATGTTAAACAACCAACAAAAAAAACACAAAAAAAAAAATTTTTTTTCTAAAGCCCATGCAAGTACTAACATGGTTAAAAAAAAATTTTTTTTTTTTAAAAAAAGGGCATCGTATGTTAACTGTACTACGAAAAATGTACGCAATGTTAAACAACCAACAAAAAAAACACAAAAAAAAAAAATTTTTTTTCTAAAGCCCATTCAAGTACTAACATGGTTAAAAAAAAAATTTTTTTTTTTTAAAAAAAGGGCATCGTATGTTAACTGTACTACGAAAAATGTACGCAATGTTAAAAAACCAACAAAAAAAACACAAAAAAAAAAATTTTTTTTCTAAAGCCCATGCAAGTACTAACATGGTTAAAAAAAAAATTTTTTTTTTTTAAAAAAAGGGCATCGTATGTTAACTGTACTACGAAAAATGTACGCAATGTTAAACAACCAACAAAAAAAACACAAAAAAAAAAATTTTTTTTCTAAAGCCCATGCAAGTACTAACATGGTTAAAAAAAAAATTTTTTTTTTTTTGAAAAAAGGGCATCGTATGTTAACTGTGCTACGAAAAATGTACGCAATGTTAAACAACCAACAAAAAAAACACAAAAAAAAAAATTTTTTTTCTAAAGCCCATGCAAGTACTAACATGGTTAAAAAAAAAATTTTTTTTTTTAAAAAAAGGGCATCGTATGTTAACTGTACTACGAAAAATGTACGCAATGTTAAACAACCAACAAAAAAAACACAAAAAAAAAAAATTTTTTTTCTAAAGCCCATGCAAGTACTAACATGGTTAAAGACCATGCAAGTACTAACATGGTAAAAAAAAAATTTTTTTTTTTTTAAAAAAAGGGCATCGTATGTTAACTGTGCTACGAAAAATGTACGCAATGTTAAACAACCAACAAAAAAAACACAAAAAAAAAAAAATTTTTTTCTAAAGCCGATGCAAGTACTAACATGGTTAAAGACCATGCAAGTACTAACATGGTTAAAAAAAAAATTTTTTTTTTTTAAAAAAAGGGCATCGTATGTTAACTGTACTACGAAAAATGTACGCAATGTTAAAAAACCAACAAAAAAAACACAAAAAAAAAATTTTTTTTTCTAAAGCCCATGCAAGTACTAACATGGTTAAAAAAAAAATTTTTTTTTTTTAAAAAAAGGGCATCGTATGTTAACTGTACTACGAAAAATGTACGCAATGTTAAACAACCAACAAAAAAAACACAAAAAAAAAAAATTTTTTTTCTAAAGCCCATGCAAGTACTAACATGGTTAAAAAAAAAATTTTTTTTTTTTAAAAAAAGGGCATCGTATGTTAACTGAGCTACGAAAAATGTACGCAATGTTAAACAACCAACAAAAAAAACACAAAAAAAAAAAATTATTTTTCTAAAGCCGATGCAAGTACTAACATGGTTAAAGCCCATGCAAGTACTAACATGGTTAAAAAAAAATTTTTTTTTTTTTGAAAAAAGGGCATCGTATGTTAACTGTGCTACGAAAAATGTACGCAATGTTAAACAACCAACAAAAAAAACACAAAAAAAAAAATTTTTTTTCTAAAGCCCATGCAAGTACTAACATGGTTAAAAAAAAAATTTTTTTTTTTTAAAAAAAGGGCATCGTATGTTAACTGTACTACGAAAAATGTACGCAATGTTAAACAACCAACAAAAAAAACACAAAAAAAAAAAATTTTTTTTCTAAAGCCCATGCAAGTACTAACATGGTTAAAGACCATGCAAGTACTAACATGGTAAAAAAAAAAATTTTTTTTTTTTAAAAAAAGGGCATCGTATGTTAACTGTGCTACGAAAAATGTACGCAATGTTAAACAACCAACAAAAAAAACACAAAAAAAAAAAATTTTTTTTCTAAAGCCGATGCAAGTACTAACATGGTTAAAGACCATGCAAGTACTAACATGGTTAAAGACCATGCAAGTACTAACATGGTTAAAAAAAAAATTTTTTTTTTTTAAAAAAAGGGCATCGTATGTTAACTGTACTACGAAAAATGTACGCAATGTTAAACAACCAACAAAAAAAACACAAAAAAAAAAAATTTTTTTTCTAAAGCCCATGCAAGTACTAACATGGTTAAAAAAAAAATTTTTTTTTTTTAAAAAAAGGGCATCGTATGTTAACTGTACTACGAAAAATGTACGCAATGTTAAACAACCAACAAAAAAAACACAAAAAAAAAAAATTTTTTAAGACCATGCAAGTACTAACATGGTTAAAAAAAAAATTTTTTTTTTTTAAAAAAAGGGCATCGTATGTTAACTGTACTACGAAAAATGTACGTAATGTTAAACAACCAACAAAAAAAACACAAAAAAAAAAAATTTTTTTTCTAAAGCCCATGCAAGTACTAACATGGTTAAAAAAAAAATTTTTTTTTTTTTGAAAAAAGGGCATCGTATGTTAACTGTGCTACGAAAAATGTACGCAATGTTAAACAACCAACAAAAAAAACACAAAAAAAAAAATTTTTTTTCTAAAGCCCATGCAAGTACTAACATGGTTAAAAAAAAAATTTTTTTTTTTTAAAAAAGGGCATCGTATGTTAACTGTACTACGAAAAATGTACGCAATGTTAAACAACCAACAAAAAAAACACATCGTATGTTAACTGTACTACGAAAAATGTACGCAATGTTAAACAACCAACAAAAAAAACACAAAAAAAAAAAATTTTTTAAGACCATGCAAGTACTAACATGGTTAAAAAAAAAATTTTTTTTTTTTAAAAAAAGGGCATCGTATGTTAACTGTACTACGAAAAATGTACGTAATGTTAAACAACCAACAAAAAAAACACAAAAAAAAAAAATTTTTTTTCTAAAGCCCATGCAAGTACTAACATGGTTAAAAAAAAAATTTTTTTTTTTTTGAAAAAAGGGCATCGTATGTTAACTGTGCTACGAAAAATGTACGCAATGTTAAACAACCAACAAAAAAAACACAAAAAAAAAAATTTTTTTTCTAAAGCCCATGCAAGTACTAACATGGTTAAAAAAAAAATTTTTTTTTTTTAAAAAAGGGCATCGTATGTTAACTGTACTACGAAAAATGTACGCAATGTTAAACAACCAACAAAAAAAACACAAAAAAAAAAAATTTTTTTTCTAAAGCCCATGCAAGTACTAACATGGTTAAAGACCATGCAAGTACCAACATGGTTAAAGAAAAAATTTTTTTTTTTTAAAAAAAGGGCATCGTATGTTAACTGTGCTACGAAAAATGTACGCAATGTTAAACAACCAACAAAAAAAACACAAAAAAAAAAAATTTTTTTTCTAAAGCCGATGCAAGTACTAACATGGTTAAAGACCATGCAAGTACTAACATGGTTAAAGACCATGCAAGTACTAACATGGTTAAAAAAAAAATTTTTTTTTTTTAAAAAAAGGGCATCGTATGTTAACTGTACTACGAAAAATGTACGCAATGTTAAACAACCAACAAAAAAAACACAAAAAAAAAAAATTTTTTTTCTAAAGCCCATGCAAGTACTAACATGGTTAAAAAAAAAATTTTTTTTTTTTAAAAAAAGGGCATCGTATGTTAACTGTACTACGAAAAATGTACGCAATGTTAAACAACCAACAAAAAAAACACAAAAAAAAAAAATTTTTTAAGACCATGCAAGTACTAACATGGTTAAAAAAAAAATTTTTTTTTTTTAAAAAAAGGGCATCGTATGTTAACTGTACTACGAAAAATGTACGTAATGTTAAACAACCAACAAAAAAAACACAAAAAAAAAAAATTTTTTTTCTAAAGCCCATGCAAGTACTAACATGGTTAAAAAAAAAATTTTTTTTTTTTTGAAAAAAGGGCATCGTATGTTAACTGTGCTACGAAAAATGTACGCAATGTTAAACAACCAACAAAAAAAACACAAAAAAAAAAATTTTTTTTCTAAAGCCCATGCAAGTACTAACATGGTTAAAAAAAAAATTTTTTTTTTTTAAAAAAAGGGCATCGTATGTTAACTGTACTACGAAAAATGTACGCAATGTTAAACAACCAACAAAAAAAACACAAAAAAAAAAAATTTTTTTTCTAAAGCCCATGCAAGTACTAACATGGTTAAAGACCATGCAAGTACTAACATGGTAAAAAACAAAATTTTTTTTTTTTAAAAAAAGGGCATCGTATGTTAACTGTGCTACGAAAAATGTACGCAATGTTAAACAACCAACAAAAAAAACACAAAAAAAAAAAATTTTTTTTCTAAAGCCGATGCAAGTACTAACATGGTTAAAGACCATGCAAGTACTAACATGGTTAAAAAAAAAATTTTTTTTTTTTAAAAAAAGGGCATCGTATGTTAACTGTACTACGAAAAATGTACGCAATGTTAAAAAACCAACAAAAAAAACACAAAAAAAAAAATTTTTTTTCTAAAGCCATGCAAGTACTAACATGGTTAAAAAAAAAATTTTTTTTAAAAAAGGGCATCGTATGTTAACTGTGCTACGAAAAATGTACGCAATGTTAAACAACCAACAAAAAAAACACAAAAAAAAAAATTTTTTTTCTAAAGCCCATGCAAGTACTAACATGGTTAAAAAAAAAATTTTTTTTTTTTAAAAAAAGGGCATCGTATGTTAACTGTACTACGAAAAATGTACGCAATGTTAAACAACCAACAAAAAAACACAAAAAAAAAAAATTTTTTTTCTAAAGCCCATGCAAGTACTAACATGGTTAAAGACCATGCAAGTACTAACATGGTAAAAAAAAAAATTTTTTTTTTTTAAAAAAAGGGCATCGTATGCTAACTGTGCTACGAAAAATGTACGCAATGTTAAACAACCAACAAAAAAAACACAAAAAAAAAAAATTTTTTTTCTAAAGCCGATGCAAGTACTAACATGGTTAAAGACCATGCAAGTACTAACATGGTTAAAAAAAAAATTTTTTTTTTTTAAAAAAAGGGCATCGTATGTTAACTGTACTACGAAAAATGTACGCAATGTTAAAAAACCAACAAAAAAAACACAAAAAAAAAAATTTTTTTTCTAAAGCCCATGCAAGTACTAACATGGTTAAAAAAAAAATTTTTTTTTTTTAAAAAAAGGGCATCGTATCTTAACTGTACTACGAAAAATGTACGCAATGTTAAACAACCAACAAAAAAAACACAAAAAAAAAAAATTTTTTTTCTAAAGCCCATGCAAGTACTAACATGGTTAAAGACCATGCAAGTACTAACATGGTTAAAAAAAAAATTTTTTTTTTTTAAAAAAAGGGCATCGTATGTTAACTGTGCTACGAAAAATGTACGCAATGTTAAACAACCAACAAAAAAAACACAAAAAAAAAAAATTTTTTTTCTAAAGCCGATGCAAGTACTAACATGGTTAAAGACCATGCAAGTACTAACATGGTTAAAAAAAAAATTTTTTTTTTTAAAAAAAGGGCATCGTATGTTAACTGTACTACGAAAAATGTACGCAATGTTAAACAACCAACAAAAAAAACACAAAAAAAAAAAATTTTTTTTCTAAAGCCCATGCAAGTACTAATATGGTTAAAAAAAAAAATTTTTTTTTTTAAAAAAAGGGCATCGTATGTTAACTGTACTACGAAAAATGTACGCAATGTTAAACAACCAACAAAAAAAACACAAAAAAAAAAAATTTTTTTTCTAAAGCCCATGCAAGTACTAACATGGTTAAAAAAAAAATTTTTTTTTTTTTGAAAAAAGGGCATCGTATGTTAACTGTGCTACGAAAAATGTACGCAATGTTAAACAACCAACAAAAAAAACACAAAAAAAAAAATTTTTTTTCTAAAGCCCATGCAAGTACTAACATGGTTAAAAAAAAAATTTTTTTTTTTTAAAAAAAGGGCATCGTATGTTAACTGTACTACGAAAAATGTACGCAATGTTAAACAACCAACAAAAAAAACACAAAAAAAAAAATTTTTTTTCTAAAGCCAATGCAAGTACTAACATGGTTAAAGACCATGCAAGTACTAACATGGTAAAAAAAAAAATTTTTTTTTTAAAAAAAGGGCATCGTATGTTAACTGTGCTACGAAAAATGTACGCAATGTTAAACAACCAACAAAAAAAACACAAAAAAAAAAAATTTTTTTTCTAAAGCCGATGCAAGTACTAACATGGTTAAAGACCATGCAAGTACTAACATGGTTAAAAAAAAAATTTTTTTTTTTTAAAAAATGGGCATCGTATGTTAACTGTACTACGAAAAATGTACGCAATGTTAAAAAACCAACAAAAAAAACACAAAAAAAAAAATTTTTTTTCTAAAGCCCACGCAAGTACTAACATGGTTAAAAAAAAAATTTTTTTTTTTTAAAAAAAGGGCATCGTATGTTAACTGTACTACGAAAAATGTACGCAATGTTAAACAACCAACAAAAAAAACACAAAAAAAAAAAATTTTTTTTCTAAAGCCCATGCAAGTACTAACATGGTTAAAGACCATGCAAGTACTAACATGGTAAAAAAAAAAATTTTTTTTTTTAAAAAAAGGGCATCGTATGTTAACTGTGCTACGAAAAATGTACGCAATGTTAAACAACCAACAAAAAAAACACAAAAAAAAAAATTTTTTTTTCTAAAGCCGATGCAAGTACTAACATGGTTAAAGACCATGCAAGTACTAACATGGTTAAAAAAAAAATTTTTTTTTTTTAAAAAAAGGGCATCGTATGTTAACTGTACTACGAAAAATGTACGCAATGTTAAAAAACCAACAAAAAAAACACAAAAAAAAAAATTTTTTTTCTAAAGCCCATGCAAGTACTAACATGGTTAAAAAAAAAATTTTTTTTTTTTAAAAAAAGGGCATCGTATGTTAACTGTACTACGAAAAATGTACGCAATGTTAAACAACCAACAAAAAAAACACAAAAAAAAAAAATTTTTTTTCTAAAGCCCATGCAAGTACTAACATGGTTAAAGACCATGCAAGTACTAACATGGTTAAAAAAAAAATTTTTTTTTTTTAAAAAAAGGGCATCGTATGTTAACTGTGCTACGAAAAATGTACGCAATGTTAAACAACCAACAAAAAAAACACAAAAAAAAAAAATTTTTTTTCTAAAGCCGATGCAAGTACTAACATGGTTAAAGACCATGCAAGTACTAACATGGTTAAAAAAAAAATTTTTTTTTTTTAAAAAAAGGGCATCGTATGTTAACTGTACTACGAAAAATGTACGCAATGTTAAACAACCAACAAAAAAAACACAAAAAAAAAAAATTTTTTTTCTAAAGCCCATGCAAGTACTAACATGGTTAAAAAAAAAATTTTTTTTTTTTAAAAAAAGGGCATCGTATGTTAACTGTACTACGAAAAATGTACGCAATGTTAAACAACCAACAAAAAAAACACAAAAAAAAAAAAATTTTTAAGACCATGCAAGTACTAACATGGTTAAAAAAAAAATTTTTTTTTTTTAAAAAAAGGGCATCGTATGTTAACTGTACTACGAAAAATGTACGTAATGTTAAACAACCAACAAAAAAAACACAAAAAAAAAAAATTTTTTTTCTAAAGCCGATGCAAGTACTAACATGGTTAAAGACCATGCAAGTACTAACATGGTTAAAAAAAAAATTTTTTTTTTTTAAAAAAAGGGCATCGTATGATAACTGTACTACGAAAAATGTACGCAATGTTAAAAAACCAACAAAAAAAACACAAAAAAAAAAATTTTTTTTCTAAAGCCCATGCAAGTACTAACATGGTTAAAAAAAAAATTTTTTTTTTTTAAAAAAAGGGCATCGTATGTTAACTGTACTACGAAAAATGTACGCAATGTTAAACAACCAACAAAAAAAACACAAAAAAAAAAAATTTTTTTTCTAAAGCCCATGCAAGTACTAACATGGTTAAAGACCATGCAAGTACTAACATGGTAAAAAAAAAAATTTTTTTTTTTTAAAAAAAGGGCATCGTATGTTAACTGTACTACGAAAAATGTACGCAATGTTAAAAAACCAACAAAAAAAACACAAAAAAAAAAATTTTTTTTCTAAAGCCCATGCAAGTACTAACATGGTTAAAAAAAAAATTTTTTTTTTTTAAAAAAAGGGCATCGTATGTTAACTGTACTACGAAAAATGTACGCAATGTTAAACAACCAACAAAAAAAACACAAAAAAAAAAAATTTTTTTTCTAAAGCCCATGCAAGTACTAACATGGTTAAAGACCATGCAAGTACTAACATGGTTAAAAAAAAAATTTTTTTTTTTTAAAAAAAGGGCATCGTATGTTAACTGTACTACGAAAAATGTACGTAATGTTAAACAACCAACAAAAAAAACACAAAAAAAAAAAATTTTTTTCTAAAGCCCATGCAAGTACTAACATGGTTAAAAAAAAAATTTTTTTTTTTTTGAAAAAAGGGCATCGTATGTTAACTGTACTACGAAAAATGTACGCAATGTTAAACAACCAACAAAAAAAACACAAAAAAAAAAAATTTTTTTTCTAAAGCCCATGCAAGTACTAACATGGTTAAAAAAAAAATTTTTTTTTTTTAAAAAAAGGGCATCGTATGTTAACTGTACTACGAAAAATGTACGTAATGTTAAACAACCAACAAAAAAAACACAAAAAAAAAAAATTTTTTTTCTAAAGCCCATGCAAGTACTAACATGGTTAAAGACCATGCAAGTACTAACATGGTTAAAAAAAAAATTTTTTTTTTTTAAAAAAAGGGCATCGTATGTTAA
The DNA here is from genome assembly GCA_963082915.1 of Dolichopus griseipennis. Classification (NCBI taxonomy): domain Eukaryota; kingdom Metazoa; phylum Arthropoda; class Insecta; order Diptera; family Dolichopodidae; genus Dolichopus; species Dolichopus griseipennis. The sequence goes on along the minus strand of OY720443.1, from coordinate 9,418,947 downwards.
CTGTACTACGAAAAATGTACGTAATGTTAAACAACCAACAAAAAAAACACAAAAAAAAAAAATTTTTTTTCTAAAGCCGATGCAAGTACTAACATGGTTAAAGACCATGCAAGTACTAACATGGTTAAAAAAAAAATTTTTTTTTTTTAAAAAAAGGGCATCGTATGATAACTGTACTACGAAAAATGTACGCAATGTTAAAAAACCAACAAAAAAAACACAAAAAAAAAAATTTTTTTTCTAAAGCCCATGCAAGTACTAACATGGTTAAAAAAAAAATTTTTTTTTTTTAAAAAAAGGGCATCGTATGTTAACTGTACTACGAAAAATGTACGCAATGTTAAACAACCAACAAAAAAAACACAAAAAAAAAAAATTTTTTTTCTAAAGCCCATGCAAGTACTAACATGGTTAAAGACCATGCAAGTACTAACATGGTAAAAAAAAAAATTTTTTTTTTTTAAAAAAAGGGCATCGTATGTTAACTGTACTACGAAAAATGTACGCAATGTTAAAAAACCAACAAAAAAAACACAAAAAAAAAAATTTTTTTTCTAAAGCCCATGCAAGTACTAACATGGTTAAAAAAAAAATTTTTTTTTTTTTGAAAAAAGGGCATCGTATGTTAACTGTGCTACGAAAAATGTACGCAATGTTAAACAACCAACAAAAAAAACACAAAAAAAAAAATTTTTTTTCTAAAGCCCATGCAAGTACTAACATGGTTAAAGAAAAAATTTTTTTTTTTTAAAAAAAGGGCATCGTATGTTAACTGTACTACGAAAAATGTACGCAATGTTAAACAACCAACAAAAAAAACACAAAAAAAAAAAATTTTTTTTCTAAAGCCCATGCAAGTACTAACATGGTTAAAGACCATGCAAGTACTAACATGGTAAAAAAAAAAATTTTTTTTTTTTAAAAAAAGGGCATCGTATGTTAACTGTGCTACGAAAAATGTACGCAATGTTAAACAACCAACAAAAAAAAAAAATTTTTTTTCTAAAGCCGATGCAAGTACTAACATGGTTAAAGACCATGCAAGTACTAACATGGTTAAAAAAAAAAATTTTTTTTTTTAAAAAAAGGGCATCGTATGTTAACTGTACTACGAAAAATGTACGCAATGTTAAAAAACCAACAAAAAAAACACAAAAAAAAAAATTTTTTTTCTAAAGCCCATGCAAGTACTAACATGGTAAAAAAAAAAATTTTTTTTTTTAAAAAAAGGGCATCGTATGTTAACTGTACTACGAAAAATGTACGCAATGTTAAACAACCAACAAAAAAAACACAAAAAAAAAAAATTTTTTTTCTAAAGCCCATGCAAGTACTAACATGGTTAAAGACCATGCAAGTACTAACATGGTTAAAAAAAAAATTTTTTTTTTTTAAAAAAAGGGCATCGTATGTTAACTGTGCTACGAAAAATGTACGCAATGTTAAACAACCAACAAAAAAAACACAAAAAAAAAAAATTTTTTTTCTAAAGCCGATGCAAGTACTAACATGGTTAAAGACCATGCAAGTACTAACATGGTTAAAAAAAAAATTTTTTTTTTTTAAAAAAAGGGCATCGTATGTTAACTGTACTACGAAAAATGTACGCAATGTTAAACAACCAACAAAAAAAACACAAAAAAAAAAAATTTTTTTTCTAAAGCCCATGCAAGTACTAACATGGTTAAAAAAAAAATTTTTTTTTTTTAAAAAAAGGGCATCGTATGTTAACTGTACTACGAAAAATGTACGTAATGTTAAACAACCAACAAAAAAAACACAAAAAAAAAAAATTTTTTTTCTAAAGCCCATGCAAGTACTAACATGGTTAAAAAAAAAATTTTTTTTTTTTTGAAAAAAGGGCATCGTATGTTAACTGTGCTACGAAAAATGTACGCAATGTTAAACAACCAACAAAAAAAACACAAAAAAAAAAATTTTTTTTCTAAAGCCCATGCAAGTACTAACATGGTTAAAAAAAAAATTTTTTTTTTTTAAAAAAAGGGCATCGTATGTTAACTGTACTACGAAAAATGTACGCAATGTTAAACAACCAACAAAAAAAACACAAAAAAAAAAAATTTTTTTTCTAAAGCCCATGCAAGTACTAACATGGTTAAAGACCATGCAAGTACTAACATGGTAAAAAAAAAAATTTTTTTTTTTTGAAAAAAGGGCATCGTATGTTAACTGTGCTACGAAAAATGTACGCAATGTTAAACAACCAACAAAAAAAACACAAAAAAAAAAAATTTTTTTTCTAAAGCCGATGCAAGTACTAACATGGTTAAAGACCATGCAAATACTAACATGGTTAAAAAAAAAATTTTTTTTTTTTAAAAAAAGGGCATCGTATGTTAACTGTACTACGAAAAATGTACGCAATGTTAAAAAACCAAGAAAAAAAACACAAAAAAAAAAATTTTTTTTCTAAAGCCCATGCAAGTACTAACATGGTTAAAAAAAAATTTTTTTTTTTTAAAAAAAGGGCATCGTATGTTAACTGTACTACGAAAAATGTACGCAATGTTAAACAACCAAAAAAAAAAACACAAAAAAAAAAATTTTTTTTTCTAAAGCCGATGCAAGTACTAACATGGTTAAAAAAAAAATTTTTTTTTTTTAAAAAAAGGGCATCGTATGTTAACTGTGCTACGAAAAATGTACGCAATGTTAAACAACCAACAAAAAAAACACAAAAAAAAAAAATTTTTTTTCTAAAGCCGATGCAAGTACTAACATGGTTAAAGACCATGCAAGTACTAACATGGTTAAAAAAAAAATTTTTTTTTTTTGAAAAAAGGGCATCGTATGTTAACTGTACTACGAAAAATGTACGCAATGTTAAACAACCAACAAAAAAAACACAAAAAAAAAAAATTTTTTTTCTAAAGCCCATGCAAGTACTAACATGGTAAAAAAAAAATTTTTTTTTTTTAAAAAAAGGGCATCGTATGTTAACTGTACTACGAAAAATGTACGCAATGTTAAACAACCAACAAAAAAAACACAAAAAAAAAAAATTTTTTAAGACCATGCAAGTACTAACATGGTTAAAAAAAAAATTTTTTTTTTTTAAAAAAAGGGCATCGTATGTTAACTGTACTACGAAAAATGTACGTAATGTTAAACAACCAACAAAAAAAACACAAAAAAAAAAAATTTTTTTTCTAAAGCCCATGCAAGTACTAACATGGTTAAAAAAAAAATTTTTTTTTTTTTGAAAAAAGGGCATCGTATGTTAACTGTGCTACGAAAAATGTACGCAATGTTAAACAACCAACAAAAAAAACACAAAAAAAAAAATTTTTTTTCTAAAGCCCATGCTTTGTACTAACATGGTTAAAAAAAAAATTTTTTTTTTTTAAAAAAAGGGCATCGTATGTTAACTGTACTACGAAAAATGTACGCAATGTTAAACAACCAACAAAAAAAACACAAAAAAAAAAAATTTTTTTTCTAAAGCCCATGCAAGTACTAACATGGTTAAAGACCATGCAAGTACTAACATGGTTAAAAAAAAAATTTTTTTTTTTTAAAAAAAGGGCATCGTATGTTAACTGTGCTACGAAAAATGTACGCAATGTTAAACAACCAACAAAAAAAACACAAAAAAAAAAAATTTTTTTTCTAAAGCCGATGCAAGTACTAACATGGTTAAAGACCATGCAAGTATGTACTAACATGGTTAAAAAAAAAATTTTTTTTTTTTAAAAAAAGGGCATCGTATGTTAACTGTACTACGAAAAATGTACGCAATGTTAAACAACCAACAAAAAAAACACAAAAAAAAAAAATTTTTTTTCTAAAGCCCATGCAAGTACTAACATGGTTAAAAAAAAAATTTTTTTTTTTTAAAAAAAGGGCATCGTATGTTAACTGTACTACGAAAAATGTACGTAATGTTAAACAACCAACAAAAAAAACACAAAAAAAAAACATTTTTTTTCTAAAGCCCATGCAAGTACAGTAGGGCCGCGATAATCCGAAATTTGATAATCCGAAATTCGTGCTGATCCGAAACACAAATTTCTTTATTGGCTGCCTTTATAATCCGAAACAAAAAAAAAGGTTAACTCGATAATCCGAATTTTTTGTTTTTATTCATTGTATTTGTTACATACTCGTACTTAAATTTTTTTTTTTTTTATTTTTATTGTTTTATGGGCATTTTTTTAAATAAAAAAGGGAATTTTCCATACGTTTTTTTGATGTAATTTTTAAGTGTAACAATGTAAGAACCAAAACATTAATGATTAGTTTCTCTTCAAGTGTAAATCGTTAATACATAAAATGTCTTGCAAAATTAAAAGAAAGCACAAGACTTTGAACTTAGAACAAAAAGCTGAAATTATTAAGAAAGTATCAGACGGGGTAAGTCTGAAAAGCTTAGCTTTGAAATATGGAGTAGGAGTTTCAACAATATTTGACATAAAAAAAAAGAAAAATGAAATTTTAACTTTTATTGCATCAAGTGAAGCTGGTCCATGCAACAAAATGACGCTAAAATCTGGTGAGTATCCAGATATGAAGATGCAATCCAAAGCTTCAACACATGCATTTTATGGGCCGAACAAAATAACTTACCATTGCAGCAAATATTATTATGGAGGAATATTAAAGAAAAGGTTGTATCTCATAGCTTAAATACAGCAAAACAAACAAAAATTCCTAATTTTTTTTTACTACTTAACTTTTTTAATTAATTTATATTGTTTTCTTATTTTTTTGTTACTTTTTTATAAGTTTTTTGTTATTAATTTTCAAATGTTTGATTAAAAGTTATGAATATTGAAAATAAAAAAGAAAAGATGAATTTAATGAACACTAAATATGTCTTATTTTCTTTGAACTCCTAAAATTTTAATGTTTTGATAATCCGAAAAATTTGGTAATCCGAAACATGCTGAAAATTGTGATTTCGGATTATCGCGGCACTACTGTACTAACATGGTTAAAAAAAAAATTTTTTTTTTTTAAAAAAAGGGCATCGTATGTTAACTGTACTACGAAAAATGTACGCAATGTTAAAAAACCAACAAAAAAAACACAAAAAAAAAAATTTTTTTTCTAAAGCCCATGCAAGTACTAACATGGTTAAAAAAAAAATTTTTTTTTTTTAAAAAAAGGGCATCGTATGTTAACTGTACTACGAAAAATGTACGCAATGTTAAACAACCAACAAAAAAAACACAAAAAAAAAAAATTTTTTTTCTAAAGCCCATGCAAGTACTAACATGGTTAAAAAAAAAATTTTTTTTTTTTTGAAAAATGGGCATCGTATGTTAACTGTGCTACGAAAAATGTACGCAATGTTAAACAACCAACAAAAAAAACACAAAAAAAAAAATTTTTTTTCTAAAGCCCATGCAAGTACTAACATGGTTAAAAAAAAAATTTTTTTTTTTTAAAAAAAGGGCATCGTATGTTAACTGTACTACGAAAAATGTACGCAATGTTAAACAACCAACAAAAAAAACACAAAAAAAAAAAATTTTTTTTCTAAAGCCCATGCAAGTACTAACATGGTTAAAGACCATGCAAGTACTAACATGGTAAAAAAAAAAATTTTTTTTTTTTAAAAAAAGGGCATCGTATGTTAACTGTGCTACGAAAAATGTACGCAATGTTAAACAACCAACAAAAAAAACACAAAAAAAAAAAATTTTTTTTCTAAAGCCGATGCAAGTACTAACATGGTTAAAGACCATGCAAGTACTAACATGGTTAAAAAAAAAATTTTTTTTTTTTAAAAAAAGGGCATCGTATGTTAACTGTACTACGAAAAATGTACGCAATGTTAAAAAACCAACAAAAAAAACACAAAAAAAAAAATTTTTTTTCTAAAGCCCATGCAAGTACTAACATGGTTAAAAAAAAAATTTTTTTTTTTTAAAAAAAGGGCATCGTATGTTAACTGTACTACGAAAAATGTACGCAATGTTAAACAACCAACAAAAAAAACACAAAAAAAAAAAATTTTTTTTCTAAAGCCCATGCAAGTACTAACATGGTTAAAGACCATGCAAGTACTAACATGGTTAAAAAAAAAATTTTTTTTTTTTAAAAAAAGGGCATCGTTTGTTAACTGTGCTACGAAAAATGTACGCAATGTTAAACAACCAACAAAAAAAACACAAAAAAAAAAAATTTTTTTTCTAAAGCCGATGCAAGTACTAACATGGTTAAAGACCATGCAAGTATGTACTAACATGGTTAAAAAAAAAATTTTTTTTTTTTAAAAAAAGGGCATCGTATGTTAACTGTACTACGAAAAATGTACGCAATGTTAAACAACCAACAAAAAAAACACAAAAAAAAAAAATTTTTTTTCTAAAGCCCATGCAAGTACTAACATGGTTAAAAAAAAAATTTTTTTTTTTTAAAAAAAGGGCATCGTATGTTAACTGTACTACGAAAAATGTACGCAATGTTAAACAACCAACAAAAAAAACACAAAAAAAAAAAATATTTTAAGACCATGCAAGTACTAACATGGTTAAAAAAAAATTTTTTTTTTTTAAAAAAAGGGCATCGTATGTTAACTGTACTACGAAAAATGTACGTAATGTTAAACAACCAACAAAAAAAAAAAATTTTTTTTCTAAAGCCCATGCAAGTACTAACATGGTTAAAAAAAAAATTTTTTTTTTTTTGAAAAAAGGGTATCGTATGTTAACTGTTCTACGAAAAATGTACGCAATGTTAAACAACCAACAAAAAAAACACAAAAAAAAAATTTTTTTTCTAAAGCCCATGCAAGTACTAACATGGTTAAAAAAAAAATTTTTTTTTTTAAAAAAAGGGCATCGTATGTTAACTGTACTACGAAAAATGTACGCAATGTTAAACAACCAACAAAAAAAACACAAAAAAAAAAATTTTTTTTTCTAAAGCCCATGCAAGTACTAACATGGTTAAAGACCATGCAAGTACTAACATGGTAAAAAAAAAAATTTTTTTTTTTTTAAAAAAAGGGCATCGTATGTTAACTGTGCTACGAAAAATGTACGCAATGTTAAACAACCAACAAAAAAAACACAAAAAAAAAAAATTTTTTTTCTAAAGCCGATGCAAGTACTAACATGGTTAAAGACCATGCAAGTACTAACATGGTTAAAAAAAAAATTTTTTTTTTTTAAAAAAAGGGCATCGTATGTTAACTGTACTACGAAAAATGTACGCAATGTTAAAAAACCAACAAAAAAAACACAAAAAAAAAAATTTTTTTTCTAAAGCCCATGCAAGTACTAACATGGTTAAAAAAAAAATTTTTTTTTTTTAAAAAAAGGGCATCGTATGTTAACTGTACTACGAAAAATGTACGCAATGTTAAACAACCAACAAAAAAACACAAAAAAAAAAAATTTTTTTTCTAAAGCCCATGCAAGTACTAACATGGTTAAAGACCATGCAAGTACTAACACGGTTAAAAAAAAAATTTTTTTTTTTTAAAAAAAGGGCATCGTATGTTAACTGTGCTACGAAAAATTTTTTTTCTAAAGCCGATGCAAGTACTAACATGGTTAAAGACCATGCAAGTACTAACATGGTTAAAAAAAAAATTTTTTTTTTTTAAAAAAAGGGCATCGTATGTTAACTGTACTACGAAAAATGTACGCAATGTTAAACAACCAACAAAAAAAACACAAAAAAAAAAAATTTTTTTTCTAAAGCCCATGCAAGTACTAACATGGTTAAAAAAAAAATTTTTTTTTTTTAAAAAAAGGGCATCGTATGTTAACTGTACTACGAAAAATGTACGCAATGTTAAACAACCAACAAAAAAAACACAAAAAAAAAAATTTTTTAAGACCATGCAAGTACTAACATGGTTAAAAAAAAAATTTTTTTTTTTTAAAAAAAGGGCATCGTATGTTAACTGTACTACGAAAAATGTACGCAATGTTAAACAACCAACAAAAAAAACACAAAAAAAAAAAATTTTTTTTCTAAAGCCCATGCAAGTACTAACATGGTTAAAAAAAAAATTTTTTTTTTTTAAAAAAAGGGCATCGTATGTTAACTGTACTACGAAAAATGTACGCAATGTTAAACAACCAACAAAAAAAACACAAAAAAAAAAAAATTTTTAAGACCATGCAAGTACTAACATGGTTAAAAAAAAAATTTTTTTTTTTTAAAAAAAGGGCATCGTATGTTAACTGTACTACGAAAAATGTACGTAATGTTAAACAACCAACAAAAAAAACACAAAAAAAAAAATTTTTTTTCTAAAGCCCATGCAAGTACTAACATGGTTAAAGACCATGCAAGTACTAACATGGTAAAAAAAAAAATTTTTTTTTTTTAAAAAAAGGGCATCGTATGTTAACTGTGCTACGAAAAATGTACGCAATGTTAAACAACCAACAAAAAAAACACAAAAAAAAAAAATTTTTTTTCTAAAGCCGATGCAAGTACTAACATGGTTAAAGACCATGCAAGTACTAACATGGTTAAAAAAAAAATTTTTTTTTTTTAAAAAAAGGGCATCGTATGTTAACTGTACTACGAAAAATGTACGCAATGTTAAAAAACCAACAAAAAAAACACAAAAAAAAAATTTTTTTTTCTAAAGCCCATGCAAGTACTAACATGGTTAAAAAAAAAATTTTTTTTTTTTAAAAAAAGGGCATCGTATGTTAACTGTACTACGAAAAATGTACGCAATGTTAAACAACCAACAAAAAAAACACACAAAAAAAAAAATTTTTAAGACCATGCAAGTACTAACATGGTTAAAAAAAAAATTTTTTTTTTTTAAAAAAAGGGCATCGTATGTTAACTGTACTACGAAAAATGTACGTAATGTTAAACAACCAACAAAAAAAACACAAAAAAAAAAATTTTTTTTCTAAAGCCCATGCAAGTACTAACATGGTTAAAGACCATGCAAGTACTAACATGGTAAAAAAAAAAATTTTTTTTTTTTAAAAAAAGGGCATCGTATGTTAACTGTGCTACGAAAAATGTACGCAATGTTAAACAACCAACAAAAAAAACACAAAAAAAAAAAATTTTTTTTCTAAAGCCGATGCAAGTACTAACATGGTTAAAGACCATGCAAGTACTAACATGGTTAAAAAAAAAATTTTTTTTTTTTAAAAAAAGGGCATCGTATGTTAACTGTACTACGAAAAATGTACGCAATGTTAAACAACCAACAAAAAAAAAAAATTTTTTTTCTAAATCCCATGCAAGTACTAACATGGTTAAAGACCATGCAAGTACTAACATGGTTAAAAAAAAAATTTTTTTTTTTTAAAAAAAGGGCATCGTATGTTAACTGTGCTACGAAAAATGTACGCAATGTTAAACAACCAACAAAAAAAACACAAAAAAAAAAAATTTTTTTTCTAAAGCCGATGCAAGTACTAACATGGTTAAAGACCATGCAAGTACTAACATGGTTAAAAAAAAAATTTTTTTTTTTTAAAAAAAGGGCATCGTATGTTAACTGTACTACGAAAAATGTACGCAATGTTAAACAACCAACAAAAAAAACACAAAAAAAAAAAAATTTTTTTCTAAAGCCCATGCAAGTACTAACATGGTTAAAAAAAAAATTTTTTTTTTTTAAAAAAAGGGCATCGTATGTTAACTGTACTACGAAAAATGTACGCAATGTTAAACAACCAACAAAAAAAACACAAAAAAAAAAAATTTTTTAAGACCATGCAAGTACTAACATGGTTAAAAAAAAAATTTTTTTTTTTTAAAAAAAGGGCATCGTATGTTAACTGTACTACGAAAAATGTACGTAATGTTAAACAACCAACAAAAAAAACACAAAAAAAAAAATTTTTTTCTAAAGCCCATGAAGTACTAACATGGTTAAAAAAAAATTTTTTTTTTTTTTGAAAAAAGGGCATCGTATGTTAACTGTGCTACGAAAAATGTACGCAATGTTAAACAACCAACAAAAAAAACACAAAAAAAAAAAATTTTTTTCTAAAGCCCATGCAAGTACTAACATGGTTAAAAAAAAAATTTTTTTTTTTTAAAAAAAGGGCATCGTATGTTAACTGTACTACGAAAAATGTACGCAATGTTAAACAACCAACAAAAAAAACACAAAAAAAAAAAAATTTTTTTCTAAAGCCCATGCAAGTACTAACATGGTTAAAAAAAAAATTTTTTTTTTTTAAAAAAAGGGCATCGTATGTTAACTGTACTACGAAAAATGTACGCAATGTTAAACAACCAACAAAAAAAACACAAAAAAAAAAAATTTTTTAAGACCATGCAAGTACTAACATGGTTAAAAAAAAAATTTTTTTTTTTTAAAAAAAGGGCATCGTATGTTAACTGTACTACGAAAAATGTACGCAATGTTAAACAACCAACAAAAAAAACACAAAAAAAAAAAAATTTTTTTCTAAAGCCCATGCAAGTACTAACATGGTTAAAAAAAAAATTTTTTTTTTTTAAAAAAAGGGCATCGTATGTTAACTGTACTACGAAAAATGTACGCAATGTTAAACAACCAACAAAAAAAACACAAAAAAAAAAAAATTTTTAAGACCATGCAAGTACTAACATGGTTAAAAAAAAAATTTTTTTTTTTTAAAAAAAGGGCATCGTATGTTAACTGTACTACGAAAAATGTACGTAATGTTAAACAACCAACAAAAAAAACACAAAAAAAAAAATTTTTTTTCTAAAGCCCATGCAAGTACTAACATGGTTAAAGACCATGCAAGTACTAACATGGTAAAAAAAAAAATTTTTTTTTTTTAAAAAAAGGGCATTGTATGTTAACTGTGCTACGAAAAATGTACGCAATGTTAAACAACCAACAAAAAAAACACAAAAAAAAAAAATTTTTTTTCTAAAGCCGATGCAAGTACTAACATGGTTAAAGACCATGCAAGTACTAACATGGTTAAAAAAAAAATTTTTTTTTTTTAAAAAAAGGGCATCGTATGTTAACTGTACTACGAAAAATGTACGCAATGTTAAAAAACCAACAAAAAAAACACAAAAAAAAAATTTTTTTTTCTAAAGCCCATGCAAGTACTAACATGGTTAAAAAAAAAATTTTTTTTTTTTAAAAAAAGGGCATCGTATGTTAACTGTACTACGAAAAATGTACGCAATGTTAAACAACCAACAAAAAAAACACAAAAAAAAAAAATTTTTTTTCTAAATCCCATGCAAGTACTAACATGGTTAAAGACCATGCAAGTACTAACATGGTTAAAAAAAAAATTTTTTTTTTTTAAAAAAAGGGCATCGTATGTTAACTGTACTACGAAAAATGTACGCAATGTTAAACAACCAACAAAAAAAACACAAAAAAAAAAAATTTTTTTTCTAAAGCCCATGCAAGTACTAACATGGTTAAAAAAAAAATTTTTTTTTTTTAAAAAAAGGGCATCGTATGTTAACTGTACTACGAAAAATGTACGTAATGTTAAACAACCAACAAAAAAAACACAAAAAAAAAAAATTTTTTAAGACCATGCAAGTACTAACATGGTTAAAAAAAAAATTTTTTTTTTTTAAAAAAAGGGCATCGTATGTTAACTGTACTACGAAAAATGTACGTAATGTTAAACAACCAACAAAAAAAACACAAAAAAAAAAAATTTTTTTTCTAAAGCCCATGCAAGTACTAACATGGTTAAAAAAAAATTTTTTTTTTTTTGAAAAAAGGGCATCGTATGTTAACTGTGCTACGAAAAATGTACGCAATGTTAAACAACCAACAAAAAAAACACAAAAAAAAAATTTTTTTTCTAAAGCCCATGCAAGTACTAACATGGTTAAAAAAAAAATTTTTTTTTTTTAAAAAAAGGGCATCGTATGTTAACTGTACTACGAAAAATGTACGCAATGTTAAACAACCAACAAAAAAAACACAAAAAAAAAAAATTTTTTAAGACCATGCAAGTACTAACATGTTTAAAAACAAAATTTTTTTTTTTTAAAAAAAGGGCATCGTATGTTAACTGTACTACGAAAAATGTACGTAATGTTAAACAACCAACAAAAAAAACACAAAAAAAAAAAATTTTTTTTCTAAAGCCCATGCAAGTACTAACATGGTTAAAAAAAAAATTTTTTTTTTTTTGAAAAATGGGCATCGTATGTTAACTGTGCTACGAAAAATGTACGCAATGTTAAACAACCAACAAAAAAAACACAAAAAAAAAAATTTTTTTTCTAAAGCCCATGCAAGTACTAACATGGTTAAAAAAAAAATTTTTTTTTTTTAAAAAAAGGGCATCGTATGTTAACTGTACTACGAAAAATGTACGCAATGTTAAACAACCAACAAAAAAAACACAAAAAAAAAAATTTTTTTTCTAAAGCCCATGCAAGTACTAACATGGTTAAAGACCATGCAAGTACTAACATGGTAAAAAAAAAAATTTTTTTTTTTTAAAAAAAGGGCATCGTATGTTAACTGTGCTACGAAAAATGTACGCAATGTTAAACAACCAACAAAAAAAACACAAAAAAAAAAAATTTTTTTTCTAAAGCCGATGCAAGTACTAACATGGTTAAAGACCATGCAAGTACTAACATGGTTAAAAAAAAAATTTTTTTTTTTTAAAAAAAGGGCATCGTATGTTAACTGTACTACGAAAAATGTACGCAATGTTAAAAAACCAACAAAAAAAACCCAAAAAAAAAAATTTTTTTTCTAAAGCCCATGCAAGTACTAACATGGTTAAAAAAAAAATTTTTTTTTTTTAAAAAAAGGGCATCGTATGTTAACTGTACTACGAAAAATGTACGCAATGTTAAACAACCAACAAAAAAAACACAAAAAAAAAAAATTTTTTTTCTAAAGCCCATGCAAGTACTAACATGGTTAAAGACCATGCAAGTACTAACATGGTTAAAAAAAAAATTTTTTTTTTTTAAAAAAAGGGCATCGTATGTTAACTGTGCTACGAAAAATGTACGCAATGTTAAACAACCAACAAAAAAAACACAAAAAAAAAAAATTTTTTTTCTAAAGCCGATGCAAGTACTAACATGGTTAAAGACCATGCAAGTATGTACTAACATGGTTAAAAAAAAATTTTTTTTTTTTTAAAAAAAGGGCATCGTATGTTAACTGTACTACGAAAAATGTACGCAATGTTAAACAACCAACAAAAAAAACACAAAAAAAAAAAATTTTTTTTCTAAAGCCCATGCAAGTACTAACATGGTTAAAAAAAAAATTTTTTTTTTTTAAAAAAAGGGCATCGTATGTTAACTGTACTACGAAAAATGTACGCAATGTTAAACAACCAACAAAAAAAACACAAAAAAAAAAAATTTTTTAAGACCATGCAAGTACTAACATGGTTAAAAAAAAAATTTTTTTTTTTTAAAAAAAGGGCATCGTATGTTAACTGTACTACGAAAAATGTACGTAATGTTAAACAACCAACAAAAAAAAAAAATTTTTTTTCTAAAGCCCATGCAAGTACTAACATGGTTAAAAAAAAAATTTTTTTTTTTTTGAAAAAAGGGCATCGTATGTTAACTGTGCTACGAAAAATGTACGCAATGTTAAACAACCAACAAAAAAAACACAAAAAAAAAATTTTTTTTCTAAAGCCCATGCAAGTACTAACATGGTTAAAAAAAAAATTTTTTTTTTTTAAAAAAAGGGCATCGTATGTTAACTGTACTACGAAAAATGTACGCAATGTTAAACAACCAACAAAAAAAACACAAAAAAAAAAAATTTTTTTTCTAAAGCCCATGCAAGTACTAACATGGTTAAAGACCATGCAAGTACTAACATGGTAAAAAAAAAAATTTTTTTTTTTTAAAAAAAGGGCATCGTATGTTAACTGTGCTACGAAAAATGTACGCAATGTTAAACAACCAACAAAAAAAACACAAAAAAAAAAAATTTTTTTTCTAAAGCCGATGCAAGTACTAACATGGTTAAAGACCATGCAAGTACTAACATGGTTAAAAAAAAAATTTTTTTTTTTTAAAAAAAGGGCATCGTATGTTAACTGTACTACGAAAAATGTACGCAATGTTAAAAAACCAACAAAAAAAACACAAAAAAAAAAATTTTTTTTCTAAAGCCCATGCAAGTACTAACATGGTTAAAAAAAAAATTTTTTTTTTTTAAAAAAAGGGCATAGTATGTTAACTGTACTACGAAAAATGTACGCAATGTTAAACAACCAACAAAAAAACACAAAAAAAAAAAATTTTTTTTCTAAAGCCCATGCAAGTACTAACATGGTTAAAGACCATGCAAGTACTAACATGGTTAAAAAAAAAATTTTTTTTTTTTAAAAAAAGGGCATCGTATGTTAACTGTGCTACGAAAAATGTACGCAATGTTAAACAACCAACAAAAAAAACACAAAAAAAAAAAATTTTTTTTCTAAAGCCGATGCAAGTACTAACATGGTTAAAGACCATGCAAGTACTAACATGGTTAAAAAAAAAATTTTTTTTTTTTAAAAAAAGGGCATCGTATGTTAACTGTACTACGAAAAATGTACGCAATGTTAAACAACCAACAAAAAAAACACAAAAAAAAAAAATTTTTTTTCTAAAGCCCATGCAAGTACTAACATGGTTAAAAAAAAAATTTTTTTTTTTTAAAAAAAGGGCATCGTATGTTAACTGTACTACGAAAAATGTACGCAATGTTAAACAACCAACAAAAAAAACACAAAAAAAAAAAATTTTTTAAGACCATGCAAGTACTAACATGGTTAAAAAAAAAATTTTTTTTTTTTAAAAAAAGGGCATCGTATGTTAACTGTACTACGAAAAATGTACGCAATGTTAAACAACCAACAAAAAAAACACAAAAAAAAAATTTTTTTTCTAAAGCCCATGCAAGTACTAACATGGTTAAAAAAAAAATTTTTTTTTTTTAAAAAAAGGGCATCGTATGTTAACTGTACTACGAAAAATGTACGCAATGTTAAACAACCAACAAAAAAAACACAAAAAAAAAAAATTTTTTAAGACCATGCAAGTACTAACATGGTTAAAAAAAAAATTTTTTTTTTTTAAAAAAAGGGCATCGTATGTTAACTGTACTACGAAAAATGTACGTAATGTTAAACAACCAACAAAAAAAACACAAAAAAAAAAATTTTTTTTCTAAAGCCCATGCAAGTACTAACATGGTTAAAGACCATGCAAGTACTAACATGGTAAAAAAAAAAATTTTTTTTTTTTAAAAAAAGGGCATCGTATGTTAACTGTGCTACGAAAAATGTACGCAATGTTAAACAACCAACAAAAAAAACACAAAAAAAAAAAATTTTTTTTCTAAAGCCGATGCAAGTACTAACATGGTTAAAGACCATGCAAGTACTAACATGGTTAAAAAAAAAATTTTTTTTTTTTAAAAAAAGGGCATCGTATGTTAACTGTACTACGAAAAATGTACGCAATGTTAAAAAACCAACAAAAAAAACACAAAAAAAAAATTTTTTTTTCTAAAGCCCATGCAAGTACTAACATGGTTAAAAAAAAAATTTTTTTTTTTTAAAAAAAGGGCATCGTATGTTAACTGTACTACGAAAAATGTACGCAATGTTAAACAACCAACAAAAAAAACACAAAAAAAAAAAATTTTTTTTCTAAATCCCATGCAAGTACTAACATGGTTAAAGACCATGCAAGTACTAACATGGTTAAAAAAAAAATTTTTTTTTTTTAAAAAAAGGGCATCGTATGTTAACTGTACTACGAAAAATGTACGCAATGTTAAACAACCAACAAAAAAAACACAAAAAAAAAAAATTTTTTAAGACCATGCAAGTACTAACATGGTTAAAAAAAAAATTTTTTTTTTTTAAAAAAAGGGCATCGTATGTTAACTGTACTACGAAAAATGTACGTAATGTTAAACAACCAACAAAAAAAACACAAAAAAAAAATTTTTTTTCTAAAGCCCATGCAAGTACTAACATGGTTAAAAAAAAATTTTTTTTTTTTTTGAAAAAAGGGCATCGTATGTTAACTGTGCTACGAAAAATGACGCAATGTTAAACAACCAACAAAAAAACACAAAAAAAAAAATTTTTTTTCTAAAGCCCATGCAAGTACTAACATGGTTAAAAAAAAAATTTTTTTTTTTTAAAAAAAGGGCATCGTATGTTAACTGTACTACGAAAAATGTACGCAATGTTAAACAAAAAAAACACAAAAAAAAAAATTTTTTTTCTAAAGCCCATGCAAGTACTAACATTTTTTTTTTTTTTTTTTTTTTTTTTTTTTAAGCGCTAACTGTTCAACTGTTAGGCTAATAAGCCTGTCTATACCATTGGTACATGTTGGAACAGGGGGTCATATTATATTCGTGTTATTAGAATTGGTCTTATTGAATTCCACATACAATTTAAACATGAGATAGTACTAGGCCTTATAACATGAAGAAACGTCTTAGATTTTCAATATTTACAATTCTATTTTTTGTTTATATTGTAATATTTTTTTTATATTTTACTAATATGGTATTCTATATCTGCGAGTTATATGATTTAATTAAATTATTTGTTTATATTTTGCATTTGTTTATATTTTTATATTAAAGTATTTTTTATTAAAGATTTATAATTATTAATTATTTGATTATGCCATTAATTTGAACCCAATGGCGAATGGTAGCTGAGTCGAGTCGAAAACCAGAAAAGTTTTTCACTTTCACTAGAATTCGAACCCGAGCCCTTTCGCATGAAAGGTCGGCACTCAACCACTGTGCCACCCAGCTATAATGTATGTTAACTGTACTACGAAAAATGTACGCAATGTTAAACAACCAACAAAAAAAACACAAAAAAAAAAAATTTTTTTTCTAAAGCCCATGCAAGTACTAACATGGTTAAAGACCATGCAAGTACTAACATGGTTAAAAAAAAAATTTTTTTTTTTTAAAAAAAGGGCATCGTATGTTAACTGTACTACGAAAAATGTACGCAATGTTAAACAACCAACAAAAAAAACACAAAAAAAAAAAATTTTTTAAGACCATGCAAGTACTAACATGGTTAAAAAAAAAATTTTTTTTTTTTAAAAAAAGGGCATCGTATGTTAACTGTACTACGAAAAATGTACGCAATGTTAAACAACCAACAAAAAAAACACAAAAAAAAAAAATTTTTTTTCTAAAGCCCATGCAAGTACTAACATGGTTAAAAAAAAAATTTTTTTTTTTTAAAAAAAGGGCATCGTATGTTAACTGTACTACGAAAAATGTACGCAATGTTAAACAACCAACAAAAAAAACACAAAAAAAAAAATTTTTTTAAGACCATGCAAGTACTAACATGGTTAAAAAAAAAATTTTTTTTTTTTAAAAAAAGGGCATCGTATGTTAACTGTACTACGAAAAATGTACGTAATGTTAAACAACCAACAAAAAAAACACAAAAAAAAAAATTTTTTTTCTAAAGCCCATGCAAGTACTAACATGGTTAAAGACCATGCAAGTACTAACATGGTAAAAAAAAAAATTTTTTTTTTTTAAAAAAAGGGCATCGTATGTTAACTGTGCTACGAAAAATGTACGCAATGTTAAACAACCAACAAAAAAAACACAAAAAAAAAAAATTTTTTTTCTAAAGCCGATGCAAGTACTAACATGGTTTTTTTTTTTTTTTTTTTTTTTTTTTTTTTTTTTGATTTTTTTTTTTTTTTTTTTCTTTATTAACAATTCATTATTTTTCGTATAAATATAAGAAAAATTCTTAAATTCTAAAACAATATAAATTCTAAAACTATATAAATTATCTTATACTAGAAAAAAGTAAACAAAATTACAATATATTCCTATATGTAATTATTGCACATTATATATAACAATTAAATTTCATTTGTGTCGATCATAGTTTACACTTTCTGATCTAATAATTTTAAATAATTAATATGTGCCAATATACAGACAAGTTATTTACACAAAAAAAAAAAAGAAAAAAATTAAAATAGTAAAATAAAATAAAACAATGATAAAAATTTCATATTACTTAGTTTAAAAGAAGATTATATAGATTTTTACAAAAATTCTTAAATATTTTACAATTAATCTAATTTATCAATTACTTAATTTAATTTAATTTAATCTAACCACTTTTATGCAGACCATTTACCAATAAGAAAACATAAGCCGAATACGAAGTGGAGAATTCTTGACTATATAAATTATTAACTATATAGATTATTAAATATAAAATTATTAAATAGGTTAAAGACCATGCAAGTACTAACATGGTTAAAAAAAAAATTTTTTTTTTTTAAAAAAAGGGCATCGTATGTTAACTGTACTACGAAAAATGTACGCAATGTTAAACAACCAACAAAAAAAACACAAAAAAAAAAAATTTTTTTTCTAAAGCCCATGCAAGTACTAACATGGTTAAAGACCATGCAAGTACTAACATGGTTAAAAAAAAAATTTTTTTTTTTTAAAAAAAGGGCATCGTATGTTAACTGTGCTACGAAAAATGTACGCAATGTTAAACAACCAACAAAAAAAACACAAAAAAAAAAAATTTTTTTTCTAAAGCCGATGCAAGTACTAACATGGTTAAAGACCATGCAAGTACTAACATGGTTAAAAAAAAAATTTTTTTTTTTTAAAAAAAGGGCATCGTATGTTAACTGTACTACGAAAAATGTACGCAATGTTAAACAACCAACAAAAAAAACACAAAAAAAAAAAATTTTTTTTTTTGCTACGAAAAATGTACGCAATGTTAAACAACCAACAAAAAAAAAAATTTTTTTTCTAAAGCCCATGCAAGTACTAACATGGTTAAAAAAAAAATTTTTTTTTTTTAAAAAAAGGGCATCGTATGTTAACTGTACTACGAAAAATGTACGCAATGTTAAACAACCAACAAAAAAAACACAAAAAAAAAAAAATTTTTTTCTAAAGCCCATGCAAGTACTAACATGGTTAAAGACCATGCAAGTACTAACATGGTAAAAAAAAAATTTTTTTTTTTTAAAAAAAGGGCATCGTATGTTAACTGTACTACGAAAAATGTACGCAATGTTAAACAACCAACAAAAAAAACACAAAAAAAAAAATTTTTTTTCTAAAGCCCATGCAAGTAATAACATGGTTAAAGACCATGCAAGTACTAACATGGTTAAAAAAAAAATTTTTTTTTTTTAAAAAAAGGGCATCGTATGTTAACTGTGCTACGAAAAATGTACGCAATGTTAAACAACCAACAAAAAAAACACAAAAAAAAAAAAGTTTTTTTTCTAAAGCCGATGCAAGTACTAACATGGTTAAAGACCATGCAAGTACTAACATGGTTAAAAAAAAAATTTTTTTATTTTAAAAAAAGGGCATCGTATGTTAACTGTACTACGAAAAATGTACGCAATGTTAAAAAACCAACAAAAAAAACACAAAAAAAAAATTTTTTTTCTAAAGCCCATGCAAGTACTAACATGGTTAAAAAAAAAATTTTTTTTTTTTAAAAAAAGGGCATCGTATGTTAACTGTACTACGAAAAATGTACGCAATGTTAAACAACCAACAAAAAAAACACAAAAAAAAAAATTTTTTTTTCTAAAGCCCATGCAAGTACTAACATGGTTAAAGACCATGCAAGTACTAACATGGTTAAAAAAAAAATTTTTTTTTTTTAAAAAAAGGGCATCGTATGTTAACTGTACTACGAAAAATGTACGCAATGTTAAACAACCAACAAAAAAAACACAAAAAAAAAAAATTTTTTTTCTAAAGCCCATGCAAGTACTAACATGGTTAAAGACCATGCAAGTACTAACATGGTAAAAAAAAAATTTTTTTTTTTTAAAAAAAGGGCATCGTATGTTAACTGTACTACGAAAATTGTACGCAATGTTAAAAAACCAACAAAAAAAACACAAAAAAAAAAATTTTTTTTCTAAAGCCCATGCAAGTACTAACATGGTTAAAAAAAAATTTTTTTTTTTTAAAAAAAGGGCATCGTATGTTAACTGTACTACGAAAAATGTACGCAATGTTAAACAACCAACAAAAAAAACACAAAAAAAAAAAATTTTTTTTCTAAAGCCCATGCAAGTACTAACATGGTTAAAGACCATGCAAGTACTAACATGGTTAAAAAAAAAATTTTTTTTTTTTAAAAAAAGGGCATCGTATGTTAACTGTGCTACGAAAAATGTACGCAATGTTAAACAACCAACAAAAAAAACACAAAAAAAAAAAATTTTTTTTCTAAAGCCGATGCAAGTACTAACATGGTTAAAGACCATGCAAGTACTAACATGGTTAAAAAAAAAATTTTTTTTTTTTAAAAAAAGGGCATCGTATGTTAACTGTACTACGAAAAATGTACGCAATGTTAAACAACCAACAAAAAAAACACAAAAAAAAAAATTTTTTTTCTAAAGCCCATGCAAGTACTAACATGGTTAAAGACCATGCAAGTACTAACATGGTTAAAAAAAAAATTTTTTTTTTTTAAAAAAAGGGCATCGTATGTTAACTGTGCTACGAAAAATGTACGCAATGTTAAACAACCAACAAAAAAAACACAAAAAAAAAAATTTTTTTTCTAAAGCCGATGCAAGTACTAACATGGTTAAAGACCATGCAAGTACTAACATGGTTAAAAAAAAAATTTTTTTTTTTTAAAAAAAGGGCATCGTATGTTAACTGTACTACGAAAAATGTACGCAATGTTAAACAACCAACAAAAAAAACACAAAAAAAAAAAATTTTTTTTCTAAAGCCCATGCAAGTACTAACATGGTTAAAGACCATGCAAGTACTAACATGGTAAAAAAAAAATTTTTTTTTTTTAAAAAAAGGGCATCGTATGTTAACTGTACTACGAAAATTGTACGCAATGTTAAAAAACCAACAAAAAAAACACAAAAAAAAAAATTTTTTTTCTAAAGCCCATGCAAGTACTAACATGGTTAAAAAAAAATTTTTTTTTTTTAAAAAAAGGGCATCGTATGTTAACTGTACTACGAAAAATGTACGCAATGTTAAACAACCAACAAAAAAAACACAAAAAAAAAAAATTTTTTTTCTAAAGCCCATGCAAGTACTAACATGGTTAAAGACCATGCAAGTACTAACATGGTTAAAGACCATGCAAGTACTAACATGGTTAAAAAAAAAATTTTTTTTTTTTAAAAAAAGGGCATCGTATGTTAACTGTGCTACGAAAAATGTACGCAATGTTAAACAACCAACAAAAAAAACACAAAAAAAAAAAATTTTTTTTCTAAAGCCGATGCAAGTACTAACATGGTTAAAGACCATGCAAGTACTAACATGGTTAAAAAAAAAATTTTTTTTTTTTAAAAAAAGGGCATCGTATGTTAACTGTACTACGAAAAATGTACGCAATGTTAAAAAACCAACAAAAAAAACACAAAAAAAAAAAATTTTTTTTCTAAAGCCCATGCAAGTACTAACATGGTTAAAAAAAAAATTTTTTTTTTTTAAAAAAAGGGCATCGTATGTTAACTGTACTACGAAAAATGTACGCAATGTTAAACAACCAACAAAAAAAACACAAAAAAAAAATTTTTTAAGACCATGCAAGTACTAACATGGTTAAAAAAAAAATTTTTTTTTTTTAAAAAAAGGGCATCGTATGTTAACTGTACTACGAAAAATGTACGTAATGTTAAACAACCAACAAAAAAAACACAAAAAAAAAAAATTTTTTTTCTAAAGCCCATGCAAGTACTAACATGGTTAAAAAAAAAATTTTTTTTTTTTAAAAAAAGGGCATCGTATGTTAACTGTACTACGAAAAATGTACGCAATGTTAAACAACCAACAAAAAAAACACAAAAAAAAAAAATTTTTTTTCTAAAGCCCATGCAAGTACTAACATGGTTAAAAAAAAAATTTTTTTTTTTTAAAAAAAGGGCATCGTATGTTAACTGTGCTACGAAAAATATACGCAATGTTAAACAACCAACAAAAAAAACACAAAAAAAAAAAATTTTTTTTCTAAAGCCGATGCAAGTACTAACATGGTTAAAGACCATGCAATTACTAACATGGTTAAAAAAAAAATTTTTTTTTGTTTAAAAAAAGGGCATCGTATGTTAACTGTACTACGAAAAATGCACGCAATGTTAAACAACCAACAAAAAAAACACAAAAAAAAAAAATTTTTTTTCTAAAGCCCATGCAAGTACTAACATGGTTAAAAAAAAAATTTTTTTTTTTTAAAAAAAGGGCATCGTATGTTAACTGTACTACGAAAAATGTACGCAATGTTAAACAACCAACAAAAAAAACACAAAAAAAAAAAATTTTTTAAGACCATGCAAGTACTAACATGGTTAAAAAAAAAATTTTTTTTTTTTAAAAAAAGGGCATCGTATGTTAACTGTACTACGAAAAATGTACGTAATGTTAAACAACCAACAAAAAAAACACAAAAAAAAAAAATTTTTTTTCTAAAGCCCATGCAAGTACTAACATGGTTAAAAAAAAAATTTTTTTTTTTTTGAAAAAAGGGCATCGTATGTTAACTGTGCTACGAAAAATGTACGCAATGTTAAACAACCAACAAAAAAAACACAAAAAAAAAAATTTTTTTTCTAAAGCCGATGCAAGTACTAACATGGTTAAAGACCATGCAAGTACTAACATGGTTAAAAAAAAAATTTTTTTTTTTTAAAAAAAGGGCATCGTATGTTAACTGTACTACGAAAAATGTACGCAATGTTAAAAAACCAACAAAAAAAACACAAAAAAAAAAATTTTTTTTCTAAAGCCCATGCAAGTACTAACATGGTTAAAAAAAAAATTTTTTTTTTTTAAAAAAAGGGCATCGTATGTTAACTGTACTACGAAAAATGTACGCAATGTTAAACAACCAACAAAAAAAACACAAAAAAAAAAAATTTTTTTTCTAAAGCCCATGCAAGTACTAACATGGTTAAAGACCATGCAAGTACTAACATGGTTAAAAAAAAAATTTTTTTTTTTTGAAAAAAGGGCATCGTATGTTAACTGTGCTACGAAAAATGTACGCAATGTTAAACAACCAACAAAAAAAACACAAAAAAAAAAATTTTTTTTTCTAAAGCCGATGCAAGTACTAACATGGTTAAAGACCATGCAAGTACTAACATGGTTAAAAAAAAAATTTTTTTTTTTTAAAAAAAGGGCATCGTATGTTAACTGTACTACGAAAAATGTACGCAATGTTAAACAACCAACAAAAAAAACACAAAAAAAAAAAATTTTTTTTCTAAAGCCCATGCAAGTACTAACATGGTTAAAAAAAAAATTTTTTTTTTTTAAAAAAAGGGCATCGTATGTTAACTGTACTACGAAAAATGTACGCAATGTTAAACAACCAACAAAAAAAACACAAAAAAAAAAAATTTTTTAAGACCATGCAAGTACTAACATGGTTAAAAAAAAAATTTTTTTTTTTTAAAAAAAGGGCATCGTATGTTAACTGTACTACGAAAAATGTACGTAATGTTAAACAACCAACAAAAAAAACACAAAAAAAAAAAATTTATTTTCTAAAGCCCATGCAAGTACTAACATGGTTAAAAAAAAAATTTTTTTTTTTTTGAAAAAAGGGCATCGTATGTTAACTGTGCTACGAAAAATGTACGCAATGTTAAACAACCAACAAAAAAAACACAAAAAAAAAAATTTTTTTTATAAAGCCCATGCAAGTACTAACATGGTTAAAGACCATGCAAGTACTAACATGGTAAAAAAAAAAATTTTTTTTTTTTAAAAAAAGGGCATCGTATGTTAACTGTGCTACGAAAAATGTACGCAATGTTAAACAACCAACAAAAAAAACACAAAAAAAAAAAATTTTTTTTCTAAAGCCGATGCAAGTACTAACATGGTTAAAGACCATGCAAGTACTAACATGGTTAAAAAAAAAATTTTTTTTTTTTAAAAAAAGGGCATCGTATGTTAACTGTACTACGAAAAATGTACGCAATGTTAAACAACCAACAAAAAAAACACAAAAAAAAAAAATTTTTTTTCTAAAGCCCATGCAAGTACTAACATGGTTAAAAAAAAAATTTTTTTTTTTTAAAAAAAGGGCATCGTATGTTAACTGTACTACGAAAAATGTACGCAATGTTAAACAACCAACAAAAAAAAAAAATTTTTTTTCTAAAGCCCATGCAAGTACTAACATGGTTAAAGACCATGCAAGTACTAACATGGTTAAAAAAAAAATTTTTTTTTTTTAAAAAAAGGGCATCGTATGTTAACTGTGCTACGAAAAATGAACGCAATGTTAAACAACCAACAAAAAAAACACAAAAAAAAAAAATTTTTTTTCTAAAGCCGATGCAAGTACTAACATGGTTAAAGACCATGCAAGTACTAACATGGTTAAAAAAAAAATTTTTTTTTTTTAAAAAAAGGGCATCGTATGTTAACTGTGCTACGAAAAATGTACGCAATGTTAAACAACCAACAAAAAAAACACAAAAAAAAAAAATTTTTTTTCTAAAGCCCATGCAAGTACTAACATGGTTAAAAAAAAAATTTTTTTTTTTTAAAAAAAGGGCATCGTATGTTAACTGTACTACGAAAAATGTACGCAATGTTAAACAACCAACAAAAAAAACACAAAAAAAAAAAATTTTTTAAGACCATGCAAGTACTAACATGGTTAAAAAAAAAATTTTTTTTTTTTAAAAAAAGGGCATCGTATGTTAACTGTACTACGAAAAATGTACGTAATGTTAAACAACCAACAAAAAAAACACAAAAAAAAAAAATTTTTTTTCTAAAGCCCATGCAAGTACTAACATGGTTAAAAAAAAAATTTTTTTTTTTTTGAAAAAAGGGCATCGTATGTTAACTGTGCTACGAAAAATGTACGCAATGTTAAACAACCAACAAAAAAAACACAAAAAAAAAAATTTTTTTTCTAAAGCCGCAAGTACTAACATGGTTAAAAAAAAAATTTTTTTTTTTTAAAAAAAGGGCATCGTATGTTAACTGTACTACGAAAAATGTACGCAATGTTAAACAACCAACAAAAAAAACACAAAAAAAAAAAATTTTTTTTCTAAAGCCCATGCAAGTACTAACTAACATGGTTAAAGACCATGCAAGTACTAACATGGTAAAAAAAAAAATTTTTTTTTTTTAAAAAAAGGGCATCGTATGTTAACTGTGCTACGAAAAATGTACGCAATGTTAAACAACCAACAAAAAAAACACAAAAAAAAAAAAATTTTTTTCTAAAGCCGATGCAAGTACTAACATGGTTAAAGACCATGCAAGTACTAACATGGTTAAAAAAAAAATTTTTTTTTTTTAAAAAAAGGGCATCGTATGTTAACTGTACTACGAAAAATGTACGCAATGTTAAAAAACCAACAAAAAAAACACAAAAAAAAAAATTTTTTTTCTAAAGCCCATGCAAGTACTAACATGGTTAAAAAAAAAATTTTTTTTTTTTAAAAAAAGGGCATCGTATGTTAACTGTACTACGAAAAATGTACGCAATGTTAAACAACCAACAAAAAAAACACAAAAAAAAAAAATTTTTTTTCTAAAGCCCATGCAAGTACTAACATGGTTAAAGACCATGCAAGTACTAACATGGTTAAAAAAAAAATTTTTTTTTTTTAAAAAAAGGGCATCGTATGTTAACTGTGCTACGAAAAATGTACGCAATGTTAAACAACCAACAAAAAAAACACAAAAAAAAAAAATTTTTTTTCTAAAGCCGATGCAAGTACTAACATGGTTAAAGACCATGCAAGTACTAACATGGTTAAAAAAAAAATTTTTTTTTTTTAAAAAAAGGGCATCGTATGTTAACTGTACTACGAAAAATGTACGCAATGTTAAACAACCAACAAAAAAAACACAAAAAAAAAAAAATTTTTTTTCTAAAGCCCATGCAAGTACTAACATGGTTAAAAAAAAAATTTTTTTTTTTTAAAAAAAGGGCATCGTATGTTAACTGTACTACGAAAAATGTACGCAATGTTAAACAACCAACAAAAAAAACACAAAAAAAAAAAATTTTTTAAGACCATGCAAGTACTAACATGGTTAAAAAAAAAATTTTTTTTTTTTAAAAAAAGGGCATCGTATGTTAACTGTACTACGAAAAATGTACGTAATGTTAAACAACCAACAAAAAAAACACAAAAAAAAAAATTTTTTTTCTAAAGCCCATGCAAGTACTAACATGGTTAAAAAAAAAATTTTTTTTTTTTTGAAAAAAGGGCATCGTATGTTAACTGTGCTACGAAAAATGTACGCAATGTTAAACAACCAACAAAAAAAACACAAAAAAAAAAATTTTTTTTCTAAAGCCCATGCAAGTACTAACATGGTTAAAAAAAAAATTTTTTTTTTTTTAAAAAAGGGCATCGTATGTTAACTGTACTACGAAAAATGTACGCAATGTTAAACAACCAACAAAAAAAACACAAAAAAAAAAATTTTTTTTCTAAAGCCCATGCAAGTACTAACATGGTTAAAGACCATGCAAGTACTAACATGGTAAAAAAAAAAATTTTTTTTTTTTAAAAAAAGGGCATCGTATGTTAACTGTGCTACGAAAAATGTACGCAATGTTAAACAACCAACAAAAAAAACACAAAAAAAAAAAATTTTTTTTCTAAAGCCGATGCAAGTACTAACATGGTTAAAGACCATGCAAGTACTAACATGGTTAAAAAAAAAATTTTTTTTTTTTAAAAAAAGGGCATCGTATGTTAACTGTACTACGAAAAATGTACGCAATGTTAAAAAACCAACAAAAAAAACACAAAAAAAAAAATTTTTTTTCTAAAGCCCATGCAAGTACTAACATGGTTAAAAAAAAAATTTTTTTTTTTTAAAAAAAGGGCATCGTATGTTAACTGTACTACGAAAAATGTACGCAATGTTAAACAACCAACAAAAAAAACACAAAAAAAAAAAATTTTTTTTCTAAAGCCCATGCAAGTACTAACATGGTTAAAGACCATGCAAGTACTAACATGGTTAAAAAAAAAATTTTTTTTTTTTAAAAAAAGGGCATCGTATGTTAACTGTGCTACGAAAAATGTACGCAATGTTAAACAACCAACAAAAAAAACACAAAAAAAAAAAATTTTTTTTCTAAAGCCGATGCAAGTACTAACATGGTTAAAGACCATGCAAGTACTAACATGGTTAAAAAAAAAATTTTTTTTTTTTAAAAAAAGGGCATCGTATGTTAACTGTACTACGAAAAATGTACGCAATGTTAAACAACCAACAAAAAAAACACAAAAAAAAAAAATTTTTTTTCTAAAGCCCATGCAAGTACTAACATGGTTAAAAAAAAATTTTTTTTTTTTAAAAAAAGGGCATCGTATGTTAACTGTACTACGAAAAATGTACGCAATGTTAAACAACCAACAAAAAAAACACAAAAAAAAAAAATTTTTTAAGACCATGCAAGTACTAACATGGTTAAAAAAAAAATTTTTTTTTTTTAAAAAAAGGGCATCGTATGTTAACTGTACTACGAAAAATGTACGTAATGTTAAACAACCAACAAAAAAAACACAAAAAAAAAAAATTTTTTTTTTAAAGCCCATGCAAGTACTAACATGGTTAAAAAAAAAATTTTTTTTTTTTTGAAAAAAGGGCATCGTATGTTAACTGTGCTACGAAAAATGTACGCAATGTTAAACAACCAACAAAAAAAACACAAAAAAAAAAATTTTTTTTCTAAAGCCCATGCAAGTACTAACATGGTTAAAAAAAAAATTTTTTTTTTTTAAAAAAAGGGCATCGTATGTTAACTGTACTACGAAAAATGTACGCAATGTTAAACAACCAACAAAAAAAACACAAAAAAAAAAATTTTTTTTCTAAAGCCCATGCAAGTACTAACATGGTTAAAGACCATGCAAGTACTAACATGGTAAAAAAAAAAATTTTTTTTTTTTAAAAAAAGGGCATCGTATGTTAACTGTGCTACGAAAAATGTACGCAATGTTAAACAACCAACAAAAAAAACACAAAAAAAAAAAAATTTTTTTCTAAAGCCGATGCAAGTACTAACATGGTTAAAGACCATGCAAGTACTAACATGGTTAAAAAAAAAATTTTTTTTTTTTAAAAAAAGGGCATCGTATGTTAACTGTACTACGAAAAATGTACGCAATGTTAAAAAACCAACAAAAAAAACACAAAAAAAAAAATTTTTTTTCTAAAGCCCATGCAAGTACTAACATGGTTAAAAAAAAAATTTTTTTTTTTTAAAAAAAGGGCATCGTATGTTAACTGTACTACGAAAAATGTACGCAATGTTAAACAACCAACAAAAAAAACACAAAAAAAAAAATTTTTTTTTCTAAAGCCCATGCAAGTACTAACATGGTTAAAGACCATGCAAGTACTAACATGGTTAAAAAAAAAATTTTTTTTTTTTTAAAAAAGGGCATCGTATGTTAACTGTGCTACGAAAAATGTACGCAATGTTAAACAACCAACAAAAAAAACACAAAAAAAAAAAATTTTTTTTCTAAAGCCGATGCAAGTACTAACATGGTTAAAGACCATGCAAGTACTAACATGGTTAAAAAAAAAATTTTTTTTTTTTAAAAAAAGGGCATCGTATGTTAACTGTACTACGAAAAATGTACGCAATGTTAAACAACCAACAAAAAAAACACAAAAAAAAAAAATTTTTTTTCTAAAGCCCATGCAAGTACTAACATGGTTAAAAAATGTACGCAATGTTAAACAACCAACAAAAAAAAAAAAATTTTTTTCTAAAGCCCATGCAAGTACTAACATGGTTAAAGACCATGCAAGTACTAACATGGTTAAAGACCATGCAAGTACTAACATGGTTAAAAAAAAAATTTTTTTTTTTTAAAAAAAGGGCATCGTATGTTAACTGTGCTACGAAAATGAACGCAATGTTAAACAACCAACAAAAAAAACACAAAAAAAAAAAATTTTTTTTCTAAAGCCGATGCAAGTACTAACATGGTTAAAGACCATGCAAGTACTAACATGGTTAAAAAAAAAATTTTTTTTTTTTAAAAAAAGGGCATCGTATGTTAACTGTACTACGAAAAATGTACGCAATGTTAAACAACCAACAAAAAAAACACAAAAAAAAAAAATTTTTTTTCTAAAGCCCATGCAAGTACTAACATGGTTAAAAAAAAAATTTTTTTTTTTTAAAAAAAGGGCTTCGTATGTTAACTGTACTACGAAAAATGTACGCAATGTTAAACAACCAACAAAAAAAACACAAAAAAAAAAAATTTTTTAAGACCATGCAAGTACTAACATGGTTAAAAAAAAAATTTTTTTTTTTTAAAAAAAGGGCATCGTATGTTAACTGTACTACGAAAAATGTACGTAATGTTAAACAACCAACAAAAAAAACACAAAAAAAAAAAATTTTTTTTCTAAAGCCCATGCAAGTACTAACATGGTTAAAAAAAAAATTTTTTTTTTTTTGAAAAAAGGGCATCGTATGTTAACTGTGCTACGAAAAATGTACGCAATGTTAAACAACCAACAAAAAAAACACAAAAAAAAAAATTTTTTTTCTAAAGCCCATGCAAGTACTAACATGGTTAAAAAAAAAATTTTTTTTTTTTAAAAAAAGGGCATCGTATGTTAACTGTACTACGAAAAATGTACGCAATGTTAAACAACCAACAAAAAAAACACAAAAAAAAAAAATTTTTTTTCTAAAGCCCATGCAAGTACTAACATGGTTAAAGACCATGCAAGTACTAACATGGTAAAAAAAAAAATTTTTTTTTTTTAAAAAAAGGGCATCGTATGTTAACTGTGCTACGAAAAATGTACGCAATGTTAAACAACCAACAAAAAAAACACAAAAAAAAAAAATTTTTTTTCTAAAGCCGATGCAAGTACTAACATGGTTAAAGACCATGCAAGTACTAACATGGTTAAAGACCATGCAAGTACTAACATGGTTAAAAAAAAAATTTTTTTTTTTTTAAAAAAGGGCATCGTATGTTAACTGTACTACGAAAAATGTACGCAATGTTAAAAAACCAACAAAAAAAACACAAAAAAAAAAATTTTTTTTCTAAAGCCCATGCAAGTACTAACATGGTTAAAAAAAAAATTTTTTTTTTTTAAAAAAAGGGCATCGTATGTTAACTGTACTACGAAAAATGTACGCAATGTTAAACAACCAACAAAAAAAACACAAAAAAAAAAAATTTTTTTTCTAAAGCCCATGCAAGTACTAACATGGTTAAAGACCATGCAAGTACTAACATGGTTAAAAAAAAAATTTTTTTTTTTTAAAAAAAGGGCATCGTATGTTAACTGTGCTACGAAAAATGTACGCAATGTTAAACAACCAACAAAAAAAACACAAAAAAAAAAAATTTTTTTTCTAAAGCCGATGCAAGTACTAACATGGTTAAAGACCATGCAAGTACTAACATGGTTAAAAAAAAAATTTTTTTTTTTTAAAAAAAGGGCATCGTATGTTAACTGTACTACGAAAAATGTACGCAATGTTAAACAACCAACAAAAAAAACACAAAAAAAAAAAAATTTTTTTTCTAAAGCCCATGCAAGTACTAACATGGTTAAAAAAAAAATTTTTTTTTTTTAAAAAAAGGGCATCGTATGTTAACTGTACTACGAAAAATGTACGCAATGTTAAACAACCAACAAAAAAAACACAAAAAAAAAAAATTTTTTAAGACCATGCAAGTACTAACATGGTTAAAAAAAAAATTTTTTTTTTTTAAAAAAAGGGCATCGTATGTTAACTGTACTACGAAAAATGTACGTAATGTTAAACAACCAACAAAAAAAACACAAAAAAAAAAATTTTTTTTCTAAAGCCCATGCAAGTACTAACATGGTTAAAAAAAAAATTTTTTTTTTTTTGAAAAAAGGGCATCGTATGTTAACTGTGCTACGAAAAATGTACGCAATGTTAAACAACCAACAAAAAAAACACAAAAAAAAAAATTTTTTTTCTAAAGCCCATGCAAGTACTAACATGGTTAAAAAAAAAATTTTTTTTTTTTTAAAAAAGGGCATCGTATGTTAACTGTACTACGAAAAATGTACGCAATGTTAAACAACCAACAAAAAAAACACAAAAAAAAAAATTTTTTTTCTAAAGCCCATGCAAGTACTAACATGGTTAAAGACCATGCAAGTACTAACATGGTAAAAAAAAAAATTTTTTTTTTTTAAAAAAAGGGCATCGTATGTTAACTGTGCTACGAAAAATGTACGCAATGTTAAACAACCAACAAAAAAAACACAAAAAAAAAAAATTTTTTTTCTAAAGCCGATGCAAGTACTAACATGGTTAAAGACCATGCAAGTACTAACATGGTTAAAAAAAAAATTTTTTTTTTTTAAAAAAAGGGCATCGTATGTTAACTGTACTACGAAAAATGTACGCAATGTTAAAAAACCAACAAAAAAAACACAAAAAAAAAATTTTTTTTCTAAAGCCCATGCAAGTACTAACATGGTTAAAAAAAAAATTTTTTTTTTTTAAAAAAAGGGCATCGTATGTTAACTGTACTACGAAAAATGTACGCAATGTTAAACAACCAACAAAAAAAACACAAAAAAAAAAAATTTTTTTTCTAAAGCCCATGCAAGTACTAACATGGTTAAAGACCATGCAAGTACTAACATGGTTAAAAAAAAAATTTTTTTTTTTTAAAAAAAGGGCATCGTATGTTAACTGTGCTACGAAAAATGTACGCAATGTTAAACAACCAACAAAAAAAACACAAAAAAAAAAAATTTTTTTTCTAAAGCCGATGCAAGTACTAACATGGTTAAAGACCATGCAAGTACTAACATGGTTAAAAAAAAAATTTTTTTTTTTTAAAAAAAGGGCATCGTATGTTAACTGTACTACGAAAAATGTACGCAATGTTAAACAACCAACAAAAAAAACACAAAAAAAAAAAAATTTTTTTTCTAAAGCCCATGCAAGTACTAACATGGTTAAAAAAAAAATTTTTTTTTTTTTGAAAAAAGGGCATCGTATGTTAACTGTACTACGAAAAATGTACGCAATGTTAAACAACCAACAAAAAAAACACAAAAAAAAAAAATTTTTTTTCTAAAGCCGATGCAAGTACTAACATGGTTAAAGACCATGCAAGTACTAACATGGTTAAAAAAAAAATTTTTTTTTTTTAAAAAAAGGGCATCGTATGTTAACTGTACTACGAAAAATGTACGTAATGTTAAACAACCAACAAAAAAAACACAAAAAAAAAAATTTTTTTTCTAAAGCCCATGCAAGTACTAACATGGTTAAAAAAAAAATTTTTTTTTTTTTGAAAAAAGGGCATCGTATGTTAACTGTACTACGAAAAATGTACGCAATGTTAAACAACCAACAAAAAAAACACAAAAAAAAAAAAATTTTTTTTCTAAAGCCCATGCAAGTACTAACATGGTTAAAAAAAAAATTTTTTTTTTTTAAAAAAAGGGCATCGTATGTTAACTGTACTACGAAAAATGTACGCAATGTTAAACAACCAACAAAAAAAACACAAAAAAAAAAAATTTTTTAAGACCATGCAAGTACTAACATGGTTAAAAAAAAAATTTTTTTTTTTTAAAAAAAGGGCATCGTATGTTAACTGTACTACGAAAAATGTACGTAATGTTAAACAACCAACAAAAAAAACACAAAAAAAAAAATTTTTTTTCTAAAGCCCATGCAAGTACTAACATGGTTAAAAAAAAAATTTTTTTTTTTTTGAAAAAAGGGCATCGTATGTTAACTGTGCTACGAAAAATGTACGCAATGTTAAACAACCAACAAAAAAAACACAAAAAAAAAAAAATTTTTTTTCTAAAGCCCATGCAAGTACTAACATGGTTAAAAAAAAAATTTTTTTTTTTTAAAAAAAGGGCATCGTATGTTAACTGTACTACGAAAAATGTACGCAATGTTAAACAACCAACAAAAAAAACACAAAAAAAAAAAATTTTTTAAGACCATGCAAGTACTAACATGGTTAAAAAAAAAATTTTTTTTTTTTAAAAAAAGGGCATCGTATGTTAACTGTACTACGAAAAATGTACGTAATGTTAAACAACCAACAAAAAAAACACAAAAAAAAAAATTTTTTTTCTAAAGCCCATGCAAGTACTAACATGGTTAAAAAAAAAATTTTTTTTTTTTTGAAAAAAGGGCATCGTATGTTAACTGTGCTACGAAAAATGTACGCAATGTTAAACAACCAACAAAAAAAACACAAAAAAAAAAATTTTTTTTCTAAAGCCCATGCAAGTACTAACATGGTTAAAGACCATGCAAGTACTAACATGGTAAAAAAAAAAATTTTTTTTTTTTAAAAAAAGGGCATCGTATGTTAACTGTGCTACGAAAAATGTACGCAATGTTAAACAACCAACAAAAAAAACACAAAAAAAAAAAATTTTTTTTCTAAAGCCGATGCAAGTACTAACATGGTTAAAGACCATGCAAGTACTAACATGGTTAAAAAAAAAATTTTTTTTTTTTAAAAAAAGGGCATCGTATGTTAACTGTACTACGAAAAATGTACGCAATGTTAAAAAACCAACAAAAAAAACACAAAAAAAAAATTTTTTTTTCTAAAGCCCATGCAAGTACTAACATGGTTAAAAAAAAAATTTTTTTTTTTTAAAAAAAGGGCATCGTATGTTAACTGTACTACGAAAAATGTACGCAATGTTAAACAACCAACAAAAAAAACACAAAAAAAAAAAATTTTTTTTCTAAAGCCCATGCTAACATGGTTAAAGACCATGCAAGTACTAACATGGTTAAAAAAAAAATTTTTTTTTTTTAAAAAAAGGGCATCGTATGTTAACTGTGCTACGAAAAATGTACGCAATGTTAAACAACCAACAAAAAAAACACAAAAAAAAAAAATTTTTTTTCTAAAGCCGATGCAAGTACTAACATGGTTAAAGACCATGCAAGTACTAACATGGTTAAAAAAAAAATTTTTTTTTTTTAAAAAAAGGGCATCGTATGTTAACTGTACTACGAAAAATGTACGCAATGTTAAACAACCAACAAAAAATACACAAAAAAAAAAAATTTTTTTTCTAAAGCCCATGCAAGTACTAACATGGTTAAAAAAAAATTTTTTTTTTTTAAAAAAAGGGCATCGTATGTTAACTGTACTACGAAAAATGTACGCAATGTTAAACAACCAACAAAAAAAACACAAAAAAAAAAAATTTTTTAAGACCATGCAAGTACTAACATGGTTAAAAAAAAAATTTTTTTTTTTTAAAAAAAGGGCATCGTATGTTAACTGTACTACGAAAAATGTACGTAATGTTAAACAACCAACAAAAAAAACACAAAAAAAAAAAATTTTTTTTCTAAAGCCCATGCAAGTACTAACATGGTTAAAAAAAAAATTTTTTTTTTTTTGAAAAAAGGGCATCGTATGTTAACTGTGCTACGAAAAATGTACGCAATGTTAAACAACCAACAAAAAAAACACAAAAAAAAAAATTTTTTTTCTAAAGCCCATGCAAGTACTAACATGGTTAAAAAAAAAATTTTTTTTTTTTAAAAAAAGGGCATCGTATGTTAACTGTACTACGAAAAATGTACGCAATGTTAAACAACCAACAAAAAAAACACAAAAAAAAAAATTTTTTTTCTAAAGCCCATGCAAGTACTAACATGGTTAAAGACCATGCAAGTACTAACATGGTAAAAAAAAAATTTTTTTTTTTTAAAAAAAGGGCATCGTATGTTAACTGTACTACGAAAAATGTACGCAATGTTAAACAACCAACAAAAAAAACACAAAAAAAAAAAATTTTTTTTCTAAAGCCGATGCAAGTACTAACATGGTTAAAGACCATGCAAGTACTAACATGGTTAAAAAAAAAATTTTTTTTTTTTAAAAAAAGGGCATCGTATGTTAACTGTACTACGAAAAATGTACGCAATGTTAAAAAACCAACAAAAAAAACACAAAAAAAAAAATTTTTTTTCTAAAGCCCATGCAAGTACTAACATGGTTAAAAAAAAAATTTTTTTTTTTTAAAAAAAGGGCATCGTATGTTAACTGTACTACGAAAAATGTACGCAATGTTAAACAACCAACAAAAAAAACACAAAAAAAAAAATTTTTTTTTCTAAAGCCTATGCAAGTACTAACATGGTTAAAGACCATGCAAGTACTAACATGGTTAAAAAAAAAATTTTTTTTTTTTTAAAAAAGGGCATCGTATGTTAACTGTGCTACGAAAAATGTACGCAATGTTAAACAACCAACAAAAAAAACACAAAAAAAAAAAATTTTTTTTCTAAAGCCGATGCAAGTACGAACATGGTTAAAGACCATGCAAGTACTAACATGGTTAAAAAAAAAATTTTTTTTTTTTAAAAAAAGGGCATCGTATGTTAACTGTACTACGAAAAATGTACGCAATGTTAAACAACCAACAAAAAAAACACAAAAAAAAAAAATTTTTTTTCTAAAGCCCATGCAAGTACTAACATGGTTAAAAAAAAAATTTTTTTTTTTTAAAAAAAGGGCATCGTATGTTAACTGTACTACGAAAAATGTACGCAATGTTAAACAACCAACAAAAAAAACACAAAAAAAAACATTTTTTAAGACCATTCAAGTACTAACATGGTTAAAAAAAAAATTTTTTTTTTTTAAAAAAAGGGCATCGTATGTTAACTGTACTACGAAAAATGTACGTAATGTTAAACAACCAACAAAAAAAACACAAAAAAAAAAAATTTTTTTTCTAAAGCCCATGCAAGTACTAACATGGTTAAAAAAAAAATTTTTTTTTTTTTGAAAAAAGGGCATCGTATGTTAACTGTGCTACGAAAAATGTACGCAATGTTAAACAACCAACAAAAAAAACACAAAAAAAAAAATTTTTTTTCTAAAGCCCATGCAAGTACTAACATGGTTAAAAAAAAATTTTTTTTTTTTAAAAAAAGGGCATCGTATGTTAACTGTACTACGAAAAATGTACGCAATGTTAAACAACCAACAAAAAAAACACAAAAAAAAAAAATTTTTTTTCTAAAGCCCATGCAAGTACTAACATGGTTAAAGACCATGCAAGTACTAACATGGTTAAAGACCATGCAAGTACTAACATGGTAAAAAAAAAAATTTTTTTTTTTTAAAAAAAGGGCATCGTATGTTAACTGTGCTACGAAAAATGTACGCAATGTTAAACAACCAACAAAAAAAACACAAAAAAAAAAAATTTTTTTTCTAAAGCCGATGCAAGTACTAACATGGTTAAAGACCATGCAAGTACTAACATGGTTAAAAAAAAAATTTTTTTTTTTTAAAAAAAGGGCATCGTATGTTAACTGTACTACGAAAAATGTACGCAATGTTAAAAAACCAACAAAAAAAACACAAAAAAAAAAAATTTTTTTTCTAAAGCCCATGCAAGTACTAACATGGTTAAAGACCATGCAAGTACTAACATGGTTAAAAAAAAAATTTTTTTTTTTTAAAAAAAGGGCATCGTATGTTAACTGTGCTACGAAAAATGTACGCAATGTTAAACAACCAACAAAAAAAACACAAAAAAAAAAAATTTTTTTTCTAAAGCCGATGCAAGTACTAACATGGTTAAAGACCATGCAAGTACTAACATGGTTAAAAAAAAAATTTTTTTTTTTTAAAAAAAGGGCATCGTATGTTAACTGTACTACGAAAAATGTACGCAATGTTAAACAACCAACAAAAAAAACACAAAAAAAAAAAATTTTTTTTCTAAAGCCCATGCAAGTACTAACATGGTTAAAAAAAAATTTTTTTTTTTTAAAAAAAGGGCATCGTATGTTAACTGTACTACGAAAAATGTACGCAATGTTAAACAACCAACAAAAAAAACACAAAAAAAAAAAATTTTTTAAGACCATGCAAGTACTAACATGGTTAAAAAAAAAATTTTTTTTTTTTAAAAAAAGGGCATCGTATGTTAACTGTACTACGAAAAATGTACGTAATGTTAAACAACCAACAAAAAAAACACAAAAAAAAAAAATTTTTTTTCTAAAGCCCATGCAAGTACTAACATGGTTAAAAAAAAAATTTTTTTTTTTTTGAAAAAAGGGCATCGTATGTTAACTGTGCTACGAAAAATGTACGCAATGTTAAACAACCAACAAAAAAAACACAAAAAAAAAAATTTTTTTTCTAAAGCCCATGCAAGTACTAACATGGTTAAAAAAAAAATTTTTTTTTTTTAAAAAAAGGGCATCGTATGTTAACTGTACTACGAAAAATGTACGCAATGTTAAAACACCAACAAAAAAAACACAAAAAAAAAAATTTTTTTTCTAAAGCCCATGCAAGTACTAACATGGTTAAAGACCATGCAAGTACTAACATGGTAAAAAAAAAATTTTTTTTTTTTAAAAAAAGGGCATCGTATGTTAACTGTGCTACGAAAAATGTACGCAATGTTAAACAACCAACAAAAAAAACACAAAAAAAAAAAATTTTTTTTCTAAAGCCGATGCAAGTACTAACATGGTTAAAGACCATGCAAGTACTAACATGGTTAAAAAAAAAATTTTTTTTTTTTAAAAAAAGGGCATCGTAT
The DNA here is from genome assembly GCA_963082915.1 of Dolichopus griseipennis. Taxonomy (NCBI): domain Eukaryota; kingdom Metazoa; phylum Arthropoda; class Insecta; order Diptera; family Dolichopodidae; genus Dolichopus; species Dolichopus griseipennis. Next base: position 9,381,404 of record OY720443.1, on the reverse strand, counting down.
GTTAACTGTACTACGAAAAATGTACGCAATGTTAAAAAACCAACAAAAAAAACACAAAAAAAAAAATTTTTTTTCTAAAGCCCATGCAAGTACTAACATGGTTAAAAAAAAAATTTTTTTTTTTTAAAAAAAGGGCATCGTATGTTAACTGTACTACGAAAAATGTACGCAATGTTAAACAACCAACAAAAAAAACACAAAAAAAAAAATTTTTTTTTCTAAAGCCCATGCAAGTACTAACATGGTTAAAGACCATGCAAGTACTAACATGGTTAAAAAAAAAATTTTTTTTTTTTTAAAAAAGGGCATCGTATGTTAACTGTGCTACGAAAAATGTACGCAATGTTAAACAACCAACAAAAAAAACACAAAAAAAAAAAATTTTTTTTCTAAAGCCGATGCAAGTACTAACATGGTTAAAGACCATGCAAGTACTAACATGGTTAAAAAAAAAATTTTTTTTTTTTAAAAAAAGGGCATCGTATGTTAACTGTACTACGAAAAATGTACGCAATGTTAAACAACCAACAAAAAAAACACAAAAAAAAAAAATTTTTTTTCTAAAGCCCATGCAAGTACTAACATGGTTAAAAAAAAAATTTTTTTTTTTTAAAAAAAGGGCATCGTATGTTAACTGTACTACGAAAAATGTACGCAATGTTAAACAACCAACAAAAAAAACACAAAAAAAAAAATTTTTTAAGACCATTCAAGTACTAACATGGTTAAAAAAAAAATTTTTTTTTTTTAAAAAAAGGGCATCGTATGTTAACTGTACTACGAAAAATGTACGTAATGTTAAACAACCAACAAAAAAAACACAAAAAAAAAAAATTTTTTTTCTAAAGCCCATGCAAGTACTAACATGGTTAAAAAAAAAATTTTTTTTTTTTTGAAAAAAGGGCATCGTATGTTAACTGTGCTACGAAAAATGTACGCAATGTTAAACAACCAACAAAAAAAACACAAAAAAAAAAATTTTTTTTCTAAAGCCCATGCAAGTACTAACATGGTTAAAAAAAAAATTTTTTTTTTTTAAAAAAAGGGCATCGTATGTTAACTGTACTACGAAAAATGTACGCAATGTTAAACAACCAACAAAAAAAACACAAAAAAAAAAAATTTTTTTTCTAAAGCCCATGCAAGTACTAACATGGTTAAAGACCATGCAAGTACTAACATGGTTAAAGACCATGCAAGTACTAACATGGTAAAAAAAAAATTTTTTTTTTTTAAAAAAAGGGCATCGTATGTTAACTGTGCTACGAAAAATGTACGCAATGTTAAACAACCAACAAAAAAAACACAAAAAAAAAAAATTTTTTTTCTAAAGCCGATGCAAGTACTAACATGGTTAAAGACCATGCAAGTACTAACATGGTTAAAAAAAAAATTTTTTTTTTTTAAAAAAAGGGCATCGTATGTTAACTGTACTACGAAAAATGTACGCAATGTTAAAAAACCAACAAAAAAAACACAAAAAAAAAAATTTTTTTTCTAAAGCTCATGCAAGTACTAACATGGTTAAAAAAAAAAATTTTTTTTTTTAAAAAAAGGGCATCGTATGTTAACTGTACTACGAAAAATGTACGCAATGTTAAACAACCAACAAAAAAAACACAAAAAAAAAAATTTTTTTTTCTAAAGCCCATGCAAGTACTAACATGGTTAAAGACCATGCAAGTACTAACATGTTAAAAAAAATAATTTTTTTTTTTTAAAAAAAGGGCATCGTATGTTAACTGTGCTACGAAAAATGTACGCAATGTTAAACAACCAACAAAAAAAACACAAAAAAAAAAAATTTTTTTTCTAAAGCCGATGCAAGTACTAACATGGTTAAAGACCATGCAAGTACTAACATGGTTAAAAAAAAAATTTTTTTTTTTTAAAAAAAGGGCATCGTATGTTAACTGTACTACGAAAAATGTACGTAATGTTAAACAACCAACAAAAAAAACACAAAAAAAAAAAATTTTTTTTCTAAAGCCCATGCAAGTACTAACATGGTTAAAAAAAAAATTTTTTTTTTTTTGAAAAAAGGGCATCGTATGTTAACTGTGCTACGAAAAATGTACGCAATGTTAAACAACCAACAAAAAAAACACAAAAAAAAAAATTTTTTTTCTAAAGCCCATGCAAGTACTAACATGGTTAAAGACCATGCAAGTACTAACATGGTTAAAGACCATGCAAGTACTAACATGGTAAAAAAAAAAATTTTTTTTTTTTAAAAAAAGGGCATCGTATGTTAACTGTGCTACGAAAAATGTACGCAATGTTAAACAACCAACAAAAAAAACACAAAAAAAAAAAAATTTTTTTTCTAAAGCCGATGCAAGTACTAACATGGTTAAAGACCATGCAAGTACTAACATGGTTAAAAAAAAAATTTTTTTTTTTTTAAAAAAAAGGGCATCGTATGTTAACTGTGCTACGAAAAATGTACGCAATGTTAAACAACCAACAAAAAAAACACAAAAAAAAAAATTTTTTTTCTAAAGCCCATGCAAGTACTAACATGGTTAAAGACCATGCAAGTACTAACATGGTAAAAAAAAAAATTTTTTTTTTTTAAAAAAAGGGCATCGTATGTTAACTGTGCTACGAAAAATGTACGCAATGTTAAACAACCAACAAAAAAAACACAAAAAAAAAAAATTTTTTTTCTAAAGCCCATGCAAGTACTAACATGGTTAAAAAAAAAATTTTTTTTTTTTTGAAAAAAGGGCATCGTATGTTAACTGTGCTACGAAAAATGTACGCAATGTTAAACAACCAACAAAAAAAACACAAAAAAAAAAAATTTTTTTTCTAAAGCCCATGCAAGTACTAACATGGTTAAAGACCATGCAAGTACTAACATGGTTAAAGACCATGCAAGTACTAACATGGTTAAAGACCATGCAAGTACTAACATGGTAAAAAAAAAAATTTTTTTTTTTTAAAAAAAGGGCATCGTATGTTAACTGTGCTACGAAAAATGTACGCAATGTTAAACAACCAACAAAAAAAACACAAAAAAAAAAAATTTTTTTTCTAAAGCCCATGCAAGTACTAACATGGTTAAAGACCATGCAAGTACTAACATGGTAAAAAAAAAAATTTTTTTTTTTTAAAAAAAGGGCATCGTATGTTAACTGTGCTACGAAAAATGTACGCAATGTTAAACAACCAACAAAAAAAACACAAAAAAAAAAAATTTTTTTTCTAAAGCCGATGCAAGTACTAACATGGTTAAAGACCATGCAAGTACTAACATGGTTAAAAAAAAAATTTTTTTTTTTTAAAAAAAGGGCATCGTATGTTAACTGTGCTACGAAAAATGTACGCAATGTTAAACAACCAACAAAAAAAACACAAAAAAAAAAAATTTTTTTTCTAAAGCCCATGCAAGTACTAACATGGTTAAAGACCATGCAAGTACTAACAAGGTAAAAAAAAAAATTTTTTTTTTTTAAAAAAAGGGCATCGTATGTTAACTGTGCTACGAAAAATGTACGCAATGTTAAACAACCAACAAAAAAAACACAAAAAAAAAAAATTTTTTTTCTAAAGCCGATGCAAGTACTAACATGGTTAAAGACCATGCAAGTACTAACATGGTTAAAAAAAAAATTTTTTTTTTTTAAAAAAAGGGCATCGTATGTTAACTGTGCTACGAAAAATGTACGCAATGTTAAACAACCAACAAAAAAAAAAAATTTTTTTTCTAAAGCCCATGCAAGTACTAACATGGTTAAAGACCATGCAAGTACTAACATGGTAAAAAAAAAAATTTTTTTTTTTTAAAAAAAGGGCATCGTATGTTAACTGTGCTACGAAAAATGTACGCAATGTTAAACAACCAACAAAAAAAACACAAAAAAAAAAAAATTTTTTTTCTAAAGCCCATGCAAGTACTAACATGGTTAAAGACCATGCAAGTACTAACATGGTTAAAAAAAAAATTTTTGTTTTTTTAAAAAAGGGCATCGTATGTTAACTGTGCTACGAAAAATGTACGCAATGTTAAACAACCAACAAAAAAAACACAAAAAAAAAAAATTTTTTTTCTAAAGCCGATGCAAGTACTAACATGGTTAAAGACCATGCAAGTACTAACATGGTTAAAAAAAAAATTTTTTTTTTTTAAAAAAAGGGCATCGTATGTTAACTGTACTACGAAAAATGTACGCAATGTTAAACAACCAACAAAAAAAACACAAAAAAAAAAAATTTTTTTTCTAAAGCCCATGCAAGTACTAACATGGTTAAAAAAAAAATTTTTTTTTTTTAAAAAAAGGGCATCGTATGTTAACTGTACTACGAAAAATGTACGCAATGTTAAAAAACCAACAAAAAAAACACAAAAAAAAAAATTTTTTTTCTAAAGCCCATGCAAGTACTAACATGGTTAAAGACCATGCAAGTACTAACATGGTAAAAAAAAAAATTTTTTTTTTTTAAAAAAAGGGCATCGTATGTTAACTGTGCTACGAAAAATGTACGCAATGTTAAACAACCAACAAAAAAAACACAAAAAAAAAAAATTTTTTTTCTAAAGCCCATGCAAGTACTAACATGGTTAAAAAAAAAATTTTTTTTTTTTTGAAAAAAGGGCATCGTATGTTAACTGTGCTACGAAAAATGTACGCAATGTTAAACAACCAACAGAAAAAACACAAAAAAAAAAAATTTTTTTTCTAAAGCCCATGCAAGTACTAACATGGTTAAAGACCATGCAAGTACTAACATGGTAAAAAAAAAAATTTTTTTTTTTTAAAAAAAGGGCATCGTATGTTAACTGTGCTACGAAAAATGTACGCAATGTTAAACAACCAACAAAAAAAACACAAAAAAAAAAAATTTTTTTTCTAAAGCCCATGCAAGTACTAACATGGTTAAAGACCATGCAAGTACTAACATGGTAAAAAAAAAAATTTTTTTTTTTTAAAAAAAGGGCATCGTATGTTAACTGTGCTACGAAAAATGTACGCAATGTTAAACAACCAACAAAAAAAACACAAAAAAAAAAAATTTTTTTTCTAAAGCCGATGCAAGTACTAACATGGTTAAAGACCATGCAAGTACTAACATGGTTAAAAAAAAAATTTTTTTTTTTTAAAAAAAGGGCATCGTATGTTAACTGTGCTACGAAAAATGTACGCAATGTTAAACAACCAACAAAAAAAACACAAAAAAAAAAAATTTTTTTTCTAAAGCCCATGCAAGTACTAACATGGTTAAAGACCATGCAAGTACTAACATGGTAAAAAAAAAAATTTTTTTTTTTTAAAAAAAGGGCATCGTATGTTAACTGTGCTACGAAAAATGTACGCAATGTTAAACAACCAACAAAAAAAACACAAAAAAAAAAAATTTTTTTTCTAAAGCCGATGCAAGTACTAACATGGTTAAAGACCATGCAAGTACTAACATGGTTAAAAAAAAAATTTTTTTTTTTTAAAAAAAGGGCATCGTATGTTAACTGTGCTACGAAAAATGTACGCAATGTTAAACAACCAACAAAAAAAAAAAATTTTTTTTCTAAAGCCCATGCAAGTACTAACATGGTTAAAGACCATGCAAGTACTAACATGGTAAAAAAAAAATTTTTTTTTTTTTAAAAAAAGGGCATCGTATGTTAACTGTGCTACGAAAAATGTACGCAATGTTAAACAACCAACAAAAAAAACACAAAAAAAAAAAATTTTTTTTCTAAAGCCCATGCAAGTACTAACATGGTTAAAGACCATGCAAGTACTAACATGGTTAAAAAAAAAATTTTTGTTTTTTTAAAAAAGGGCATCGTATGTTAACTGTGCTACGAAAAATGTACGCAATGTTAAACAACCAACAAAAAAAACACAAAAAAAAAAAATTTTTTTTCTAAAGCCGATGCAAGTACTAACATGGTTAAAGACCATGCAAGTACTAACATGGTTAAAAAAAAAATTTTTTTTTTTTAAAAAAAGGGCATCGTATGTTAACTGTACTACGAAAAATGTACGCAATGTTAAACAACCAACAAAAAAAACACAAAAAAAAAAAATTTTTTTTCTAAAGCCCATGCAAGTACTAACATGGTTAAAAAAAAAATTTTTTTTTTTTAAAAAAAGGGCATCGTATGTTAACTGTACTACGAAAAATGTACGCAATGTTAAAAAACCAACAAAAAAAACACAAAAAAAAAAATTTTTTTTCTAAAGCCCATGCAAGTACTAACATGGTTAAAAAAAAAATTTTTTTTTTTTAAAAAAAGGGCATCATATGTTAACTGTACTACGAAAAATGTACGCAATGTTAAACAACCAACAAAAAAAACACAAAAAAAAAAAATTTTTTTTCTAAAGCCGATGCAAGTACTAACATGGTTAAAGACCATGCAAGTACTAACATGGTTAAAAAAAAAATTTTTTTTTTTTAAAAAAAGGGCATCGTATGTTAACTGTACTACGAAAAATGTACGCAATGTTAAACAACAAACAAAAAAAACACAAAAAAAAAAAATTTTTTTTCTAAAGCCCATGCAAGTACTAACATGGTTAAAAAAAAAATTTTTTTTTTTTAAAAAAAGGGCATCGTATGTTAACTGTACTACGAAAAATGTACGCAATGTTAAACAACCAACAAAAAAAACACAAAAAAAAAAAATTTTTTAAGACCATTCAAGTACTAACATGGTTAAAAAAAAAATTTTTTTTTTTTAAAAAAAGGGCATCGTATGTTAACTGTACTACGAAAAATGTACGTAATGTTAAACAACCAACAAAAAAAACACAAAAAAAAAAAATTTTTTTTCTAAAGCCCATGCAAGTACTAACATGGTTAAAAAAAAAATTTTTTTTTTTTTGAAAAAAGGGCATCGTATGTTAACTGTGCTACGAAAAATGTACGCAATGTTAAACAACCAACAAAAAAAACACAAAAAAAAAAAAATTTTTTCTAAAGCCCATGCAAGTACTAACATGGTTAAAAAAAAAATTTTTTTTTTTTAAAAAAAGGGCATCGTATGTTAACTGTGCTACGAAAAATGTACGCAATGTTAAACAACCAACAAAAAAAACACAAAAAAAAAAAATTTTTTTTCTAAAGCCGATGCAAGTACTAACATGGTTAAAGACCATGCAAGTACTAACATGATTAAAAAAAAAATTTTTTTTTTTTAAAAAAAGGGCATCGTATGTTAACTGTACTACGAAAAATGTACGCAATGTTAAACAACCAACAAAAAAAACACAAAAAAAAAAATTTTTTTTTCTAAAGCCCATGCAAGTACTAACATGGTTAAAGACCATGCAAGTACTAACATGGTAAAAAAAAAAATTTTTTTTTTTTAAAAAAAGGGCATCGTATGTTAACTGTGCTACGAAAAATGTACGCAATGTTAAACAACCAACAAAAAAAACACAAAAAAAAAAAATTTTTTTTCTAAAGCCGATGCAAGTACTAACATGGTTAAAGACCATGCAAGTACTAACATGGTTAAAAAAAAAATTTTTTTTTTTTAAAAAAAGGGCATCGTATGTTAACTGTACTACGAAAAATGTACGCAATGTTAAACAACCAACAAAAAAAACACAAAAAAAAAAAATTTTTTTTCTAAAGCCCATGCAAGTACTAACATGGTTAAAAAAAAAATTTTTTTTTTTTAAAAAAAGGGCATCGTATGTTAACTGTACTACGAAAAATGTACGCAATGTTAAACAACCAACAAAAAAAACACAAAAAAAAAAAATTTTTTAAGACCATTCAAGTACTAACATGGTTAAAAAAAAAATTTTTTTTTTTTAAAAAAAGGGCATCGTATGTTAACTGTACTACGAAAAATGTACGTAATGTTAAACAACCAACAAAAAAAACACAAAAAAAAAAATTTTTTTTCTAAAGCCCATGCAAGTACTAACATGGTTAAAAAAAAAATTTTTTTTTTTTAAAAAAAGGGCATCGTATGTTAACTGTACTACGAAAAATGTACGCAATGTTAAACAACCAACAAAAAAAACAAAAAAAAAAAAAATTTTTTTTCTAAAGCCCATGCAAGTACTAACATGGTTAAAGGCCATGCAAGTACTAACATGGTTAAAGACCATGCAAGTACTAACATGGTAAAAAAAAAAATTTTTTTTTTTTAAAAAAAGGGCATCGTATGTTAACTGTGCTACGAAAAATGTACGCAACCAACAAAAAACACAAAAAAAAAAAATTTTTTTTCTAAAGCCGATGCAAGTACTAACATGGTTAAAGACCATGCAAGTACTAACATGGTTAAAAAAAAAATTTTTTTTTTTTAAAAAAAGGGCATCGTATGTTAACTGTACTACGAAAAATGTACGCAATGTTAAAAAACCAACAAAAAAAACACAAAAAAAAAATTTTTTTTCTAAAGCCCATGGTTAAAAAAAAAATTTTTTTTTTTTAAAAAAAGGGCATCGTATGTTAACTGTACTACGAAAAATGTACGCAATGTTAAACAACCAACAAAAAAAACACAAAAAAAAAAAATTTTTTTTCTAAAGCCCATGCAAGTACTAACATGGTTAAAGACCATGCAAGTACTAACATGGTTAAAAAAAAAATTTTTTTTTTTTAAAAAAAGGGCATCGTATGTTAACTGTGCTACGAAAAATGTACGCAATGTTAAACAACCAACAAAAAAAACACAAAAAAAAAAAATTTTTTTTCTAAAGCCGATGCAAGTACTAACATGGTTAAAGACCATGCAAGTACTAACATGGTTAAAAAAAAAATTTTTTTTTTTTAAAAAAAGGGCATCGTATGTTAACTGTACTACGAAAAATGTACGCAATGTTAAACAACCAACAAAAAAAACACAAAAAAAAAAAATTTTTTTTCTAAAGCCCATGCAAGTACTAACATGGTTAAAAAAAAAATTTTTTTTTTTTAAAAAAAGGGCCTCGTATGTTAACTGTACTACGAAAAATGTACGCAATGTTAAACAACCAACAAAAAAAACACAAAAAAAAAAAATTTTTTAAGACCATGCAAGTACTAACATGGTTAAAAAAAAAATTTTTTTTTTTTAAAAAAAGGGCATCGTATGTTAACTGTACTACGAAAAATGTACGTAATGTTAAACAACCAACAAAAAAAACACAAAAAAAAAAATTTTTTTTTCTAAAGCCCATGCAAGTACTAACATGGTTAAAGCCCATGCAAGTACTAACATGATTAAAAAAAAAATTTTTTTTTTTTAAAAAAAGGGCATCGTATGTTAACTGTACTACGAAAAATGTACGCAATGTTAAACAACCAACAAAAAAAACACAAAAAAAAAAAATTTTTTAAGACCATGCAAGTACTAACATGGTTAAAAAAAAAATTTTTTTTTTTTGAAAAAAGGGCATCGTATGTTAACTGTGCTACGAAAAATGTACGCAATGTTAAACAACCAACAAAAAAAACACAAAAAAAAAAATTTTTTTTCTAAAGCCCATGCAAGTACTAACATGGTTAAAAAAAAATTTTTTTTTTTTTAAAAAAAGGGCATCGTATGTTAACTGTACTACGAAAAATGTACGCAATGTTAAACAACCAACAAAAAAAAAAAATTTTTTTTCTAAAGCCCATGCAAGTACTAACATGGTTAAAGACCATGCAAGTACTAACATGGTAAAAAAAAAAATTTTTTTTTTTTAAAAAAAGGGCATCGTATGTTAACTGTGCTACGAAAAATGTACGCAATGTTAAACAACCAACAAAAAAAACACAAAAAAAAAAAATTTTTTTTCTAAAGCCGATGCAAGTACTAACATGGTTAAAGACCATGCAAGTACTAACATGGTTAAAAAAAAAATTTTTTTTTTTTAAAAAAAGGGCATCGTATGTTAACTGTACTACGAAAAATGTACGCAATGTTAAAAAACCAACAAAAAAAACACAAAAAAAAAATTTTTTTTCTAAAGCCCATGCAAGTACTAACATGGTTAAAAAAAAAATTTTTTTTTTTTAAAAAAAGGGCATCGTATGTTAACTGTACTACGAAAAATGTACGCAATGTTAAACAACCAACAAAAAAAATACAAAAAAAAAAAATTTTTTTTCTAAAGCCCATGCAAGTACTAACATGGTAAAAAAAAAAATTTTTTTTTTTTAAAAAAAGGGCATCGTATGTTAACTGTGCTACGAAAAATGTACGCAATGTTAAACAACCAACAAAAAAAACACAAAAAAAAAAAATGTTTTTTCTAAAGCCGATGCAAGTACTAACATGGTTAAAGACCATGCAAGTACTAACATGGTTAAAAAAAAAATTTTTTTTTTTTAAAAAAAGGGCATCGTATGTTAACTGTACTACGAAAAATGTACGCAATTTTAAAAAACCAACAAAAAAAACACAAAAAAAAAAATTTTTTTTCTAAAGCCCATGCAAGTACTAACATGGTTAAAAAAAAAATTTTTTTTTTTTAAAAAAAGGGCATCATATGTTAACTGTACTACGAAAAATGTACGCAATGTTAAACAACCAACAAAAAAAACACATAAAAAAAAAATTTTTTTTCTAAAGCCCATGCAAGTACTAACATGGTTAAAGACCATGCAAGTACTAACATGGTTAAAAAAAAAATTTTTTTTTTTTAAAAAAAGGGCATCGTATGTTAACTGTGCTACGAAAAATGTACGCAATGTTAAACAACCAACAAAAAAAACACAAAAAAAAAAAATTTTTTTTCTAAAGCCGATGCAAGTACTAACATGGTTAAAGACCATGCAAGTACTAACATGGTTAAAAAAAAAATTTTTTAAATTACTAACATGGTTAAAGCCCATGCAAGTACTAACATGGTTAAAAAAAAAATTTTTTTTTTTTAAAAAAAGGGCATCGTAATTTAACTGTACTACGAAAAATGTACGCAATGTTAAACAACCAACAAAAAAAACACAAAAAAAAAAAATTTTTTAAGACCATGCAAGTACTAACATGGTTAAAAAAAAAATTTTTTTTTTTTAAAAAAAGGGCATCGTATGTTAACTGTACTACGAAAAATGTACGTAATGTTAAACAACCAACAAAAAAAACACAAAAAAAAAAAATTTTTTTTCTAAAGCCCATGCAAGTACTAACATGGTTAAAAAAAAAATTTTTTTTTTTTTGAAAAAAGGGCATCGTATGTTAACTGTGCTACGAAAAATGTACGCAATGTTAAACAACCAACAAAAAAAACACAAAAAAAAAAATTTTTTTTCTAAAGCCCATGCAAGTACTAACATGGTTAAAAAAAAATTTTTTTTTTTTTAAAAAAAGGGCATCGTATGTTAACTGTACTACGAAAAATGTACGCAATGTTAAACAACCAACAAAAAAAAAAAATTTTTTTTCTAAAGCCCATGCAAGTACTAACATGGTTAAAGACCATGCAAGTACTAACATGGTAAAAAAAAAAATTTTTTTTTTTTAAAAAAAGGGCATCGTATGTTAATTGTGCTACGAAAAATGTACGCAATGTTAAACAACCAACAAAAAAAACACAAAAAAAAAAAATTTTTTTTCTAAAGCCGATGCAAGTACTAACATGGTTAAAGACCATGCAAGTACTAACATGGTTAAAAAAAAAATTTTTTTTTTTTAAAAAAAGGGCATCGTATGTTAACTGTACTACGAAAAATGTACGCAATGTTAAAAAACCAACAAAAAAAACACAAAAAAAAAATTTTTTTTCTAAAGCCCATGCAAGTACTAACATGGTTAAAAAAAAATTTTTTTTTTTTAAAAAAAGGGCATCGTATGTTAACTGTACTACGAAAAATGTACGCAATGTTAAACAACCAACAAAAAAAATACAAAAAAAAAAAATACTAACATGGTAAAAAAAAAAATTTTTTTTTTTTAAAAAAAGGGCATCGTATGTTAACTGTGCTACGAAAAATGTACGCAATGTTAAACAACCAACAAAAAAAACACAAAAAAAAAAAATTTTTTTTCTAAAGCCGATGCAAGTACTAACATGGTTAAAGACCATGCAAGTACTAACATGGTTAAAAAAAAAATTTTTTTTTTTTAAAAAAAGGGCATCGTATGTTAACTGTACTACGAAAAATGTACGCAATGTTAAAAAACCAACAAAAAAAACACAAAAAAAAAAATTTTTTTTCTAAAGCCCATGCAAGTACTAACATGGTTAAAAAAAAAATTTTTTTTTTTTAAAAAAAGGGCATCATATGTTAACTGTACTACGAAAAATGTACGCAATGTTAAACAACCAACAAAAAAAACACATAAAAAAAAAATTTTTTTTCTAAAGCCCATGCAAGTACTAACATGGTTAAAGACCATGCAAGTACTAACATGGTTAAAAAAAAAATTTTTTTTTTTTAAAAAAAGGGCATCGTATGTTAACTGTGCTACGAAAAATGTACGCAATGTTAAACAACCAACAAAAAAAACACAAAAAAAAAAAATTTTTTTTCTAAAGCCGATGCAAGTACTAACATGGTTAAAGACCATGCAAGTACTAACATGGTTAAAAAAAAAATTTTTTAAATTACTAACATGGTTAAAGCCCATGCAAGTACTAACATGGTTAAAAAAAAAATTTTTTTTTTTTAAAAAAAGGGCATCGTAATTTAACTGTACTACGAAAAATGTACGCAATGTTAAACAACCAACAAAAAAAACACAAAAAAAAAAAATTTTTTAAGACCATGCAAGTACTAACATGGTTAAAAAAAAAATTTTTTTTTTTTAAAAAAAGGGCATCGTATGTTAACTGTACTACGAAAAATGTACGTAATGTTAAACAACCAACAAAAAAAACACAAAAAAAAAAAATTTTTTTTCTAAAGCCCATGCAAGTACTAACATGGTTAAAAAAAAAATTTTTTTTTTTTTGAAAAAAGGGCATCGTATGTTAACTGTGCTACGAAAAATGTACGCAATGTTAAACAACCAACAAAAAAAACACAAAAAAAAAAATTTTTTTTCTAAAGCCCATGCAAGTACTAACATGGTTAAAAAAAAATTTTTTTTTTTTTAAAAAAAGGGCATCGTATGTTAACTGTACTACGAAAAATGTACGCAATGTTAAACAACCAACAAAAAAAAAAAATTTTTTTTCTAAAGCCCATGCAAGTACTAACATGGTTAAAGACCATGCAAGTACTAACATGGTAAAAAAAAAAATTTTTTTTTTTTAAAAAAAGGGCATCGTATGTTAATTGTGCTACGAAAAATGTACGCAATGTTAAACAACCAACAAAAAAAACACAAAAAAAAAAAATTTTTTTTCTAAAGCCGATGCAAGTACTAACATGGTTAAAGACCATGCAAGTACTAACATGGTTAAAAAAAAAATTTTTTTTTTTTAAAAAAAGGGCATCGTATGTTAACTGTACTACGAAAAATGTACGCAATGTTAAAAAACCAACAAAAAAAACACAAAAAAAAAATTTTTTTTCTAAAGCCCATGCAAGTACTAACATGGTTAAAAAAAAATTTTTTTTTTTTAAAAAAAGGGCATCGTATGTTAACTGTACTACGAAAAATGTACGCAATGTTAAACAACCAACAAAAAAAATACAAAAAAAAAAAATACTAACATGGTAAAAAAAAAAATTTTTTTTTTTTAAAAAAAGGGCATCGTATGTTAACTGTGCTACGAAAAATGTACGCAATGTTAAACAACCAACAAAAAAAACACAAAAAAAAAAAATTTTTTTTCTAAAGCCGATGCAAGTACTAACATGGTTAAAGACCATGCAAGTACTAACATGGTTAAAAAAAAAATTTTTTTTTTTTAAAAAAAGGGCATCGTATGTTAACTGTACTACGAAAAATGTACGCAATGTTAAAAAACCAACAAAAAAAACACAAAAAAAAAAATTTTTTTTCTAAAGCCCATGCAAGTACTAACATGGTTAAAAAAAAAATTTTTTTTTTTTAAAAAAAGGGCATCATATGTTAACTGTACTACGAAAAATGTACGCAATGTTAAACAACCAACAAAAAAAACACATAAAAAAAAAATTTTTTTTCTAAAGCCCATGCAAGTACTAACATGGTTAAAGACCATGCAAGTACTAACATGGTTAAAAAAAAAATTTTTTTTTTTTAAAAAAAGGGCATCGTATGTTAACTGTGCTACGAAAAATGTACGCAATGTTAAACAACCAACAAAAAAAACACAAAAAAAAAAAATTTTTTTTCTAAAGCCGATGCAAGTACTAACATGGTTAAAGACCATGCAAGTACTAACATGGTTAAAAAAAAAATTTTTTTTTTTTAAAAAAAGGGCATCGTATGTTAACTGTACTACGAAAAATGTACGCAATGTTAAACAACCAACAAAAAAAACACAAAAAAAAAAAATTTTTTTTCTAAAGCCCATGCAAGTACTAACATGGTTAAAAAAAAAATTTTTTTTTTTTAAAAAAAGGGCATCGTATGTTAACTGTACTACGAAAAATGTACGCAATGTTAAACAACCAACAAAAAAAACACAAAAAAAAAAAATTTTTTTTCTAAAGCCCATGCAAGTACTAACATGGTTAAAAAAAAAATTTTTTTTTTTTAAAAAAAGGGCATCGTATGTTAACTGTACTACGAAAAATGTACGTAATGTTAAACAACCAACAAAAAAAACACAAAAAAAAAAAATTTTTTTTCTAAAGCCCATGCAAGTACTAACATGGTTAAAAAAAAAATTTTTTTTTTTTTGAAAAAAGGGCATCGTATGTTAACTGTGCTACGAAAAATGTACGCAATGTTAAACAACCAACAAAAAAAACACAAAAAAAAAAATTTTTTTTCTAAAGCCCATGCAAGTACTAACATGGTTAAAAAAAAAAATTTTTTTTTTTAAAAAAAGGGCATCGTATGTTAACTGTACTACGAAAAATGTACGTAATGTTAAACAACCAACAAAAAAAACACAAAAAGAAAAAATTTTTTTTCTAAAGCCCATGCAAGTACTAACATGGTTAAAGACCATGCAAGTACTAACATGGTTAAAGACCATGCAAGTACTAACATGGTAAAAAAAAAAATTTTTTTTTTTTAAAAAAAGGGCATCGTATGTTAACTGTGCTACGAAAAATGTACGCAATGTTAAACAACCAACAAAAAAAACACAAAAAAAAAAAAATTTTTTTCTAAAGCCGATGCAAGTACTAACATGGTTAAAAAAAAATTTTTTTTTTTTAAAAAAAGGGCATCGTATGTTACCTGTACTACGAAAAATGTACGCAATGTTAAACAACCAACAAAAAAAACACAAAAAAAAAAAATTTTTTTTCTAAAGCCCATGCAAGTACTAACATGGTTAAAGACCATGCAAGTACTAACATGGTTAAAGACCATGCAAGTACTAACATGGTAAAAAAAAAAATTTTTTTTTTTTAAAAAAAGGGCATCGTATGTTAACTGTACTACGAAAAATGTACGCAATGTTAAACAACCAACAAAAAAAACACAAAAAAAAAAAATTTTTTTTCTAAAGCCCATGCAAGTACTAACATGGTTAAAAAAAAAATTTTTTTTTTTTAAAAAAAGGGCATCGTATGTTAACTGTACTACGAAAAATGTACGCAATGTTAAACAACCAACAAAAAAAACACAAAAAAAAAAAATTTTTTTAAAACCATGCAAGTACTAACATGGTTAAAAAAAAAATTTTTTTTTTTTAAAAAAAGGGCATCGTATGTTAACTGTGCTACGAAAAATGTACGCAATGTTAAACAACCAACAAAAAAAACACAAAAAAAAAAATTTTTTTTCTAAAGCCCATGCAAGTACTAACATGGTTAAAAAAAAAATTTTTTTTTTTTAAAAAAAGGGCATCGTATGTTAACTGTGCTACGAAAAATGTACGCAATGTTAAACAACCAACAAAAAAAACACAAAAAAAAAAAATTTTTTTTCTAAAGCCCATGCAAGTACTAACATGGTTAAAGACCATGCAAGTACTAACATGGTAAAAAAAAAAATTTTTTTTTTTTAAAAAAAGGGCATCGTATGTTAACTGTGCTACGAAAAATGTACGCAATGTTAAACAACCAACAAAAAAAACACAAAAAAAAAAATTTTTTTAAGACCATGCAAGTACTAACATGGTTAAAAAAAAAATTTTTTTTTTTTAAAAAAAGGGCATCGTATGTTAACTGTACTACGAAAAATGTACGTAATGTTAAACAACATGGTTAAAGACCATGCAAGTACTAACATGGTAAAAAAAAAAATTTTTTTTTTTTAAAAAAAGGGCATCGTATGTTAACTGTGCTACGAAAAATGTACGCAATGTTAAACAACCAACAAAAAAAACACAAAAAAAAAAAATTTTTTTTCTAAAGCCCATGCAAGTACTAACATGGTTAAAGACCATGCAAGTACTAACATGGTTAAAAAAAAAATTTTTTTTTTTTAAAAAAAGGGCATCGTATGTTAACTGTGCTACGAAAAATGTACGCAATGTTAAAAAACCAACAAAAAAAACACAAAAAAAAAAATTTTTTTTCTAAAGCCCATGCAAGTACTAACATGGTTAAAAAAAAAATTTTTTTTTTTTAAAAAAAGGGCATCATATGTTAACTGTACTACGAAAAATGTACGCAATGTTAAACAACCAACAAAAAAAACACATAAAAAAAAAATTTTTTTTCTAAAGCCCATGCAAGTACTAACATGGTTAAAGACCATGCAAGTACTAACATGGTTAAAAAAAAAATTTTTTTTTTTTAAAAAAAGGGCATCGTATGTTAACTGTACTACGAAAAATGTACGCAATGTTAAAAAACCAACAAAAAAAACACAAAAAAAAAAATTTTTTTTCTAAAGCCCATGCAAGTACTAACATGGTTAAAAAAAAAATTTTTTTTTTTTAAAAAAAGGGCATCATATGTTAACTGTACTACGAAAAATGTACGCAATGTTAAACAACCAACAAAAAAAACACATAAAAAAAAAATTTTTTTTCTAAAGCCCATGCAAGTACTAACATGGTTAAAGACCATGCAAGTACTAACATGGTTAAAAAAAAAATTTTTTTTTTTTAAAAAAAGGGCATCGTATGTTAACTGTGCTACGAAAAATGTACGCAATGTTAAACAACCAACAAAAAAAACACAAAAAAAAAAAATTTTTTTTCTAAAGCCGATGCAAGTACTAACATGGTTAAAGACCATGCAAGTACTAACATGGTTAAAAAAAAAATTTTTTAAATTACTAACATGGTTAAAGCCCATGCAAGTACTAACATGGTTAAAAAAAAAATTTTTTTTTTTTAAAAAAAGGGCATCGTATGTTAACTGTACTATTAACTGTACTACGAAAAATGTACGTAATATTAAACAACCAACAAAAAAAACACAAAAAAAAAAAATTTTTTTTCTAAAGCCCATGCAAGTACTAACATGGTTAAAAAAAAAATTTTTTTTTTTTTGAAAAAAGGGCATCGTATGTTAACTGTGCTACGAAAAATGTACGCAATGTTAAACAACCAACAAAAAAAACACAAAAAAAAAAAATTTTTTTCTAAAGCCCATGCAAGTACTAACATGGTTAAAAAAAAATTTTTTTTTTTTTAAAAAAAGGGCATCGTATGTTAACTGTACTACGAAAAATGTACGCAATGTTAAACAACCAACAAAAAAAAAAAATTTTTTTTCTAAAGCCCATGCAAGTACTAACATGGTTAAAGACCATGCAAGTACTAACATGGTAAAAAAAAAAATTTTTTTTTTTTAAAAAAAGGGCATCGTATGTTAACTGTGCTACGAAAAATGTACGCAATGTTAAACAACCAACAAAAAAAACACAAAAAAAAAAAATTTTTTTTCTAAAGCCGATGCAAGTACTAACATGGTTAAAGACCATGCAAGTACTAACATGGTTAAAAAAAAAATTTTTTTTTTTTAAAAAAAGGGCATCGTATGTTAACTGTACTACGAAAAATGTACGCAATGTTAAAAAACCAACAAAAAAAACACAAAAAAAAAATTTTTTTTCTAAAGCCCATGCAAGTACTAACATGGTTAAAAAAAAAATTTTTTTTTTTTAAAAAAAGGGCATCGTATGTTAACTGTACTACGAAAAATGTACGCAATGTTAAACAACCAACAAAAAAAATACAAAAAAAAAAAATACTAACATGGTAAAAAAAAAAATTTTTTTTTTTTAAAAAAAGGGCATCGTATGTTAACTGTGCTACGAAAAATGTACGCAATGTTAAACAACCAACAAAAAAAACACAAAAAAAAAAAATTTTTTTTCTAAAGCCGATGCAAGTACTAACATGGTTAAAGACCATGCAAGTACTAACATGGTTAAAAAAAAAATTTTTTTTTTTTAAAAAAAGGGCATCGTATGTTAACTGTACTACGAAAAATGTACGCAATGTTAAAAAACCAACAAAAAAAACACAAAAAAAAAAATTTTTTTTCTAAAGCCCATGCAAGTACTAACATGGTTAAAAAAAAAATTTTTTTTTTTTAAAAAAAGGGCATCATATGTTAACTGTACTACGAAAAATGTACGCAATGTTAAACAACCAACAAAAAAAACACATAAAAAAAAAATTTTTTTTCTAAAGCCCATGCAAGTACTAACATGGTTAAAGACCATGCAAGTACTAACATGGTTAAAAAAAAAATTTTTTTTTTTTAAAAAAAGGGCATCGTATGTTAACTGTGCTACGAAAAATGTACGCAATGTTAAACAACCAACAAAAAAAACACAAAAAAAAAAAATTTTTTTTCTAAAGCCGATGCAAGTACTAACATGGTTAAAGACCATGCAAGTACTAACATGGTTAAAAAAAAAATTTTTTTTTTTTAAAAAAAGGGCATCGTATGTTAACTGTACTACGAAAAATGTACGCAATGTTAAACAACCAACAAAAAAAACACAAAAAAAAAAAATTTTTTTTCTAAAGCCCATGCAAGTACTAACATGGTTAAAAAAAAAATTTTTTTTTTTTAAAAAAAGGGCATCGTATGTTAACTGTACTACGAAAAATGTACGTAATGTTAAACAACCAACAAAAAAAACACAAAAAAAAAAAATTTTTTTTCTAAAGCCCATGCAAGTACTAACATGGTTAAAAAAAAAATTTTTTTTTTTTTGAAAAAAGGGCATCGTATGTTAACTGTGCTACGAAAAATGTACGCAATGTTAAACAACCAACAAAAAAAACACAAAAAAAAAAATTTTTTTTCTAAAGCCCATGCAAGTACTAACATGGTTAAAAAAAAAAATTTTTTTTTTTAAAAAAAGGGCATCGTATGTTAACTGTACTACGAAAAATGTACGTAATGTTAAACAACCAACAAAAAAAACACAAAAAGAAAAAATTTTTTTTCTAAAGCCCATGCAAGTACTAACATGGTTAAAGACCATGCAAGTACTAATATGGTTAAAGACCATGCAAGTACTAACATGGTAAAAAAAAAAATTTTTTTTTTTTAAAAAAAGGGCATCGTATGTTAACTGTGCTACGAAAAATGTACGCAATGTTAAACAACCAACAAAAAAAACACAAAAAAAAAAAAATTTTTTTCTAAAGCCGATGCAAGTACTAACATGGTTAAAAAAAAATTTTTTTTTTTTAAAAAAAGGGCATCGTATGTTACCTGTACTACGAAAAATGTACGCAATGTTAAACAACCAACAAAAAAAACACAAAAAAAAAAAATTTTTTTTCTAAAGCCCATGCAAGTACTAACATGGTTAAAGACCATGCAAGTACTAACATGGTAAAAAAAAAAATTTTTTTTTTTTAAAAAAAGGGCATCGTATGTTAACTGTACTACGAAAAATGTACGCAATGTTAAAAAACCAACAAAAAAAACACAAAAAAAAAAATTTTTTTTCTAAAGCCCATGCAAGTACTAACATGGTTAAAAAAAAAATTTTTTTTTTTTAAAAAATGGGCATCGTATGTTAACTGTACTACGAAAAATGTACGCAATGTTAAACAACCAACAAAAAAAACACAAAAAAAAAAAATTTTTTTTCTAAAGCCCATGCAAGTACTAACATGGTTAAAGACCATGCAAGTACTAACATGGTTAAAAAAAAAATTTTTTTTTTTTAAAAAAAGGGCATCGTATGTTAACTGTGCTACGAAAAATGTACGCAATGTTAAACAACCAACAAAAAAAACACAAAAAAAAAAAATTTTTTTTCTAAAGCCGATGCAAGTACTAACATGGTTAAAGACCATGCAAGTACTAACATGGTTAAAAAAAAAATTTTTTTTTTTTAAAAAAAGGGCATCGTATGTTAACTGTACTACGAAAAATGTACGCAATGTTAAACAACCAACAAAAAAAACACAAAAAAAAAAAATTTTTTAAGACCATGCAAGTACTAACATGGTTAAAAAAAAAATTTTTTTTTTTTAAAAAAGGGAATCGTATGTTAACTGTACTACGAAAAATGTACGTAATGTTAAACAACCAACAAAAAAAACACAAAAAAAAAAAATTTTTTTTCTAAAGCCCATGCAAGTACTAACATGGTTAAAAAAAAAATTTTTTTTTTTTTGAAAAAAGGGCATCGTATGTTAACTGTGCTACGAAAAATGTACGCAATGTTAAACAACCAACAAAAAAAACACAAAAAAAAAAATTTTTTTTCTAAAGCCCATGCAAGTACTAACATGGTTAAAACAAAAATTTTTTTTTTTTAAAAAAAGGGCATCGTATGTTAACTGTACTACGAAAAATGTACGCAATGTTAAACAACCAACAAAAAAAACACAAAAAAAAAAAATTTTTTTTCTAAAGCCCATGCAAGTACTAACATGGTTAAAGACCATGCAAGTACTAACATGGTTAAAAAAAAAATTTTTTTTTTTTAAAAAAAGGGCATCGTATGTTAACTGTGCTACGAAAAATGTACGCAATGTTAAACAACCAACAAAAAAAACACAAAAAAAAAAAATTTTTTTTCTAAAGCCGATGCAAGTACTAACATGGTTAAAAAAAAAATTTTTTTTTTTTAAAAAAAGGGCATCGTATGTTAACTGTACTACGAAAAATGTACGCAATGTTAAACAACCAACAAAAAAAACACAAAAAAAAAAAATTTTTTTTCTAAAGCCCATGCAAGTACTAACATGGTTAAAAAAAAAATTTTTTTTTTTTAAAAAAAGGGCATCGTATGTTAACTGTACTACGAAAAATGTACGCAATGTTAAACAACCAACAAAAAAAACACAAAAAAAAAAAATTTTTTTAAAACCATGCAAGTACTAACATGGTTAAAAAAAAAATTTTTTTTTTTTAAAAAAAGGGCATCGTATGTTAACTGTGCTACGAAAAATGTACGCAATGTTAAACAACCAACAAAAAAAACACAAAAAAAAAAATTTTTTTTCTAAAGCCCATGCAAGTACTAACATGGTTAAAAAAAAAATTTTTTTTTTTTAAAAAAAGGGCATCGTATGTTAACTGTGCTACGAAAAATGTACGCAATGTTAAACAACCAACAAAAAAAACACAAAAAAAAAAAATTTTTTTTCTAAAGCCCATGCAAGTACTAACATGGTTAAAGACCATGCAAGTACTAACATGGTAAAAAAAAAAATTTTTTTTTTTTAAAAAAAGGGCATCGTATGTTAACTGTGCTACGAAAAATGTACGCAATGTTAAACAACCAACAAAAAAAACACAAAAAAAAAAATTTTTTTAAGACCATGCAAGTACTAACATGGTTAAAAAAAAAATTTTTTTTTTTTAAAAAAAGGGCATCGTATGTTAACTGTACTACGAAAAATGTACGTAATGTTAAACAACCAACAAAAAAAACACAAAAAAAAAAAATTTTTTTTCTAAAGCCCATGCAAGTACTAACATGGTTAAAAAAAAAATTTTTTTTTTTTAAAAAAAGGGCATCGTATGTTAACTGTACTACGAAAAATGTACGCAATGTTAAACAACCAACAAAAAAAAACACAAAAAAAAAAAATTTTTTTTCTAAAGCCCATGCAAGTACTAACATGGTTAAAGACCATGCAAGTACTAACATGGTAAAAAAAAAAATTTTTTTTTTTTAAAAAAAGGGCATCGTATGTTAACTGTGCTACGAAAAATGTACGCAATGTTAAACAACCAACAAAAAAAACACAAAAAAAAAAAATTTTTTTTCTAAAGCCCATGCAAGTACTAACATGGTTAAAGACCATGCAAGTACTAACATGGTTAAAAAAAAAATTTTTTTTTTTTAAAAAAAGGGCATCGTATGTTAACTGTGCTACGAAAAATGTACGCAATGTTAAACAACCAACAAAAAAAACACAAAAAAAAAAAATTTTTTTCTAAAGCCGATGCAAGTACTAACATGGTTAAAGACCATGCAAGTACTAACATGGTTAAAAAAAAAATTTTTTTTTTTTAAAAAAAGGGCATCGTATGTTAACTGTACTACGAAAAATGTACGCAATGTTAAACAACCAACAAAAAAAACACAAAAAAAAAAAATTTTTTTTCTAAAGCCCATGCAAGTACTAACATGGTTAAAGACCATGCAAGTACTAACATGGTTAAAAAAAAAATTTTTTTTTTTTAAAAAAAGGGCATTATATGTTAACTGTACTACGAAAAATGTACGCAATGTTAAAAAACCAACAAAAAAACACAAAAAAAAAAAAATTTTTTTTCTAAAGCCCATGCAAGTACTAACATGGTTAAAAAAAAAATTTTTTTTTTTTAAAAAAAGGGCATCGTATGTTAACTGTACTACGAAAAATGTACGCAATGTTAAACAACCAACAAAAAAAACACAAAAAAAAAAAATTTTTTTTCTAAAGCCCATGCAAGTACTAACATGGTTAAAGACCATGCAAGTACTAACATGGTTAAAAAAAAAATTTTTTTTTTTTAAAAAAAGGGCATCGTATGTTAACTGTGCTACGAAAAATGTACGCAATGTTAAACAACCAACAAAAAAAACACAAAAAAAAAAAATTTTTTTCTAAAGCCGATGCAAGTACTAACATGGTTAAAGACCATGCAAGTACTAACATGGTTAAAAAAAAAATTTTTTTTTTTTAAAAAAAGGGCATCGTATGTTAACTGTACTACGAAAAATGTACGCAATGTTAAACAACCAACAAAAAAAACACAAAAAAAAAAAATTTTTTAAGACCATGCAAGTACTAACATGGTTAAAAAAAAAATTTTTTTTTTTTAAAAAAAGGGCATCGTATGTTAACTGTACTACGAAAAATGTACGTAATGTTAAACAACCAACAAAAAAAACACAAAAAAAAAAAATTTTTTTTCTAAAGCCCATGCAAGTACTAACATGGTTAAAAAAAAAATTTTTTTTTTTTTGAAAAAAGGGCATCGTATGTTAACTGTGCTACGAAAAATGTACGCAATGTTAAACAACCAACAAAAAAAACACAAAAAAAAAAATTTTTTTTCTAAAGCCCATGCAAGTACTAACATGGTTAAAAAAAAAATTTTTTTTTTTTAAAAAAAGGGCATCGTATGTTAACTGTACTACGAAAAATGTACGCAATGTTAAACAACCAACAAAAAAAACACAAAAAAAAAAAATTTTTTTCTAAAGCCGATGCAAGTACTAACATGGTTAAAGACCATGCAAGTACTAACATGGTTAAAAAAAAAATTTTTTTTTTTTAAAAAAAGGGCATCGTATGTTAACTGTACTACGAAAAATGTACGCAATGTTAAACAACCAACAAAAAAAACACAAAAAAAAAAAATTTTTTTTCTAAAGCCCATGCAAGTACTAACATGGTTAAAAAAAAAATTTTTTTTTTTTAAAAAAAGGGCATCGTATGTTAACTGTACTACGAAAAATGTACGCAATGTTAAACAACCAACAAAAAAAACACAAAAAAAAAAAATTTTTTAAGACCATGCAAGTACTAACATGGTTAAAAAAAAAATTTTTTTTTTTTAAAAAAAGGGCATCGTATGTTAACTGTACTACGAAAAATGTACGTAATGTTAAACAACCAACAAAAAAAACACAAAAAAAAAAAATTTTTTTTCTAAAGCCCATGCAAGTACTAACATGGTTAAAAAAAAAATTTTTTTTTTTTTGAAAAAAGGGCATCGTATGTTAACTGTGCTACGAAAAATGTACGCAATGTTAAACAACCAACAAAAAAAACACAAAAAAAAAAATTTTTTTTCTAAAGCCCATGCAAGTACTAACATGGTTAAAAAAAAAATTTTTTTTTTTTAAAAAAAGGGCATCGTATGTTAACTGTACTACGAAAAATGTACGCAATGTTAAACAACCAAGAAAAAAAACACAAAAAAAAAAAATTTTTTTTCTAAAGCCCATGCAAGTACTAACATGGTTAAAGACCATGCAAGTACTAACATGGTAAAAAAAAAAATTTTTTTTTTTTAAAAAAAGGGCATCGTATGTTAACTGTGCTACGAAAAATGTACGCAATGTTAAACAACCAACAAAAAAAACACAAAAAAAAAAAATTTTTTTTCTAAAGCCGATGCAAGTACTAACATGGTTAAAGACCATGCAAGTACTAACATGGTTAAAAAAAAAATTTTTTTTTTTTAAAAAAAGGGCATCGTATGTTAACTGTACTACGAAAAATGTACGCAATGTTAAAAAACCAACAAAAAAAACACAAAAAAAAAAATTTTTTTTCTAAAGCCCATGCAAGTACTAACATGGTTAAAAAAAAAATTTTTTTTTTTTAAAAAAAGGGCATCGTATGTTAACTGTACTACGAAAAATGTACGCAATGTTAAACAACCAACAAAAAAAACACAAAAAAAAAAAATTTTTTTTCTAAAGCCCATGCAAGTACTAACATGTTTAAAAAAAAAATTTTTTTTTTTTAAAAAAAGGGCATCGTATGTTAACTGTACTACGAAAAATGTACGCAATGTTAAACAACCAACAAAAAAAACACAAAAAAAAAAAATTTTTTTTCTAAAGCCCATGCAAGTACTAACATGGTTAAAGACCATGCAAGTACTAACATGGTAAACAAAAAACATTTTTTTTTTTTAAAAAAAGGGCATCGTATGTTAACTGTGCTACGAAAAATGTACGCAATGTTAAACAACCAACAAAAAAAACACAAAAAAAAAAAATTTTTTTTCTAAAGCCGATGCAAGTACTAACATGGTTAAAGACCATGCAAGTACTAACATGGTTAAAAAAAAAATTTTTTTTTTTTAAAAAAAGGGCATCGTATGTTAACTGTACTACGAAAAATGTACGCAATGTTAAAAAACCAACAAAAAAAACACAAAAAAAAAAATTTTTTTTCTAAAGCCCATGAAAGTACTAACATGGTTAAAAAAAAAATTTTTTTTTTTTAAAAAAAGGGCATCGTATGTTAACTGTACTACGAAAAATGTACGCAATGTTAAACAACCAACAAAAAAAACACAAAAAAAAAAAATTTTTTTTCTAAAGCCCATGCAAGTACTAACATGGTTAAAGACCATGCAAGTACTAACATGGTTAAAAAAAAAAATTTTTTTTTTTAAAAAAAGGGCATCGTATGTTAACTGTGCTACGAAAAATGTACGCAATGTTAAACAACCAACAAAAAAAACACAAAAAAAAAAAATTTTTTTTCTAAAGCCGATGCAAGTACTAACATGGTTAAAGACCATGCAAGTACTAACATGGTTAAAGACCATGCAAGTACTAACATGGTTAAAAAAAAAATTTTTTTTTTTTAAAAAAAGGGCATCGTATGTTAACTGTACTACGAAAAATGTACGCAATGTTAAACAACCAACAAAAAAAACACAAAAAAAAAAAATTTTTTTTCTAAAGCCCATGCAAGTACTAAGATGGTTAAAAAAAAAATTTTTTTTTTTTAAAAAAAGGGCATCGTATGTTAACTGTACTACGAAAAATGTACGCAATGTTAAACAACCAACAAAAAAAACACAAAAAAAAAAAATTTTTTAAGACCATGCAAGTACTAACATGGTTAAAAAAAAAATTTTTTTTTTTTAAAAAAAGGGCATCGTATGTTAACTGTACTACGAAAAATGTACGTAATGTTAAACAACCAACAAAAAAAACACAAAAAAAAAAAATTTTTTTTCTAAAGCCCATGCAAGTACTAACATGGTTAAAAAAAAAATTTTTTTTTTTTTGAAAAAAGGGCATCGTATGTTAACTGTGCTACGAAAAATGTACGCAATGTTAAACAACCAACAAAAAAAACACAAAAAAAAAAATTTTTTTTCTAAAGCCCATGCAAGTACTAACATGGTTAAAAAAAAAATTTTTTTTTTTTAAAAAAAGGGCATCGTATGTTAACTGTACTACGAAAAATGTACGCAATGTTAAACAACCAACAAAAAAAACACAAAAAAAAAAAATTTTTTTTCTAAAGCCCATGCAAGTACTAACATGGTTAAAAAAAAAATTTTTTTTTTTTAAAAAAAGGGCATCGTATGTTAACTGTACTACGAAAAATGTACGCAATGTTAAACAACCAACAAAAAAAACACAAAAAAAAAAAATTTTTTAAGACCATGCAAGTACTAACATGGTTAAAAAAAAAATTATTTTTTTTTAAAAAAAGGGCATCGTATGTTAACTGTACTACGAAAAATGTACGTAATGTTAAACAACCAACAAAAAAAACACAAAAAAAAAAAATTTTTTTTCTAAAGCCCATGCAAGTACTAACATGGTTAAAAAAAAAATTTTTTTTTTTTTGAAAAAAGGGCATCGTATGTTAACTGTGCTACGAAAAATGTACGCAATGTTAAACAACCAACAAAAAAAACACAAAAAAAAAAATTTTTTTTCTAAAGCCCATGCAAGTACTAACATGGTTAAAAAAAAAATTTTTTTTTTTTTAAAAAAGGGCATCGTATGTTAACTGTACTACGAAAAATGTACGCAATGTTAAACAACCAACAAAAAAAACACAAAAAAAAAAAATTTTTTTTCTAAAGCCCATGCAAGTACTAACATTTCTAAAGCCCATGCAAGTACTAACATGGTTAAAAAAAAAATTTTTTTTTTTTAAAAAAAGGGCATCGTATGTTAACTGTACTACGAAAAATGTACGCAATGTTAAACAACCAACAAAAAAAACACAAAAAAAAAAAATTTTTTTTCTAAAGCCGATGCAAGTACTAACATGGTTAAAGACCATGCAAGTACTAACATGGTTAAAAAAAAAATTTTTTTTTTTTAAAAAAAGGGCATCGTATGTTAACTGTACTACGAAAAATGTACGCAATGTTAAACAACCAACAAAAAAAACACAAAAAAAAAAAATTTTTTAAGACCATGCAAGTACTAACATGGTTAAAAAAAAAATTTTTTTTTTTTAAAAAAAGGGCATCGTATGTTAACTGTACTACGAAAAATGTACGTAATGTTAAACAACCAACAAAAAAAACACAAAAAAAAAAAATTTTTTTTCTAAAGCCCATGCAAGTACTAACATGGTTAAAAAAAAAATTTTTTTTTTTTTGAAAAAAGGGCATCGTATGTTAACTGTGCTACGAAAAATGTACGCAATGTTAAACAACCAACAAAAACAACACAAAAAAAAAAATTTTTTTTCTAAAGCCCATGCAAGTACTAACATGGTTAAAAAAAAAATTTTTTTTTTTTAAAAAAAGGGCATCGTATGTTAACTGTACTACGAAAAATGTACGCAATGTTAAACAACCAACAAAAAAAACACAAAAAAAAAAAAATTTTTTTCTAAAGCCCATGCAAGTACTAACATGGTTAAAAAAAAAATTTTTTTTTTTTAAAAAAAGGGCATCGTATGTTAACTGTACTACGAAAAATGTACGCAATGTTAAACAACCAACAAAAAAAACACAAAAAAAAAAAATTTTTTAAGACCATGCAAGTACTAACATGGTTAAAAAAAAATTTTTTTTTTTTTAAAAAAAGGGGATCGTATGTTAACTGTACTACGAAAAATGTACGTAATGTTAAACAACCAACAAAAAAAACACAAAAAAAAAAAATTTTTTTTCTAAAGCCCATGCAAGTACTAACATGGTTAAAAAAAAAATTTTTTTTTTTTTGAAAAACGGGCATCGTATGTTAACTGTGCTACGAAAAATGTACGCAATGTTAAACAACCAACAAAAAAAACACAAAAAAAAAAATTTTTTTTCTAAAGCCCATGCAAATACTAACATGGTTAAAAAAAAAATTTTTTTTTTTTAAAAAAAGGGCATCGTATGTTAACTGTACTACGAAAAATGTACGCAATGTTAAACAACCAACAAAAAAAACACAAAAAAAAAAAATTTTTTTTCTAAAGCCCATGCAAGTACTAACATGGTTAAAGACCATGCAAGTACTAACATGGTAAAAAAAAAATTTTTTTTTTTTAAAAAAAGGGCATCGTATGTTTACTGTGCTACGAAAAATGTACGCAATGTTAAACAACCAACAAAAAAAACACAAAAAAAAAAAAAATTTTTTTCTAAAGCCGATGCAAGTACTAACATGGTTAAAGACCATGCAAGTACTAACATGGTTAAAAAAAAAATTTTTTTTTTTTAAAAAAAGGGCATCGTATGTTAACTGTACTACGAAAAATGTACGCAATCTTAAAAAACCAACAAAAAAAACACAAAAAAAAAAATTCTTTTTCTAAAGCCCATGCAAGTACTAACATGGTTAAAAAAAAAATTTTTTTTTTTTAAAAAAAGGGCATCGTATGTTAACTGTACTACGAAAAATGTACGCAATGTTAAACAACCAACAAAAAAAACACAAAAAAAAAAAATTTTTTTTCTAAAGCCCATGCAAGTACTAACATGGTTAAAGACCATGCAAGTACTAACATGGTAAAAAAAAAAATTTTTTTTTTTTAAAAAAAGGGCATCGTATGTTAACTGTGCTACGAAAAATGTACGCAATGTTAAACAACCAACAAAAAAAACACAAAAAAAAAAAATTTTTTTTCTAAAGCCGATGCAAGTACTAACATGGTTAAAGACCATGCAAGTACTAACATGGTTAAAAAAAAAATTTTTTTTTTTTAAAAAAAGGGCATCGTATGTTAACTGTACTACGAAAAATGTACGCAATGTTAAACAACCAACAAAAAAAACACAAAAAAAAAAAATTTTTTTTCTAAAGCCCATGCAAGTACTAACATGGTTAAAAAAAAAATTTTTTTTTTTTAAAAAAAGGGCATCGTATGTTAACTGTACTACGAAAAATGTACGCAATGTTAAACAACCAACAAAAAAAACACAAAAAAAAAAAATTTTTTTTCTAAAGCCCATGCAAGTACTAACATGGTTAAAAAAAAATTTTTTTTTTTTTGAAAAAAGGGCATCGTATGTTAACTGTACTACGAAAAATGTACGTAATGTTAAACAACCAACAAAAAAAACACAAAAAAAAAAAATTTTTTTTCTAAAGCCCATGCAAGTACTAACATGGTTAAAAAAAAATTTATTTTTGAAAAAAGGGCATCGAATGTTAACTGTGCTACGAAAAATGTACGCAATGTTAAACAACCAACAAAAAAAACACAAAAAAAAAAATTTTTTTTCTAAAGCCCATGCAAGTACTAACATGGTTAAAAAAAAAATTTTTTTTTTTTAAAAAAAGGGCATCGTATGTTAACTGTACTACGAAAAATGTACGCAATGTTAAACAACCAACAAAAAAAACACAAAAAAAAAAATTTTTTTTTTTTTAAAAAAAGGGCATCGTATGTTAACTGTGCTACGAAAAATGTACGCAATGTTAAACAACCAACAAAAAAAACACAAAAAAAAAAAATTTTTTTTCTAAAGCCGATGCAAGTACTAACATGGTTAAAGACCATGCAAGTACTAACATGGTTAAAAAAAAAATTTTTTTTTTTTAAAAAAAGGGCATCGTATGTTAACTGTACTACGAAAAATGTACGCAATGTTAAAAAACCAACAAAAAAAACACAAAAAAAAAAATTTTTTTTCTAAAGCCCATGCAAGTACTAACATGGTTAAAAAAAAATTTTTTTTTTTTAAAAAAAGGGCATCGTATGTTAACTGTACTACGAAAAATGTACGCAATGTTAAACAACCAACAAAAAAAACACAAAAAAAAAAAATTTTTTTTTTTTAAAAAAAGGGCATCGTATGTTAACTGTACTACGAAAAATGTACGCAATGTTAAAAAACCAACAAAAAAAACACAAAAAAAAAAATTTTTTTTCTAAAGCCCATGCAAGTACTAACATGGTTAAAAAAAAAATTTTTTTTTTTTAAAAAAAGGGCATCGTATGTTAACTGTACTACGAAAAATGTACGCAATGTTAAACAACCAACAAAAAAAACACAAAAAAAAAAAATTTTTTTTCTAAAGCCCATGCAAGTACTAACATGGTTAAAGACCATGCAAGTACTAACATGGTTAAAAAAAAAATTTTTTTTTTTTAAAAAAAGGGCATCGTATGTTAACTGTACTACGAAAAATGTACGCAATGTTAAACAACCAACAAAAAAAACACAAAAAAAAAAATTTTTTTTTCTAAAGCCCATGCAAGTACTAACATGGTTAAAAAAAAAATTTTTTTTTTTTAAAAAAAGGGCATCGTATGTTAACTGTACTACGAAAAATGTACGCAATGTTAAACAACCAACAAAAAAAACACAAAAAAAAAAAATTTTTTTTCTAAAGCCCATGCAAGTACTAACATGGTTAAAAAAAAAATTTTTTTTTTTTTGAAAAAAGGGCATCGTCTGTTAACTGTGCTACGAAAAATGTACGCAATGTTAAACAACCAACAAAAAAAACACAAAAAAAAAAATTTTTTTTCTAAAGCCCATGCAAGTACTAACATGGTTAAAAAAAAAATTTTTTTTTTTTAAAAAAAGGGCATCGTATGTTAACTGTACTACGAAAAATGTACGCAATGTTAAACAACCAACAAAAAAAACACAAAAAAAAAAATTTTTTTTTTTTTAAAAAAAGGGCATCGTATGTTAACTGTGCTACGAAAAATGTACGCAATGTTAAACAACCAACAAAAAAAACACAAAAAAAAAAAATTTTTTTTCTAAAGCCGATGCAAGTACTAACATGGTTAAAGACCATGCAAGTACTAACATGGTTAAAAAAAAAATTTTTTTTTTTTAAAAAAAGGGCATCGTATGTTAACTGTACTACGAAAAATGTACGCAATGTTAAAAAACCAACAAAAAAAACACAAAAAAAAAAATTTTTTTTCTAAAGCCCATGCAAGTACTAACATGGTTAAAAAAAAATTTTTTTTTTTTAAAAAAAGGGCATCGTATGTTAACTGTACTACGAAAAATGTACGCAATGTTAAACAACCAACAAAAAAAACACAAAAAAAAAAAATTTTTTTTTTTTAAAAAAAGGGCATCGTATGTTAACTGTACTACGAAAAATGTACGCAATGTTAAAAAACCAACAAAAAAAACACAAAAAAAAAAATTTTTTTTCTAAAGCCCATGCAAGTACTAACATGGTTAAAAAAAAAATTTTTTTTTTTTAAAAAAAGGGCATCGTATGTTAACTGTACTACGAAAAATGTACGCAATGTTAAACAACCAACAAAAAAAACACAAAAAAAAAAAATTTTTTTTCTAAAGCCCATGCAAGTACTAACATGGTTAAAGACCATGCAAGTACTAACATGGTTAAAAAAAAAATTTTTTTTTTTTAAAAAAAGGGCATCGTATGTTAACTGTACTACGAAAAATGTACGCAATGTTAAACAACCAACAAAAAAAACACAAAAAAAAAAAATTTTTTTTTTTTAAAAAAAGGGCATCGTATGTTAACTGTACTACGAAAAATGTGCGTAATGTTAAACAACCAACAAAAAAAACACAAAAAAAAAAAATTTTTTTTCTAAAGCCCATGCAAGTACTAACATGGTTAAAAAAAAAATTTTTTTTTTTTTGAAAAAAGGGCATCGTATGTTAACTGTGCTACGAAAAATGTACGCAATGTTAAACAACCAACAAAAAAAACACAAAAAAAAAAATTTTTTTTCTAAAGCCGATGCAAGTACTAACATGGTTAAAGACCATGCAAGTACTAACATGGTTAAAAAAAAAATTTTTTTTTTTTAAAAAAAGGGCATCGTATGTTAACTGTACTACGAAAAATGTACGCAATGTTAAACAACCAACAAAAAAAACACAAAAAAAAAAATTTTTTTTTCTAAAGCCCATGCAAGTACTAACATGGTTAAAAAAAAAATTTTTTTTTTTTAAAAAAAGGGCATCGTATGTTAACTGTACTACGAAAAATGTACGCAATGTTAAACAACCAACAAAAAAAACACAAAAAAAAAAAAATTTTTAAGACCATGCAAGTACTAACATGGTTAAAAAAAAAATTTTTTTTTTTTAAAAAAAGGGCATCGTATGTTAACTGTACTACGAAAAATGTACGTAATGTTAAACAACCAACAAAAAAAACACAAAAAAAAAAATTTTTTTTCTAAAGCCCATGCAAGTACTAACATGGTTAAAAAAAAAATTTTTTTTTTTTTGAAAAAAGGGCATCGTATGTTAACTGTGCTACGAAAAATGTACGCAATGTTAAACAACCAACAAAAAAAACACAAAAAAAAAAATTTTTTTTCTAAAGCCCATGCAAGTACTAACATGGTTAAAAAAAAAATTTTTTTTTTTTAAAAAAAGGGCATCGTATGTTAACTGTACTACGAAAAATGTACGCAATGTTAAACAACCAACAAAAAAAACACAAAAAAAAAAAATTTTTTTTTTTTAAAAAAAGGGCATCGTATGTTAACTGTGCTACGAAAAATGTACGCAATGTTAAACAACAAACAAAAAAAACACAAAAAAAAAAAATTTTTTTTCTAAAGCCGATGCAAGTACTAACATGGTTAAAGACCATGCAAGTACTAACATGGTTAAAAAAAAAATTTTTTTTTTTTAAAAAAAGGGCATCGTATGTTAACTGTACTACGAAAAATGTACGCAATGTTAAAAAACCAACAAAAAAAACACAAAAAAAAAAATTTTTTTTCTAAAGCCCATGCAAGTACTAACATGGTTAAAAAAAAAATTTTTTTTTTTTAAAAAAAGGGCATCGTATGTTAACTGTACTACGAAAAATGTACGCAATGTTAAACAACCAACAAAAAAAACACAAAAAAAAAAAATTTTTTTTCTAAAGCCCATGCAAGTACTAACATGGTTAAAGACCATGCAAGTACTAACATGGTTAAAAAAAAAATTTTTTTTTTTTAAAAAAAGGGCATCGTATGTTAACTGTGCTACGAAAAATGTACGCAATGTTAAACAACCAACAAAAAAAACACAAAAAAAATAAATTTTTTTTCTAAAGCCGATGCAAGTACTAACATGGTTAAAGACCATGCAAGTACTAACATGGTTAAAAAAAAAATTTTTTTTTTTTAAAAAAAGGGCATCGTATCTTAACTGTACTACGAAAAATGTACGCAATGTTAAACAACCAACAAAAAAAACACAAAAAAAAAAAATTTTTTTTCTAAAGCCGATGCAAGTACTAACATGGTTAAAGACCATGCAAGTACTAACATGGTTAAAAAAAAAATTTTTTTTTTTTAAAAAAAGGGCATCGTATGTTAACTGTACTACGAAAAATGTACGTAATGTTAAACAACCAACAAAAAAAACACAAAAAAAAAAAATTTTTTTTCTAAAGCCCATGCAAGTACTAACATGGTTAAAAAAAAAATTTTTTTTTTTTTGAAAAAAGGGCATCGTATGTTAACTGTGCTACGAAAAATGTACGCAATGTTAACCAACCAACAAAAAAAACACAAAAAAAAAAATTTTTTTTCTAAAGCCCATGCAAGTACTAACATGGTAAAAAAAAAAATTTTTTTTTTTTAAAAAAAGGGCATCGTATGTTAACTGTGCTACGAAAAATGTACTCAATGTTAAACAACCAACAAGAAAAACACAAAAAAAAAAAATTTTTTTTCTAAAGCCGATGCAAGTACTAACATGGTTAAAGACCATGCAAGTACTAACATGGTTAAAAAAAAAATTTTTTTTTTTTAAAAAAAGGGCATCGTATGTTAACTGTACTACGAAAAATGTACGCAATGTTAAAAAACCAACAAAAAAAACACAAAAAAAAAAATTTTTTTTCTAAAGCCCATGCAAGTACTAACATGGTTAAAAAAAAAATTTTTTTTTTTAAAAAAAGGGCATCGTATGTTAACTGTACTACGAAAAATGTACGCAATGTTAAACAACCAACAAAAAAAACACAAAAAAAAAAAATTTTTTTTCTAAAGCCCATGCAAGTACTAACATGGTTAAAGACCATGCAAGTACTAACATGGTAAAAAAAAAAATTTTTTTTTTTTAAAAAAAGGGCATCGTATGTTAACTGTGCTACGAAAAATGTACGCAATGTTAAACAACCAACAAAAAAAACACAAAAAAAAAAAATTTTTTTTCTAAAGCCGATGCAAGTACTAACATGGTTAAAGACCATGCAAGTACTAACATGGTTAAAAAAAAAATTTTTTTTTTTTAAAAAAAGGGCATCGTATGTTAACTGTGCTACGAAAAATGTACGCAATGTTAAACAACCAACAAAAAAAACACAAAAAAAAAAAATTTTTTTTCTAAAGCCCATGCAAGTACTAACATGGTTAAAAAAAAAATTTTTTTTTTTTAAAAAAAGGGCATCGCATGTTAACTGTACTACGAAAAATGTACGCAATGTTAAACAACCAACAAAAAAAACACAAAAAAAAAAAATTTTTTAAGACCATGCAAGTACTAACATGGTTAAAAAAAAAATTTTTTTTTTTTAAAAAAAGGGCATCGTATGTTAACTGTACTACGAAAAATGTACGTAATGTTAAACAACCAACAAAAAAAACACAAAAAAAAAAAATTTTTTTTCTAAAGCCCATGCAAGTACTAACATGGTTAAAAAAAAAATTTTTTTTTTTTTGAAAAAAGGGCATCGTATGTTAACTGTGCTACGAAAAATGTACGCAATGTTAAACAACCAACAAAAAAAACACAAAAAAAAAAATTTTTTTTCTAAAGCCCATGCAAGTACTAACATGGTTAAAAAAAAAATTTTTTTTTTTTAAAAAAAGGGCATCGTATGTTAACTGTACTACGAAAAATGTACGCAATGTTAAACAACCAACAAAAAAAACACAAAAAAAAAAAATTTTTTTTCTAAAGCCCATGCAAGTACTAACATGGTTAAAGACCATGCAAGTACTAACATGGTAAAAAAAAAAATTTTTTTTTTTTAAAAAAAGGGCATCGTATGTTAACTGTGCTACGAAAAATGTACGCAATGTTAAACAACCAACAAAAAAAACACAAAAAAAAAAAATTTTTTTTCTAAAGCCGATGCAAGTACTAACATGGTTAAAGACCATGCAAGTACTAACATGGTTAAAAAAAAAATTTTTTTTTTTTTAAAAAAGGGCATCGTATGTTAACTGTACTACGAAAAATGTACGCAATGTTAAAAAACCAACAAAAAAAACACAAAAAAAAAAATTTTTTTTCTAAAGCCCATGCAAGTACTAACATGGTTAAAAAAAAAATTTTTTTTTTTTAAAAAAAGGGCATCGTATGTTAACTGTGCTACGAAAAATGTACGCAATGTTAAACAACCAACAAAAAAAACACAAAAAAAAAAAATTTTTTTTCTAAAGCCGATGCAAGTACTAACATGGTTAAAGACCATGCAAGTACTAACATGGTTAAAAAAAAAATTTTTTTTTTTTAAAAAAAGGGCATCGTATGTTAACTGTACTACGAAAAATGTACGCAATGTTAAACAACCAACAAAAAAAACACAAAAAAAAAAAATTTTTTTTCTAAAGCCCATGCAAGTACTAACATGGTTAAAGACCATGCAAGTACTAACATGGTAAAAAAAAAAATTTTTTTTTTTTAAAAAAAGGGCATCGTATGTTAACTGTGCTACGAAAAATGTACGCAATGTTAAACAACCAACAAAAAAAACACAAAAAAAAAAAATTTTTTTTCTAAAGCCGATGCAAGTACTAACATGGTTAAAGACCATGCAAGTACTAACATGGTTAAAAAAAAAATTTTTTTTTTTTAAAAAAAGGGCATCGTATGTTAACTGTACTACGAAAAATGTACGCAATGTTAAAAAACCAACAAAAAAAACACAAAAAAAAAAATTTTTTTTCTAAAGCCCATGCAAGTACTAACATGGTTAAAAAAAAAAATTTTTTTTTTTTAAAAAAAGGGCATCGTATGTTAACTGTGCTACGAAAAATGTACGCAATGTTAAACAACCAACAAAAAAAACACAAAAAAAAAAAATTTTTTTTCTAAAGCCGATGCAAGTACTAACATGGTTAAAGACCATGCAAGTACTAACATGGTTAAAAAAAAAATTTTTTTTTTTTAAAAAAAGGGCATCGTATGTTAACTGTACTACGAAAAATGTACGCAATGTTAAACAACCAACAAAAAAAACACAAAAAAAAAAAATTTTTTTTCTAAAGCCCATGCAAGTACTAACATGGTTAAAAAAAAAATTTTTTTTTTTTAAAAAAAGGGCATCGTATGTTAACTGTACTACGAAAAATGTACGCAATGTTAAACAACCAACAAAAAAAACACAAAAAAAAAAAATTTTTTAAGACCATGCAAGTACTAACTTGGTAAAAAAAAAAATTTTTTTTTTTTAAAAATAGGGTATCGTATGTTAACTGTACTACGAAAAATGTACGTAATGTTAAACAACCAACAAAAAAAACACAAAAAAAAAAAATTTTTTTTCTAAAGCCCATGCAAGTACTAACATGGTTAAAAAAAAAATTTTTTTTTTTTTGAAAAAAGGGCATCGTATGTTAACTGTGCTACGAAAAATGTACGCAATGTTAAACAACCAACAAAAAAAACACAAAAAAAAAAATTTTTTTTCTAAAGCCCATGCAAGTACTAACATGGTTAAAAAAAAAATTTTTTTTTTTTAAAAAAAGGGCATCGTATGTTAACTGTACTACGAAAAATGTACGCAATGTTAAACAAGTACTAACATGGTTAAAAAAAAAATTTTTTTTTTTTTGAAAAAAGGGCATCGTATGTTAACTGTGCTACGAAAAATGTACGCAATGTTAAACAACCAACAAAAAAAACACAAAAAAAAAAATTTTTTTTCTAAAGCCCATGCAAGTACTAACATGGTTAAAAAAAAAATTTTTTTTTTTTAAAAAAAGGGCATCGTATGTTAACTGTACTACGAAAAATGTACGCAATGTTAAACAACCAACAAAAAAAACACAAAAAAAAAAAATTTTTTTTCTAAAGCCCATGCAAGTACTAACATGGTTAAAGACCATGCAAGTACTAACATGGTAAAAAAAAAAATTTTTTTTTTTTAAAAAAAGGGCATCGTATGTTAACTGTGCTACGAAAAATGTACGCAATGTTAAACAACCAACAAAAAAAACACAAAAAAAAAAAATTTTTTTTCTAAAGCCGATGCAAGTACTAACATGGTTAAAGACCATGCAAGTACTAACATGGTTAAAAAAAAAATTTTTTTTTTTTAAAAAAAGGGCATCGTATGTTAACTGTACTACGAAAAATGTACGCAATGTTAAAAAACCAACAAAAAAAACACAAAAAAAAAAATTTTTTTTCTAAAGCCCATGCAAGTACTAACATGGTTAAAAAAAAAATTTTTTTTTTTTAAAAAAAGGGCATCGTATGTTAACTGTACTACGAAAAATGTACGCAATGTTAAACAACCAACAAAAAAAACACAAAAAAAAAAAATTTTTTTTCTAAAGCCCATGCAAGTACTAACATGGTTAAAGACCATGCAAGTACTAACATGGTTAAAAAAAAAATTTTTTTTTTTTAAAAAAAGGGCATCGTATGTTAACTGTACTACGAAAAATGTACGCAATGTTAAACAACCAACAAAAAAAACACAAAAAAAAAAAATTTTTTTTCTAAAGCCCATGCAAGTACTAACATGGTTAAAAAAAAAATTTTTTTTTTTTAAAAAAAGGGCATCGTATGTTAACTGTACTACGAAAAATGTACGTAATGTTAAACAACCAACAAAAAAAACACAAAAAAAAAAAATTTTTTTTCTAAAGCCCATGCAAGTACTAACATGGTTAAAAAAAAAATTTTTTTTTTTTGAAAAAAGGGCATCGTATGTTAACTGTACTACGAAAAATGTACGCAATGTTAAACAACCAACAAAAAAAACACAAAAAAAAAAAATTTTTTTTCTAAAGCCCATGCAAGTACTAACATGGTTAAAGACCATGCAAGTACTAACATGGTAAAAAAAAAAATTTTTTTTTTTTAAAAAAAGGGCATCGTATGTTAACTGTGCTACGAAAAATGTACGCAATGTTAAACAACCAACAAAAAAAACACAAAAAAAAAAAATTTTTTTTCTAAAGCCGATGCAAGTACTAACATGGTTAAAGACCATGCAAGTACTAACATGGTTAAAAAAAAAATTTTTTTTTTTTAAAAAAAGGGCATCGTATGTTAACTGTACTACGAAAAATGTACGCAATGTTAAAAAACCAACAAAAAAAACACAAAAAAAAAATTTTTTTTTCTAAAGCCCATGCAAGTACTAACAT
Organism: Dolichopus griseipennis; assembly: GCA_963082915.1. NCBI lineage: Eukaryota > Metazoa > Arthropoda > Insecta > Diptera > Dolichopodidae > Dolichopus > Dolichopus griseipennis. The sequence continues at coordinate 9,342,867 of OY720443.1, read as the reverse complement.
GGTTAAAAAAAAAATTTTTTTTTTTTAAAAAAAGGGCATCGTATGTTAACTGTACTACGAAAAATGTACGCAATGTTAAACAACCAACAAAAAAAACACAAAAAAAAAAAATTTTTTTTCTAAAGCCCATGCAAGTACTAACATGGTTAAAGACCATGCAAGTACTAACATGGTTAAAAAAAAAATTTTTTTTTTTTAAAAAAAGGGCATCGTATGTTAACGTGCTACGAAAAATGTACGCAATGTTAAACAACATACAAAAAAAACACAAAAAAAAAACATTTTTTTTCTAAAGCCGATGCAAGTACTAACATGGTTAAAGACCATGCAAGTACTAACATGGTTAAAAAAAAAATTTTTTTTTTTTAAAAAAAGGGCATCGCATGTTAACTGTACTACGAAAAATGTACGCAATGTTAAACAACCAACAAAAAAAACACAAAAAAAAAAAATTTTTTTTCTAAAGCCCATGCAAGTACTAACATGGTTAAAAAAAAAATTTTTTTTTTTTAAAAAAAGGGCATCGTATGTTAACTGTACTACGAAAAATGTACGCAATGTTAAACAACCAACAAAAAAAACACAAAAAAAAAAATTTTTTTAAGACCATGCAAGTACTAACATGGTTAAAAAAAAAATTTTTTTTTTTTAAAAAAAGGGCATCGTATGTTAACTGTACTACGAAAAATGTACGTAATGTTAAACAACCAACAAAAAAAACACAAAAAAAAAAAATTTTTTTTCTAAAGCCCATGCAAGTACTAACATGGTTAAAAAAAAAATTTTTTTTTTTTTGAAAAAAGGGCATCGTATGTTAACTGTGCTACGAAAAATGTACGCAATGTTAAACAACCAACAAAAAAAACACAAAAAAAAAAATTTTTTTTCTAAAGCCCATGCAAGTACTAACATGGTTAAAAAAAGGGCATCGTATGTTAACTGTGCTACGAAAAATGTACGCAATGTTAAACAACCAACAAAAAAAACACAAAAAAAAAAATTTTTTTTCTAAAGCCCATGCAAGTACTAACATGGTTAAAAAAAAAATTTTTTTTTTTTAAAAAAAGGGCATCGTATGTTAACTGTACTACGAAAAATGTACGCAATGTTAAACAACCAACAAAAAACACACAAAAAAAAAAAATTTTTTTTCTAAAGCCCATGCAAGTACTAACATGGTTAAAGACCATGCAAGTACTAACATGGTAAAAAAAAAAATTTTTTTTTTTTAAAAAAAGGGCATCGTATGTTAACTGTACTACGAAAAATGTACGCAATGTTAAACAACCAACAAAAAAAACACAAAAAAAAAAAATTTTTTTTCTAAAGCCCATGCAAGTACTAACATGGTTAAAGACCATGCAAGTACTAACATGGTTAAAAAAAAAATTTTTTTTTTTTAAAAAAAGGGCATCGTATGTTAACTGTGCTACGAAAAATGTACGCAATGTTAAACAACCAACAAAAAAAACACAAAAAAAAAAAATTTTTTTTCTAAAGCCCATGCAAGTACTAACATGGTTAAAGACCATGCAAGTACTAACATGGTAAAAAAAAAAATTTTTTTTTTTTAAAAAAAGGGCATCGTATGTTAACTGTGCTACGAAAAATGTACGCAATGTTAAACAACCAACAAAAAAAACACAAAAAAAAAAAATTTTTTTTCTAAAGCCGATGCAAGTACTAACATGGTTAAAGACCATGCAAGTACTAACATGGTTAAAAAAAAATTTTTTTTTTTTAAAAAAAGGGCATCGTATGTTAACTGTACTACGAAAAATGTACGCAATGTTAAAAAACCAACAAAAAAAACACCAAAAAAAAATTTTTTTTCTAAAGCCCATGCAAGTACTAACATGGTTAAAAAAAAAATTTTTTTTTTTTTGAAAAAAGGGCATCGTATGTTAACTGTGCTACGAAAAATGTACGCAATGTTAAACAACCAACAAAAAAAAAAAATTTTTTTTCTAAAGCCGATGCAAGTACTAACATGGTTAAAGACCATGCAAGTACTAACATGGTTAAAAAAAAAATTTTTTTTTTTTAAAAAAAGGGCATCGTATGTTAACTGTACTACGAAAAATGTACGTAATGTTAAACAACCAACAAAAAAAACACAAAAAAAAAAAATTTTTTTTCTAAAGCCCATGCAAGTACTAACATGGTTAAAAAAAAAATTTTTTTTTTTTTGAAAAAAGGGCATCGTATGTTAACTGTGCTACGAAAAATGTACGCAATGTTAAACAACCAACAAAAAAAACACAAAAAAAAAAATTTTTTTTTCTAAAGCCCATGCAAGTACTAACATGGTTAAAAAAAAAATTTTTTTTTTTTAAAAAAAGGGCATCGTATGTTAACTGTACTACGAAAAATGTACGCAATGTTAAACAACCAACAAAAAAAACACAAAAAAAAAAAATTTTTTTTCTAAAGCCCATGCAAGTACTAAAATGGTTAAAGACCATGCAAGTACTAACATGGTAAAAAAAAAAATTTTTTTTTTTTAAAAAAAGGGCATCGTATGTTAACTGTGCTACGAAAAATGTACGCAATGTTAAACAACCAACAAAAAAAACACAAAAAAAAAAAATTTTTTTTCTAAAGCCGATGCAAGTACTAACATGGTTAAAGACCATGCAAGTACTAACATGGTTAAAAAAAAAATTTTTTTTTTTTAAAAAAAGGGCATCGTATGTTAACTGTACTACGAAAAATGTACGCAATGTTAAAAAACCAACAAAAACAACACAAAAAAAAAAATTTTTTTTCTAAAGCCCATGCAAGTATTAACATGGTTAAAAAAAAAATTTTTTTTTTTTAAAAAAAGGGCATCGTATGTTAACTGTACTACGAAAAATGTACGCAATGTTAAACAACCAACAAAAAAAACACAAAAAAAAAAAATTTTTTTTCTAAAGCCCATGCAAGTACTAACATGGTTAAAGACCATGCAAGTACTAACATGGTTAAAAAAAAAATTTTTTTTTTTTAAAAAAAGGGCATCGTATGTTAACTGTGCTACGAAAAATGTACGCAATGTTAAACAACCAACAAAAAAAACACAAAAAAAAAAAATTTTTTTTCTAAAGCCGATGCAAGTACTAACATGGTTAAAGACCATGCAAGTACTAACATGGTTAAAAAAAAAATTTTTTTTTTTTAAAAAAAGGGCATCGTATGTTAACTGTACTACGAAAAATGTACGTAATGTTAAACAACCAACAAAAAAAACACAAAAAAAAAAATTTTTTTTTCTAAAGCCCATGCAAGTACTAACATGGTTAAAAAAAAAATTTTTTTTTTTTTGAAAAAAGGGCATCGTATGTTAACTGTGCTACGAAAAATGTACGCAATGTTAAACAACCAACAAAAAAAACACAAAAAAAAAAATTTTTTTTTCTAAAGCCCATGCAAGACTAACATGGTTAAAGACCATGCAAGTACTAACATGGTAAAAAAAAAAATTTTTTTTTTTTTAAAAAAAGGGCATCGTATGTTAACTGTGCTACGAAAAATGTACGCAATGTTAAACAACCAACAAAAAAAACACAAAAAAAAAAAATTTTTTTTCTAAAGCCGATGCAAGTACTAACATGGTTAAAGACCATGCAAGTACTAACATGGTTAAAAAAAAAATTTTTTTTTTTTAAAAAAAGGGCATCGTATGTTAACTGTACTACGAAAAATGTACGCAATGTTAAAAAACCAACAAAAAAAACACAAAAAAAAAAATTTTTTTTCTAAAGCCCATGCAAGTACTAACATGGTTAAAAAAAAAATTTTTTTTTTTTAAAAAAAGGGCATCGTATGTTAACTGTACTACGAAAAATGTACGCAATGTTAAACAACCAACAAAAAAAACACAAAAAAAAAAAATTTTTTTTCTAAAGCCCATGCAAGTACTAACATGGTTAAAGACCATGCAAGTACTAACATGGTTAAAAAAAAATTTTTTTTTTTTAAAAAAAGGGCATCGTATGTTAACTGTGCTACGAAAAATGTACGCAATGTTAAACAACCAACAAAAAAAACACAAAAAAAAAAAATTTTTTTTCTAAAGCCGATGCAAGTACTAACATGGTTAAAGACCATGCAAGTACTAACATGGTTAAAAAAAAAATTTTTTTTTTTTAAAAAAAGGGCATCGTATGTTAACTGTACTACGAAAAATGTACGCAATGTTAAACAACCAACAAAAAAAACACAAAAAAAAAAAATTTTTTTTCTAAAGCCCATGCAAGTACTAACATGGTTAAAAAAAAAATTTTTTTTTTTTAAAAAAAGGGCATCGTATGTTAACTGTACTACGAAAAATGTACGCAATGTTAAACAACCAACAAAAAAAACACAAAAAAAAAAAATTTTTTAAGACCATGCAAGTACTAACATGGTTAAAAAAAAAATTTTTTTTTTTTAAAAAAAGGGCATCGTATGTTAACTGTACTACGAAAAATGTACGTAATGTTAAACAACCAACAAAAAAAACACAAAAAAAAAAAATTTTTTTTCTAAAGCCCATGCAAGTACTAAAATGGTTAAAAAAAAAATTTTTTTTTTTTTGAAAAAAGGGCATCGTATGTTAACTGTGCTACGAAAAATGTACGCAATGTTAAACAACCAACAAAAAAAACACAAAAAAAAAAATTTTTTTTTCTAAAGCCCATGCAAGTACTAACATGGTTAAAAAAAAAATTTTTTTTTTTTAAAAAAAGGGCATCGTATGTTAACTGTACTACGAAAAATGTACGCAATGTTAAACAACCAACAAAAAAAACACAAAAAAAAAAATTTTTTTTCTAAAGCCCATGCAAGTACTAACATGGTTAAAGACCATGCAAGTACTAACATGGTAAAAAAAAAAATTTTTTTTTTTTAAAAAAAGGGCATCGTATGTTAACTGTGCTACGAAAAATGTACGCAATGTTAAACAACCAACAAAAAAAACACAAAAAAAAAAAATTTTTTTTCTAAAGCCGATGCAAGTACTAACATGGTTAAAGACCATGCAAGTACTAACATGGTTAAAAAAAAAATTTTTTTTTTTTAAAAAAAGGGCATCGTATGTTAACTGTGCTACGAAAAATGTACGCAATGTTAAACAACCAACAAAAAAATCACAAAAAAAAAAAATTTTTTTTCTAAAGCCGATGCAAGTACTAACATGGTTAAAGACCATGCAAGTACTAACATGGTTAAAAAAAAAATTTTTTTTTTTTAAAAAAAGGGCATCGTATGTTAACTGTACTACGAAAAATGTACGCAATGTTAAAAAACCAACAAAAAAAACACAAAAAAAAAAATTTTTTTTCTAAAGCCCATGCAAGTACTAACATGGTTAAAAAAAAAATTTTTTTTTTTTAAAAAAAGGGCATCGTATGTTAACTGTACTACGAAAAATGTACGCAATGTTAAAAAACCAACAAAAAAAACACAAAAAAAAAAATTTTTTTTCTAAAGCCCATGCAAGTACTAACATGGTTAAAAAAAAAATTTTTTTTTTTTAAAAAAAGGGCATCGTATGTTAACTGTACTACGAAAAATGTACGCAATGTTAAACAACCAACAAAAAAAACACAAAAAAAAAAAATTTTTTTTCTAAAGCCCATGCAAGTACTAACATGGTTAAAGACCATGCAAGTACTAACATGGTTAAAAAAAAAATTTTTTTTTTTTAAAAAAAGGGCATCGTATGTTAACTGTGCTACGAAAAATGTACGCAATGTTAAACAACCAACAAAAAAAACACAAAAAAAAAAAATTTTTTTTCTAAAGCCGATGCAAGTACTAACATGGTTAAAGACCATGCAAGTACTAACATGGTTAAAAAAAAAATTTTTTTTTTTTAAAAAAAGGGAATCGTATGTTAACTGTACTACGAAAAATGTACGCAATGTTAAACAACCAACAAAAAAAACACAAAAAAAAAATTTTTTTTCTAAAGCCCATGCAAGTACTAACATGGTTAAAAAAAAAATTTTTTTTTTTTAAAAAAAGGGCATCGTATGTTAACTGTACTACGAAAAATGTACGCAATGTTAAACAACCAACAAAAAAAACACAAAAAAAAAAAATTTTTTAAGACCATGCAAGTACTAACATGGTTAAAAAAAAAATTTTTTTTTTTTAAAAAAAGGGCATCGTATGTTAACTGTACTACGAAAAATGTACGTAATGTTAAACAACCAACAAAAAAAACACAAAAAAAAAAAATTTTTTTTCTAAAGCCCATGCAAGTACTAACATGGTTAAAAAAAAAATTTTTTTTTTTTTGAAAAAAGGGCATCGTATGTTAACTGTGCTACGAAAAATGTACGCAATGTTAAACAACCAACAAAAAAAACACAAAAAAAAAATTTTTTTTCTAAAGCCCATGCAAGTACTAACATGGTTAAAAAAAAAATTTTTTTTTTTTAAAAAAAGGGCATCGTATGTTAACTGTACTACGAAAAATGTACGCAATGTTAAACAACCAACAAAGAAAACACAAAAAAAAAAAATTTTTTTTCTAAAGCCCATGCAAGTACTAACATGGTTAAAGACCATGCAAGTACTAACATGGTAAAAAAAAAAATTTTTTTTTTTTAAAAAAAGGGCATCGTATGTTAACTGTGCTACGAAAAATGTACGCAATGTTAAACAACCAACAAAAAAAACACAAAAAAAAAAAATTTTTTTTCTAAAGCCGATGCAAGTACTAACATGGTTAAAGACCACGCAAGTACTAACATGGTTAAAAAAAAAATTTTTTTTTTTTAAAAAAAGGGCATCGTATGTTAACTGTACTACGAAAAATGTACGCAATGTTAAAAAACCAACAAAAAAAACACAAAAAAAAAAATTTTTTTTCTAAAGCCCATGCAAGTACTAACATGGTTAAAAAAAAAATTTTTTTTTTTTAAAAAAAGGGCATCGTATGTTAACTGTACTACGAAAAATGTACGCAATGTTAAACAACCAACAAAAAAAACACAAAAAAAAAAAATTTTTTTTCTAAAGCCGATGCAAGTACTAACATGGTTAAAGACCATGCAAGTACTAACATGGTTAAAAAAAAAATTTTTTTTTTTTAAAAAAAGGGCATCGTATGTTAACTGTACTACGAAAAATGTACGCAATGTTAAACAACCAACAAAAAAAACACAAAAAAAAAAAATTTTTTTTCTAAAGCCCATGCAAGTACTAACATGGTTAAAAAAAAAATTTTTTTTTTTTAAAAAAAGGGCATCGTATGTTAACTGTACTACGAAAAATGTACGCAATGTTAAACAACCAACAAAAAAAACACAAAAAAAAAAAATTTTTTAAGACCATGCAAGTACTAACATGGTTAAAAAAAAAATTTTTTTTTTTTAAAAAAAGGGCATCGTATGTTAACTGTACTACGAAAAATGTACGTAATGTTAAACAACCAACAAAAAAAACACAAAAAAAAAAAATTTTTTTTCTAAAGCCCATGCAAGTACTAACATGGTTAAAAAAAAAAATTTTTTTTTTTTGAAAAAAGGGCATCGTATGTTAACTGTGCTACGAAAAATGTACGCAATGTTAAACAACCAACAAAAAAAACACAAAATAAAAATTTTTTTTCTAAAGCCCATGCAAGTACTAACATGGTTAAAAAAAAAATTTTTTTTTTTTAAAAAAAGGGCATCGTATGTTAACTGTACTACGAAAAATGTACGCAATGTTAAACAACCAACAAAAAAAACACAAAAAAAAAAAATTTTTTTTCTAAAGCCCATGCAAGTACTAACATGGTTAAAGACCATGCAAGTACTAACATGGTAAAAAAAAAAATTTTTTTTTTTTAAAAAAAGGGCATCGTATGTTAACTGTGCTACGAAAAATGTACGCAATGTTAAACAACCAACAAAAAAAACACAAAAAAAAAAAATTTTTTTTCTAAAGCCGATGCAAGTACTAACATGGTTAAAGACCATGCAAGTACTAACATGGTTAAAAAAAAAATTTTTTTTTTTTAAAAAAAGGGCATCGTATGTTAACTGTACTACGAAAAATGTACGCAATGTTAAAAAACCAACAAAAAAAACACAAAAAAAAAAAATTTTTTTTCTAAAGCCCATGCAAGTACTAACATGGTTAAAAAAAAAATTTTTTTTTTTTAAAAAAAGGGCATCGTATGTTAACTGTGCTACGAAAAATGTACGCAATGTTAAACAACCAACAAAAAAAACACAAAAAAAAAAAATTTTTTTTCTAAAGCCGATGCAAGTACTAACATGGTTAAAGACCATGCAAGTACTAACATGGTTAAAAAAAAAATTTTTTTTTTTTAAAAAAAGGGCATCGTATGTTAACTGTACTACGAAAAATGTACGCAATGTTAAACAACCAACAAAAAAAACACAAAAAAAAAAAATTTTTTTTCTAAAGCCCATGCAAGTACTAACATGGTTAAAAAAAAATTTTTTTTTTTTAAAAAAAGGGCATCGTATGTTAACTGTACTACGAAAAATGTACGCAATGTTAAACAACCAACAAAAAAAACACAAAAAAAAAAAATTTTTTAAGACCATGCAAGTACTAACATGGTTAAAAAAAAAATTTTTTTTTTTTAAAAAAAGGGCATCGTATGTTAACTGTACTACGAAAAATGTACGTAATGTTAAACAACCAACAAAAAAAACACAAAAAAAAAAATTTTTTTTCTAAAGCCCATGCAAGTACTAACATGGTTAAAAAAAAAATTTTTTTTTTTTTGAAAAAAGGGCATCGTATGTTAACTGTGCTACGAAAAATGTACGCAATGTTAAACAACCAACAAAAAAAACACAAAAAAAAAAAATTTTTTTTCTAAAGCCCATGCAAGTACTAACATGGTTAAAAAAAAAATTTTTTTTTTTTAAAAAAAGGGCATCGTATGTTAACTGTGCTACGAAAAATGTACGCAATGTTAAACAACCAACAAAAAAAACACAAAAAAAAAAAATTTTTTTTCTAAAGCCGATGCAAGTACTAACATGGTTAAAGACCATGCAAGTACTAACATGGTTAAAAAAAAAATTTTTTTTTTTTAAAAAAAGGGCATCGTATGTTAACTGTACTACGAAAAATGTACGCAATGTTAAACAACCAACAAAAAAAACACAAAAAAAAAAAATTTTTTTTCTAAAGCCCATGCAAGTACTAACATGGTTAAAAAAAAATTTTTTTTTTTTAAAAAAAGGGCATCGTATGTTAACTGTACTACGAAAAATGTACGCAATGTTAAACAACCAACAAAAAAAACACAAAAAAAAAAAATTTTTTAAGACCATGCAAGTACTAACATGGTTAAAAAAAAAATTTTTTTTTTTTAAAAAAAGGGCATCGTATGTTAACTGTACTACGAAAAATGTACGTAATGTTAAACAACCAACAAAAAAAACACAAAAAAAAAAATTTTTTTTCTAAAGCCCATGCAAGTACTAACATGGTTAAAAAAAAAATTTTTTTTTTTTTGAAAAAAGGGCATCGTATGTTAACTGTGCTACGAAAAATGTACGCAATGTTAAACAACCAACAAAAAAAACACAAAAAAAAAAATTTTTTTTCTAAAGCCCATGCAAGTACTAACATGGTTAAAAAAAAAATTTTTTTTTTTTAAAAAAAGGGCATCGTATGTTAACTGTACTACGAAAAATGTACGCAATGTTAAACAACCAACAAAAAAAACACAAAAAAAAAAAATTTTTTTTCTAAAGCCCATGCAAGGACTAACATGGTTAAAGACCATGCAAGTACTAACATGGTAAAAAAAAAAATTTTTTTTTTTTAAAAAAAGGGCATCGTATGTTAACTGTGCTACGAAAAATGTACGCAATGTTAAACAACCAACAAAAAAAACACAAAAAAAAAAAATTTTTTTTCTAAAGCCGATGCAAGTACTAACATGGTTAAAGACCATGCAAGTACTAACATGGTTAAAAAAAAAATTTTTTTTTTTTAAAAAAAGGGCATCGTATGTTAACTGTACTACGAAAAATGTACGCAATGTTAAAAAACCAACAAAAAAAACACAAAAAAAAAAATTTTTTTTCTAAAGCCCATGCAAGTACTAACATGGTTAAAAAAAAAATTTTTTTTTTTTTAAAAAAGGGCATCGTATGTTAACTGTACTACGAAAAATGTACGCAATGTTAAACAACCAACAAAAAAAACACAAAAAAAAAAAATTTTTTTTCTAAAGCCCATGCAAGTACTAACATGGTTAAAGACCATGCAAGTACTAACATGGTTAAAAAAAAAATTTTTTTTTTTTTAAAAAAGGGCATCGTATGTTAACTGTGCTACGAAAAATGTACGCAATGTTAAACAACCAACAAAAAAAACACAAAAAAAAAAAATTTTTTTTCTAAAGCCGATGCAAGTACTAACATGGTTAAAGACCATGCAAGTACTAACATGGTTAAAAAAAAAATTTTTTTTTTTTAAAAAAAGGGCATCGTATGTTAACTGTACTACGAAAAATGTACACAATGTTAAACAACCAACAAAAAAAACACAAAAAAAAAAAATTTTTTTTCTAAAGCCCATGCAAGTACTAACATGGTTAAAAAAAAAATTTTTTTTTTTTAAAAAAAGGGCATCGTATGTTAACTGTACTACGAAAAATGTACGCAATGTTAAACAACCAACAAAAAAAACACAAAAAAAAAAAATTTTTTTTCTAAAGCCCATGCAAGTACTAACATGGTTAAAAAAAAAATTTTTTTTTTTTTAAAAAAAGGGCATCGTATGTTAACTGTACTACGAAAAATGTACGTAATGTTAAACAACCAACAAAAACAACACAAAAAAAAAAAATTTTTTTTCTAAAGCCCATGCAAGTACTAACATGGTTAAAAAAAAAATTTTTTTTTTTTTGAAAAAAGGGCATCGTATGTTAACTGTGCTACGAAAAATGTACGCAATGTTAAACAACCAACAAAAAAAACACAAAAAAAAAAATTTTTTTTCTAAAGCCCATGCAAGTACTAACATGGTTAAAAAAAAATTTTTTTTTTTTAAAAAAAGGGCATCGTATGTTAACTGTACTACGAAAAATGTACGCAATGTTAAACAACCAACAAAAAAAACACAAAAAAAAAAAATTTTTTTTCTAAAGCCCATGCAAGTACTAACATGGTTAAAGACCATGCAAGTACTAACATGGTAAAAAAAAAATTTTTTTTTTTTAAAAAAAGGGCATCGTATGTTAACTGTGCTACGAAAAATGTACGCAATGTTAAACAACCAACAAAAAAAACACAAAAAAAAAAAATTTTTTTTCTAAAGCCGATGCAAGTACTAACATGGTTAAAGACCATGCAAGTACTAACATGGTTAAAAAAAAAATTTTTTTTTTTTAAAAAAAGGGCATCGTATGTTAACTGTACTACGAAAAATGTACGCAATGTTAAAAAACCAACAAAAAAAACACAAAAAAAAAAATTTTTTTTCTAAAGCCCATGCAAGTACTAACATGGTTAAAAAAAAAATTTTTTTTTTTTAAAACAAGGGCATCGTATGTTAACTGTACTACGAAAAATGTACGCAATGTTAAATAACCAACAAAAAAAACACAAAAAAAAAAAATTTTTTTTCTAAAGCCCATGCAAGTACTAACATGGTTAAAGACCATGCAAGTACTAACATGGTAAAAAAAAAAATTTTTTTTTTTTAAAAAAAGGGCATCGTATGTTAACTGTGCTACGAAAAATGTACGCAATGTTAAACAACCAACAAAAAAAACACAAAAAAAAAAAATTTTTTTTCTAAAGCCGATGCAAGTACTAACATGGTTAAAAAAAAAATTTTTTTTTTTTAAAAAAAGGGCATCGTATGTTAACTGTACTACGAAAAATGTACGTAATGTTAAACAACCAACAAAAAAAACACAAAAAAAAAAAATTTTTTTTCTAAAGCCCATGCAAGTACTAACATGGTTAAAAAAAAATTTTTTTTTTTTGAAAAAAGGGCATCGTATGTTAACTGTGCTACGAAAAATGTACGCAATGTTAAACAACCAACAAAAAAAACACAAAAAAAAAAAATTTTTTTTCTAAAGCCCATGCAAGGACTAACATGGTTAAAGACCATGCAAGTACTAACAAGGTAAAAAAAAAAATTTTTTTTTTTTAAAAAAAGGGCATCGTATGTTAACTGTACTACGAAAAATGTACGCAATGTTAAACAACCAACAAAAAAAACACAAAAAAAAAAAATTTTTTTTCTAAAGCCCATGCAAGTACTAACATGGTTAAAAAAAAAGTTTTTTTTTTTTAAAAAAAGGGCATCGTATGTTAACTGTGCTACGAAAAATGTACGCAATGTTAAACAACCAACAAAAAAAACACAAAAAAAAAAAATTATTTTTCTAAAGCCGATGCAAGTACTAACATGGTTAAAGACCATGCAAGTACTAACATGGTTAAAAAAAAATTTTTTTTTTTTTAAAAAAAGGGCATCGTATGTTAACTGTACTACGAAAAATGTACGCAATGTTAAACAACCAACAAAAAAAACACAAAAAAAAAAAATTTTTTAAGACCATGCAAGTACTAACATGGTTAAAAAAAAAATTTTTTTTTTTTAAAAAAAGGGCATCGTATGTTAACTGTACTACGAAAAATGTACGTAATGTTAAACAACCAACAAAAAAAACACAAAAAAAAAAATTTTTTTTCTAAAGCCCATGCAAGTACTAACATGGTTAAAAAAAAAAATTTTTTTTTTTTAAAAAAAGGGCATCGTATGTTAACTGTACTACGAAAAATGTACGCAATGTTAAACAACCAACAAAAAAACTACAAAAAAAAAAAATTTTTTTTCTAAAGCCCATGCAAGTACTAACATGGTTAAAGACCATGCAAGTACTAACATGGTAAAAAAAAAAATTTTTTTTTTTTAAAAAAAGGGCATCGTATGTTAACTGTACTACGAAAAATGTACGCAATGTTAAACAACCAACAAAAAAAACACAAAAAAAAAAAATTTTTTTTCTAAAGCCGATGCAAGTACTAACATGGTTAAAGACCATGCAAGTACTAACATGGTTAAAAAAAAAATTTTTTTTTTTTAAAAAAAGGGCATCGTATGTTAACTGTACTACGAAAAATGTACGCAATGTTAAAAAACCAACAAAAAAAACACAAAAAAAAAATTTTTTTTCTAAAGCCCATGCAAATACTAACATGGTTAAAAAAAAATTTTTTTTTTTTAAAAAAAGGGCATCGTATGTTAACTGTACTACGAAAAATGTACGCAATGTTAAACAACCAACAAAAAAAACACAAAAAAAAAAAATTTTTTTTCTAAAGCCCATGCAAGTACTAACATGGTTAAAAAAAAAATTTTTTTTTTTTAAAAAAAGGGCATCGTATGTTAACTGTGCTACGAAAAATGTACGCAATGTTAAACAACCAACAAAAAAAACACAAAAAAAAAAAATTTTTTTTCTAAAGCCGATGCAAGTACTAACATGGTTAAAGACCATGCAAGTACTAACATGGTTAAAAAAAAAATTTTTTTTTTTTAAAAAAAGGGCATCGTATGTTAACTGTACTACGAAAAATGTACGCAATGTTAAACAACCAACAAAAAAAACACAAAAAAAAAAAATTTTTTAAGACCATGCAAGTACTAACATGGTTAAAAACAAAATTTTTTTTTTTTAAAAAAAGGGCATCGTATGTTAACTGTACTACGAAAAATGTACGTAATGTTAAACAACCAACAAAAAAAACACAAAAAAAAAAAATTTTTTTTCTAAAGCCCATGCAAGTACTAACATGGTTAAAGACCATGCAAGTACTAACATGGTAAAAAAAAAATTTTTTTTTTTTAAAAAAAGGGCATCGTATGTTAACTGTGCTACGAAAAATGTACGCAATGTTAAACAACCAACAAAAAAAACACAAAAAAAAAAAATTTTTTTTCTAAAGCCGATGCAAGTACTAACATGGTTAAAGACCATGCAAGTACTAACATGGTTAAAAAAAAAATTTTTTTTTTTTAAAAAAAGGGCATCGTATGTTAACTGTACTACGAAAAATGTACGCAATGTTAAAAAACCAACAAAAAAAACACAAAAAAAAAAATTTTTTTTCTAAAGCCCATGCAAGTACTAACATGGTTAAAAAAAAAATTTTTTTTTTTTAAAACAAGGGCATCGTATGTTAACTGTACTACGAAAAATGTACGCAATGTTAAATAACCAACAAAAAAAACACAAAAAAAAAAAATTTTTTTTCTAAAGCCCATGCAAGTACTAACATGGTTAAAGACCATGCAAGTACTAACATGGTAAAAAAAAAAATTTTTTTTTTTTAAAAAAAGGGCATCGTATGTTAACTGTGCTACGAAAAATGTACGCAATGTTAAACAACCAACAAAAAAAACACAAAAAAAAAAAATTTTTTTTCTAAAGCCGATGCAAGTACTAACATGGTTAAAAAAAAAACTTTTTTTTTTTTAAAAAAAGGGCATCGTATGTTAACTGTACTACGAAAAATGTACGCAATGTTAAAAAACCAACAAAAAAAACACAAAAAAAAAATTTTTTTTCTAAAGCCCATGCAAGTACTAACATGGTTAAAAAAAAAATTTTTTTTTTTTAAAAAAAGGGCATCGTATGTTAACTGTACTACGAAAAATGTACGCAATGTTAAACAACCAACAAAAAAAACACAAAAAAAAAAAATTTTTTTTCTAAAGCCGATGCAAGTACTAACATGGTTAAAGACCATGCAAGTACTAACATGGTTAAAAAAAAAATTTTTTTTTTTTAAAAAAAGGGCATCGTATGTTAACTGTACTACGAAAAATGTACACAATGTTAAACAACCAACAAAAAAAACACAAAAAAAAAAAATTTTTTTTCTAAAGCCCATGCAAGTACTAACATGGTTAAAAAAAAAATTTTTTTTTTTTAAAAAAAGGGCATCGTATGTTAACTGTACTACGAAAAATGTACGCAATGTTAAACAACCAACAAAAAAAACACAAAAAAAAAAAATTTTTTTTCTAAAGCCCATGCAAGTACTAACATGGTTAAAGACCATGCAAGTACTAACATGGTTAAAAAAAAAATTTTTTTTTTTTAAAAAAAGGGCATCGTATGTTAGCTGTACTACGAAAAATGTACGCAATGTTAAACAACCAACAAAAAAAACACAAAAAAAAAAAATTTTTTAAGACCATGCAAGTACTAACATGGTTAAAAAAAAAATTTTTTTTTTTTAAAAAAAGGGCATCGTATGTTAACTGTACTACGAAAAATGTACGCAATGTTAAACAACCAACAAAAAAAACACAAAAAAAAAAAATTTTTTAAGACCATGCAAGTACTAACATGGTTAAAAAAAAAATTTTTTTTTTTTAAAAAAAGGGCATCGTATGTTAACTGTACTACGAAAAATGTACGTAATGTTAAACAACCAACAAAAAAAACACAAAAAAAAAAAATTTTTTTTTTTTTGAAAAAAGGGCATCGTATGTTAACTGTGCTACGAAAAATGTACGCAATGTTAAACAACCAACAAAAAAAACACAAAAAAAAAATTTTTTTTTCTAAAGCCCATGCAGGTACTAACATAGTTAAAAAAAAAATTTTTTTTTTTTAAAAAAAGGGCATCGTATGTTAACTGTACTACGAAAAATGTACGCAATGTTAAACAACCAACAAAAAAAACACAAAAAAAAAAAATTTTTTAAGACCATGCAAGTACTAACATGGTTAAAAAAAAAATTTTTTTTTTTTAAAAAAAGGGCATCGTATGTTAACTGTGCTACGAAAAATGTACGCAATGTTAAACAACCAACAAAAAAAACACAAAAAAAAAAAATTTTTTTTCTAAAGCCGATGCAAGTACTAACATGGTTAAAGACCATGCAAGTACTAACATGGTTAAAAAAAAAATTTTTTTTTTTTAAAAAAAGGGCATCGTATGTTAACTGTACTACGAAAAATGTACGCAATGTTAAACAACCAACAAAAAAAACACAAAAAAAAAAAATTTTTTTTCTAAAGCCCATGCAAGTACTAACATGGTTAAAAAAAAAATTTTTTTTTTTTAAAAAAAGGGCATCGTATGTTAACTGTACTACGAAAAATGTACGCAATGTTAAACATCCAACAAAAAAAACACAAAAAAAAAAAATTTCTTTTCTAAAGCCCATGCAAGTACTAACATGGTTAAAAAAAAAATTTTTTTTTTTTAAAAAAAGGGCATCGTATGTTAACTGTACTACGAAAAATGTACGTAATGTTAAACAACCAACAAAAAAAACACAAAAAAAAAAAATTTTTTTTTTTTTGAAAAAAGGGCATCGTATGTTAACTGTGCTACGAAAAATGTACGCAATGTTAAACAACCAACAAAAAAAACACAAAAAAAAAAATTTTTTTTCTAAAGCCCATGCAAGTACTAACATGGTTAAAAAAAAAATTTTTTTTTTTTAAAAAAAGGGCATCGTATGTTAACTGTACTACGAAAAATGTACGCAATGTTAAACAACCAACAAAAAAAACACAAAAAAAAAAAATTTTTTTTCTAAAGCCCATGCAAGTACTAACATGGTTAAAGACCATGCAAGTACTAACATGGTTAAAAAAAAAAAATTTTTTTTTTAAAAAAAGGGCATCGTATGTTAACTGTGCTACGAAAAATGTACGCAATGTTAAACAACCAACAAAAAAAACACAAAAAAAAAAAATTTTTTTTCTAAAGCCGATGCAAGTACTAACATGGTTAAAGACCATGCAAGTACTAACATGGTTAAAAAAAAAATTTTTTTTTTTTAAAAAAAGGGCATCGTATGTTAACTGTACTACGAAAAATGTACGCAATGTTAAACAACCAACAAAAAAAACACAAAAAAAAAAAATTTTTTTTCTAAAGCCCATGCAAGTACTAACATGGTTAAAAAAAAAATTTTTTTTTTTTAAAAAAAGGGCATCGTATGTTAACTGTGCTACGAAAAATGTACGCAATGTTAAACAACCAACAAAAAAAACACAAAAAAAAAAAATTTTTTTTCTAAAGCCGATGCAAGTACTAACATGGTTAAAGACCATGCAAGTACTAACATGGTTAAAAAAAAAATTTTTTTTTTTTAAAAAAAGGGCATCGTATGTTAACTGTACTACGAAAAATGTACGCAATGTTAAAAAACCAACAAAAAAAACACAAAAAAAAAAATTTTTTTTCTAAAGCCCATGCAAGTACTAACATGGTTAAAAAAAAAATTTTTTTTTTTTAAAAAAAGGGCATCGTATGTTAACTGTACTACGAAAAATGTACGCAATGTTAAACAACCAACAAAAAAAACACAAAAAAAAAAAATTTTTTTTCTAAAGCCCATGCAAGTACTAACATGGTTAAAAAAAAAATTTTTTTTTTTTAAAAAAAGGGCATCGTATGTTAACTGTGCTACGAAAAATGTACGCAATGTTAAACAACCAACAAAAAAAACACAAAAAAAAAAAATTTTTTTTCTAAAGCCGATGCAAGTACTAACATGGTTAAAGACCATGCAAGTACTAACATGGTTAAAAAAAAAATTTTTTTTTTTTAAAAAAAGGGCATCGTATGTTAACTGTACTACGAAAAATGTACGCAATGTTAAACAACCAACAAAAAAAACACAAAAAAAAAAAATTTTTTTTCTAAAGCCCATGCAAGTACTAACATGGTTAAAAAAAAAATTTTTTTTTTTTAAAAAAAGGGCATCGTATGTTAACTGTACTACGAAAAATGTACGCAATGTTAAACAACCAACAAAAAAAACACAAAAAAAAAAAATTTTTTAAGACCATGCAAGTACTAACATGGTTAAAAAAAAAATTTTTTTTTTTTAAAAAAAGGGCATCGTATGTTAACTGTACTACGAAAAATGTACGTAATGTTAAACAACCAACAAAAAAAACACAAAAAAAAAAATTTTTTTTCTAAAGCCCATGCAAGTACTAACATGGTTAAAAAAAAAATTTTTTTTTTTTTGAAAAAAGGGCATCGTATGTTAACTGTGCTACGAAAAATGTACGCAATGTTAAACAACCAACAAAAAAAACACAAAAAAAAAAATTTTTTTTCTAAAGCCCATGCAAGTACTAACATGGTTAAAAAAAAAATTTTTTTTTTTTAAAAAAAGGGCATCGTATGTTAACTGTACTACGAAAAATGTACGCAATGTTAAACAACCAACAAAAAAAACACAAAAAAAAAAAATTTTTTTTCTAAAGCCCATGCAAGGACTAACATGGTTAAAGACCATGCAAGTACTAACATGGTAAAAAAAAAAATTTTTTTTTTTTAAAAAAAGGGCATCGTATGTTAACTGTGCTACGAAAAATGTACGCAATGTTAAACAACCAACAAAAAAAACACAAAAAAAAAAAATTTTTTTTCTAAAGCCGATGCAAGTACTAACATGGTTAAAGACCATGCAAGTACTAACATGGTTAAAAAAAAAATTTTTTTTTTTTAAAAAAAGGGCATCGTATGTTAACTGTACTACGAAAAATGTACGCAATGTTAAAAAACCAACAAAAAAAACACAAAAAAAAAAATTTTTTTTCTAAAGCCCATGCAAGTACTAACATGGTTAAAAAAAAAATTTTTTTTTTTTTAAAAAAGGGCATCGTATGTTAACTGTACTACGAAAAATGTACGCAATGTTAAACAACCAACAAAAAAAACACAAAAAAAAAAAATTTTTTTTCTAAAGCCCATGCAAGTACTAACATGGTTAAAGACCAAGCAAGTACTAACATGGTTAAAAAAAAAATTTTTTTTTTTTTAAAAAAGGGCATCGTATGTTAACTGTGCTACGAAAAATGTACGCAATGTTAAACAACCAACAAAAAAAACACAAAAAAAAAAAATTTTTTTTCTAAAGCCGATGCAAGTACTAACATGGTTAAAGACCATGCAAGTACTAACATGGTTAAAAAAAAAATTTTTTTTTTTTAAAAAAAGGGCATCGTATGTTAACTGTACTACGAAAAATGTACACAATGTTAAACAACCAACAAAAAAAACACAAAAAAAAAAAATTTTTTTTCTAAAGCCCATGCAAGTACTAACATGGTTAAAAAAAAAATTTTTTTTTTTTAAAAAAAGGGCATCGTATGTTAACTGTACTACGAAAAATGTACGCAATGTTAAACAACCAACAAAAAAAACACAAAAAAAAAAAATTTTTTTTCTAAAGCCCATGCAAGTACTAACATGGTTAAAAAAAAAATTTTTTTTTTTTTAAAAAAAGGGCATCGTATGTTAACTGTACTACGAAAAATGTACGTAATGTTAAACAACCAACAAAAACAACACAAAAAAAAAAAATTTTTTTTCTAAAGCCCATGCAAGTACTAACATGGTTAAAAAAAAAATTTTTTTTTTTTTGAAAAAAGGGCATCGTATGTTAACTGTGCTACGAAAAATGTACGCAATGTTAAACAACCAACAAAAAAAACACAAAAAAAAAAATTTTTTTTCTAAAGCCCATGCAAGTACTAACATGGTTAAAAAAAAATTTTTTTTTTTTAAAAAAAGGGCATCGTATGTTAACTGTACTACGAAAAATGTACGCAATGTTAAACAACCAACAAAAAAAACACAAAAAAAAAAAATTTTTTTTCTAAAGCCCATGCAAGTACTAACATGGTTAAAGACCATGCAAGTACTAACATGGTAAAAAAAAAATTTTTTTTTTTTAAAAAAAGGGCATCGTATGTTAACTGTGCTACGAAAAATGTACGCAATGTTAAACAACCAACAAAAAAAACACAAAAAAAAAAAATTTTTTTTCTAAGGCCGATGCAAGTACTAACATGGTTAAAGACCATGCAAGTACTAACATGGTTAAAAAAAAAATTTTTTTTTTTTAAAAAAAGGGCATCGTATGTTAACTGTACTACGAAAAATGTACGCAATGTTAAAAAACCAACAAAAAAAACACAAAAAAAAAAATTTTTTTTCTAAAGCCCATGCAAGTACTAACATGGTTAAAAAAAAAATTTTTTTTTTTTAAAACAAGGGCATCGTATGTTAACTGTACTACGAAAAATGTACGCAATGTTAAATAACCAACAAAAAAAACACAAAAAAAAAAAATTTTTTTTCTAAAGCCCATGCAAGTACTAACATGGTTAAAGACCATGCAAGTACTAACATGGTAAAAAAAAAAATTTTTTTTTTTTAAAAAAAGGGCATCGTATGTTAACTGTGCTACGAAAAATGTACGCAATGTTAAACAACCAACAAAAAAAACACAAAAAAAAAAAATTTTTTTTCTAAAGCCGATGCAAGTACTAACATGGTTAAAAAAAAAATTTTTTTTTTTTAAAAAAAGGGCATCGTATGTTAACTGTACTACGAAAAATGTACGCAATGTTAAAAAACCAACAAAAAAAACACAAAAAAAAAATTTTTTTTCTAAAGCCCATGCAAGTACTAACATGGTTAAAAAAAAAATTTTTTTTTTTTAAAAAAAGGGCATCGTATGTTAACTGTACTACGAAAAATGTACGCAATGTTAAACAACCAACAAAAAAAACACAAAAAAAAAAAATTTTTTTTCTAAAGCCCATGCAAGTACTAACATGGTTAAAGACCATGCAAGTACTAACATGGTTAAAAAAAAAATTTTTTTTTTTTAAAAAAAGGGCATCGTATGTTAGCTGTACTACGAAAAATGTACGCAATGTTAAACAACCAACAAAAAAAACACAAAAAAAAAAAATTTTTTTTCTAAAGCCCATGCAGGTACTAACATGGTTAAAAAAAAAATTTTTTTTTTTTAAAAAAAGGGCATCGTATGTTAACTGTACTACGAAAAATGTACGCAATGTTAAACAACCAACAAAAAAAACACAAAAAAAAAAAATTTTTTAAGACCATGCAAGTACTAACATGGTTAAAAAAAAAATTTTTTTTTTTTAAAAAAAGGGCATCGTATGTTAACTGTGCTACGAAAAATGTACGCAATGTTAAACAACCAACAAAAAAAACACAAAAAAAAAAAATTTTTTTTCTAAAGCCCATGCAAGTACTAACATGGTTAAAAAAAAAATTTTTTTTTTTTAAAAAAAGGGCATCGTATGTTAACTGTGCTACGAAAAATGTACGCAATGTTAAACAACCAACAAAAAAAACACAAAAAAAAAAAATTTTTTTTCTAAAGCCCATGCAAGTACTAACATGGTTAAAAAAAAAATTTTTTTTTTTTAAAAAAAGGGCATCGTATGTTAACTGTGCTACGAAAAATGTACGCAATGTTAAACAACCAACAAAAAAAACACAAAAAAAAAAAATTTTTTTTCTAAAGCCGATGCAAGTACTAACATGGTTAAAGACCATGCAAGTACTAACATGGTTAAAAAAAAAATTTTTTTTTTTTAAAAAAAGGGCATCGTATGTTAACTGTACTACGAAAAATGTACGCAATGTTAAACAACCAACAAAAAAAACACAAAAAAAAAAAATTTTTTTTCTAAAGCCCATGCAAGTACTAACATGGTTAAAAAAAAAATTTTTTTTTTTTAAAAAAAGGGCATCGTATGTTAACTGTACTACGAAAAATGTACGCAATGTTAAACATCCAACAAAAAAAACACAAAAAAAAAAAATTTCTTTTCTAAAGCCCATGCAAGTACTAACATGGTTAAAAAAAAAATTTTTTTTTTTTAAAAAAAGGGCATCGTATGTTAACTGTACTACGAAAAATGTACGTAATGTTAAACAACCAACAAAAAAAACACAAAAAAAAAAAATTTTTTTTTTTTTGAAAAAAGGGCATCGTATGTTAACTGTGCTACGAAAAATGTACGCAATGTTAAACAACCAACAAAAAAAACACAAAAAAAAAAATTTTTTTTCTAAAGCCCATGCAAGTACTAACATGGTTAAAAAAAAAATTTTTTTTTTTTAAAAAAAGGGCATCGTATGTTAACTGTACTACGAAAAATGTACGCAATGTTAAACAACCAACAAAAAAAAACACAAAAAAAAAAAATTTTTTTTCTAAAGCCCATGCAAGTACTAACATGGTTAAAGACCATGCAAGTACTAACATGGTTAAAAAAAAAAAATTTTTTTTTTAAAAAAAGGGCATCGTATGTTAACTGTGCTACGAAAAATGTACGCAATGTTAAACAACCAACAAAAAAAACACAAAAAAAAAAAATTTTTTTTCTAAAGCCGATGCAAGTACTAACATGGTTAAAGACCATGCAAGTACTAACATGGTTAAAAAAAAAATTTTTTTTTTTTAAAAAAAGGGCATCGTATGTTAACTGTACTACGAAAAATGTACGCAATGTTAAACAACCAACAAAAAAAACACAAAAAAAAAAAATTTTTTTTCTAAAGCCCATGCAAGTACTAACATGGTTAAAAAAAAAATTTTTTTTTTTTAAAAAAAGGGCATCGTATGTTAACTGTGCTACGAAAAATGTACGCAATGTTAAACAACCAACAAAAAAAACACAAAAAAAAAAAATTTTTTTTCTAAAGCCGATGCAAGTACTAACATGGTTAAAGACCATGCAAGTACTAACATGGTTAAAAAAAAAATTTTTTTTTTTTAAAAAAAGGGCATCGTATGTTAACTGTACTACGAAAAATGTACGCAATGTTAAAAAACCAACAAAAAAAACACAAAAAAAAAAATTTTTTTTCTAAAGCCCATGCAAGTACTAACATGGTTAAAAAAAAAATTTTTTTTTTTTAAAAAAAGGGCATCGTATGTTAACTGTACTACGAAAAATGTACGCAATGTTAAACAACCAACAAAAAAAACACAAAAAAAAAAAATTTTTTTTCTAAAGCCCATGCAAGTACTAACATGGTTAAAAAAAAAATTTTTTTTTTTTAAAAAAAGGGCATCGTATGTTAACTGTGCTACGAAAAATGTACGCAATGTTAAACAACCAACAAAAAAAACACAAAAAAAAAAAATTTTTTTTCTAAAGCCGATGCAAGTACTAACATGGTTAAAGACCATGCAAGTACTAACATGGTTAAAAAAAAAATTTTTTTTTTTTAAAAAAAGGGCATCGTATGTTAACTGTACTACGAAAAATGTACGCAATGTTAAACAACCAACAAAAAAAACACAAAAAAAAAAAATTTTTTTTCTAAAGCCCATGCAAGTACTAACATGGTTAAAAAAAAAATTTTTTTTTTTTAAAAAAAGGGCATCGTATGTTAACTGTACTACGAAAAATGTACGCAATGTTAAACAACCAACAAAAAAAACACAAAAAAAAAAAATTTTTTAAGACCATGCAAGTACTAACATGGTTAAAAAAAAAATTTTTTTTTTTTAAAAAAAGGGCATCGTATGTTAACTGTACTACGAAAAATGTACGTAATGTTAAACAACCAACAAAAAAAAACACAAAAAAAAAAAATTTTTTTTCTAAAGCCCATGCAAGTACTAACATGGTTAAAAAAAAAATTTTTTTTTTTTTGAAAAAAGGGCATCGTATGTTAACTGTGCTACGAAAAATGTACGCAATGTTAAACAACCAACAAAAAAAACACAAAAAAAAAAATTTTTTTTCTAAAGCCCATGCAAGTACTAACATGGTTAAAAAAAAAATTTTTTTTTTTTAAAAAAAGGGCATCGTATGTTAACTGTACTACGAAAAATGTACGCAATGTTAAACAACCAACAAAAAAAACACAAAAAAAAAAAATTTTTTTTCTAAAGCCCATGCAAGTACTAACATGGTTAAAAAAAAAATTTTTTTTTTTTAAAAAAAGGGCATCGTATGTTAACTGTACTACGAAAAATGTACGCAATGTTAAACAACCAACAAAAAAAACACAAAAAAAAAAAATTTTTTAAGACCATGCAAGTACTAACATGGTTAAAAAAAAAATTTTTTTTTTTTAAAAAAAGGGCATCGTATGTTAACTGTACTACGAAAAATGTACGCAATGTTAAACAACCAACAAAAAAAACACAAAAAAAAAAAATTTCTTTTCTAAAGCCCATGCAAGTACTAACATGGTTAAAAAAAAAATTTTTTTTTTTTAAAAAAAGGGCATCGTATGTTAACTGTACTACGAAAAATGTACGTAATGTTAAACAACCAACAAAAAAAACACAAAAAAAAAAAATTTTTTTTTTTTTGAAAAAAGGGCATCGTATGTTAACTGTGCTACGAAAAATGTACGCAATGTTAAACAACCAACAAAAAAAACACAAAAAAAAAAATTTTTTTTCTAAAGCCCATGCAAGTACTAACATGGTTAAAAAAAAAATTTTTTTTTTTTAAAAAAAGGGCATCGTATGTTAACTGTACTACGAAAAATGTACGCAATGTTAAACAACCAACAAAAAAAACACAAAAAAAAAAAATTTTTTTTCTAAAGCCCATGCAAGTACTAACATGGTTAAAGACCATGCAAGTACTAACATGGTAAAAAAAAAAATTTTTTTTTTTTAAAAAAAGGGCATCGTATGTTAACTTTACGTACATTTTTCGTAGTACAGTTAACATACGTAGTACAGTTAACCAACAAAAAAAACACAAAAAAAAAAAATTTTTTTTCTAAAGCCGATGCAAGTACTAACATGGTTAAAGACCATGCAAGTACTAACATGGTTAAAAAAAAAATTTTTTTTTTTTAAAAAAAGGGCATCGTATGTTAACTGTACTACGAAAAATGTACGCAATGTTAAACAACCAACAAAAAAAACACAAAAAAAAAAAATTTTTTTTCTAAAGCCCATGCAAGTACTAACATGGTTAAAAAAAAAATTTTTTTTTTTTAAAAAAAGGGCATCGTATGTTAACTGTACTACGAAAAATGTACGCAATGTTAAACAAGCAACAAAAAAAACACAAAAAAAAAAAATTTTTTAAGACCATGCAAGTACATACTAACATGGTTAAAAAAAAAATTTTTTTTTTTTAAAAAAAGGGCATCGTATGTTAACTGTACTACGAAAAATGTACGTAATGTTAAACAACCAACAAAAAAAACACAAAAAAAAAAATTTTTTTTCTAAAGCCCATGCAAGTACTAACATGGTTAAAAAAAAAATTTTTTTTTTTTAAAAAAAGGGCATCGTATGTTAACTGTACTACGAAAAATGTACGCAATGTTAAACAACCAACAAAAAAAACACAAAAAAAAAAAATTTTTTTTCTAAAGCCCATGCAAGTACTAACATGGTTAAAGACCATGCAAGTACTAACATGGTAAAAAAAAAAATTTTTTTTTTTTAAAAAAAGGGCATCGTATGTTAACTGTGCTACGAAAAATGTACGCAATGTTAAACAACCAACAAAAAAAACACAAAAAAAAAAAATTTTTTTTCTAAAGCCGATGCAAGTACTAACATGGTTAAAGACCATGCAAGTACTAACATGGTTAAAAAAAAAATTTTTTTTTTTTAAAAAAAGGGCATCGTATGTTAACTGTACTACGAAAAATGTACGCAATGTTAAAAAACCAACAAAAAAAACACAAAAAAAAAAATTTTTTTTCTAAAGCCCATGCAAGTACTAACATGGTTAAAAAAAAAATTTTTTTTTTTTAAAAAAAGGGCATCGTATGTTAACTGTACTACGAAAAATGTACGCAATGTTAAACAACCAACAAAAAAAACACAAAAAAAAAAAATTTTTTTTCTAAAGCCCATGCAAGTACTAACATGGTTAAAGACCATGCAAGTACTAACATGGTTAAAAAAAAAATTTTTTTTTTTTAGAAAAAGGGCATCGTATGTTAACTGTGCTACGAAAAATGTACGCAATGTTAAACAACCAACAAAAAAAACACAAAAAAAAAAAATTTTTTTTTTAAAGCCGATGCAAGTACTAACATGGTTAAAGACCATGCAAGTACTAACATGGTTAAAAAAAAAATTTTTTTTTTTTAAAAAAAGGGCATCGTATGTTAACTGTACTACGAAAAATGTACGCAATGTTAAACAACCAACAAAAAAAACACAAAAAAAAAAAATTTTTTTTCTAAAGCCCATGCAAGTACTAACATGGTTAAAAAAAAAATTTTTTTTTTTTAAAAAAAGGGCATCGTACGTTAACTGTACTACGAAAAATGTACGCAATGTTAAACAACCAACAAAAAAAACACAAAAAAAAAAAATTTTTTAAGACCATGGAAGTACTAACATGGTTAAAAACAAAATTTTTTTTTTTTAAAAAAAGGGCATCGTATGTTAACTGTACTACGAAAAATGTACGTAATGTTAAACAACCA
The DNA here is from genome assembly GCA_963082915.1 of Dolichopus griseipennis. Lineage (NCBI taxonomy): Eukaryota > Metazoa > Arthropoda > Insecta > Diptera > Dolichopodidae > Dolichopus > Dolichopus griseipennis. The sequence continues at coordinate 9,316,642 of OY720443.1, read as the reverse complement.
ACAAAAAAAACACAAAAAAAAAAAATTTTTTTTCTAAAGCCCATGCAAGTACTAACATGGTTAAAAAAAAAATTTTTTTTTTTTTGAAAAAAGGGCATCGTATGTTAACTGTGCTACGAAAAATGTACGCAATGTTAAACAACCAACAAAAAAAACACAAAAAAAAAAATTTTTTTTCTAAAGCCCATGCAAGTACTAACATGGTTAAAAAAAAAATTTTTTTTTTTTAAAAAAAGGGCATCGTATGTTAACTGTACTACGAAAAATGTACGCAATGTTAAACAACCAACAAAAAAAACACAAAAAAAAAAAATTTTTTTTCTAAAGCCCATGCAAGTACTAACATGGTTAAAGACCATGCAAGTACTAACATGGTAAAAAAAAAAATTTTTTTTTTTTAAAAAAAGGGCGTCGTATGTTAACTGTGCTACGAAAAATGTACGCAATGTTAAACAACCAACAAAAAAAACACAAAAAAAAAAATATTTTTTCTAAAGCCGATGCAAGTACTAACATGGTTAAAGACCATGCAAGTACTAACATGGTTAAAAAAAAAATTTTTTTTTTTTAAAAAAAGGGCATCGTATGTTAACTGTACTACGAAAAATGTACGCAATGTTAAACAACCAACAAAAAAAACACAAAAAAAAAAATTTTTTTTCTAAAGCCCATGCAAGTACTAACATGGTTAAAAAAAAAATTTTTTTTTTTTAAAAAAAGGGCATCGTATGTTAACTGTACTACGAAAAATGTACGCAATGTTAAACAACCAACAAAAAAAACACAAAAAAAAAAAATTTTTTTTCTAAAGCCCATGCAAGTACTAACATGGTTAAAAAAAAAGTTTTTTTTTTTTAAAAAAAGGGCATCGTATGTTAACTGTGCTACGAAAAATGTACGCAATGTTAAACAACCAACAAAAAAAACACAAAAAAAAAAAATTATTTTTCTAAAGCCGATGCAAGTACTAACATGGTTAAAGACCATGCAAGTACTAACATGGTTAAAAAAAAATTTTTTTTTTTTTAAAAAAAGGGCATCGTATGTTAACTGTACTACGAAAAATGTACGCAATGTTAAACAACCAACAAAAAAAACACAAAAAAAAAAAATTTTTTAAGACCATGCAAGTACTAACATGGTTAAAAAAAAAATTTTTTTTTTTTAAAAAAAGGGCATCGTATGTTAACTGTACTACGAAAAATGTACGTAATGTTAAACAACCAACAAAAAAAACACAAAAAAAAAAAATTTTTTTTCTAAAGCCCATGCAAGTACTAACATGGTTAAAAAAAAATTTTTTTTTTTTGAAAAAAGGGCATCGTATGTTAACTGTGCTACGAAAAATGTACGCAATGTTAAACAACCAACAAAAAAAACACAAAAAAAAAAATTTTTTTTCTAAAGCCCATGCAAGTACTAACATGGTTAAAAAAAAAAATTTTTTTTTTTTAAAAAAAGGGCATCGTATGTTAACTGTACTACGAAAAATGTACGCAATGTTAAACAACCAACAAAAAAACTACAAAAAAAAAAAATTTTTTTTCTAAAGCCCATGCAAGTACTAACATGGTTAAAGACCATGCAAGTACTAACATGGTAAAAAAAAAAATTTTTTTTTTTTAAAAAAAGGGCATCGTATGTTAACTGTGCTACGAAAAATGTACGCAATGTTAAACAACCAACAAAAAAAACACAAAAAAAAAAAATTTTTTTTCTAAAGCCGATGCAAGTACTAACATGGTTAAAGACCATGCAAGTACTAACATGGTTAAAAAAAAAATTTTTTTTTTTTAAAAAAAGGGCATCGTATGTTAACTGTACTACGAAAAATGTACGCAATGTTAAAAAACCAACAAAAAAAACACAAAAAAAAAATTTTTTTTTCTAAAGCCCATGCAAATACTAACATGGTTAAAAAAAAATTTTTTTTTTTTAAAAAAAGGGCATCGTATGTTAACTGTACTACGAAAAATGTACGCAATGTTAAACATCCAACAAAAAAAACACAAAAAAAAAAAATTTCTTTTCTAAAGCCCATGCAAGTACTAACATGGTTAAAAAAAAAATTTTTTTTTTTTAAAAAAAGGGCATCGTATGTTAACTGTACTACGAAAAATGTACGTAATGTTAAACAACCAACAAAAAAAACACAAAAAAAAAAAATTTTTTTTTTTTTGAAAAAAGGGCATCGTATGTTAACTGTGCTACGAAAAATGTACGCAATGTTAAACAACCAACAAAAAAAACACAAAAAAAAAAATTTTTTTTCTAAAGCCCATGCAAGTACTAACATGGTTAAAAAAAAAATTTTTTTTTTTTAAAAAAAGGGCATCGTATGTTAACTGTACTACGAAAAATGTACGCAATGTTAAACAACCAACAAAAAAAAACACAAAAAAAAAAAATTTTTTTTCTAAAGCCCATGCAAGTACTAACATGGTTAAAGACCATGCAAGTACTAACATGGTTAAAAAAAAAAAATTTTTTTTTTAAAAAAAGGGCATCGTATGTTAACTGTGCTACGAAAAATGTACGCAATGTTAAACAACCAACAAAAAAAACACAAAAAAAAAAAATTTTTTTTCTAAAGCCGATGCAAGTACTAACATGGTTAAAGACCATGCAAGTACTAACATGGTTAAAAAAAAAATTTTTTTTTTTTAAAAAAAGGGCATCGTATGTTAACTGTACTACGAAAAATGTACGCAATGTTAAACAACCAACAAAAAAAACACAAAAAAAAAAAATTTTTTTTCTAAAGCCCATGCAAGTACTAACATGGTTAAAAAAAAAATTTTTTTTTTTTAAAAAAAGGGCATCGTATGTTAACTGTGCTACGAAAAATGTACGCAATGTTAAACAACCAACAAAAAAAACACAAAAAAAAAAAATTTTTTTTCTAAAGCCGATGCAAGTACTAACATGGTTAAAGACCATGCAAGTACTAACATGGTTAAAAAAAAAATTTTTTTTTTTTAAAAAAAGGGCATCGTATGTTAACTGTACTACGAAAAATGTACGCAATGTTAAAAAACCAACAAAAAAAACACAAAAAAAAAATTTTTTTTCTAAAGCCCATGCAAGTACTAACATGGTTAAAAAAAAAATTTTTTTTTTTTAAAAAAAGGGCATCGTATGTTAACTGTACTACGAAAAATGTACGCAATGTTAAACAACCAACAAAAAAAACACAAAAAAAAAAAATTTTTTTTCTAAAGCCCATGCAAGTACTAACATGGTTAAAAAAAAAATTTTTTTTTTTTAAAAAAAGGGCATCGTATGTTAACTGTGCTACGAAAAATGTACGCAATGTTAAACAACCAACAAAAAAAACACAAAAAAAAAAAATTTTTTTTCTAAAGCCGATGCAAGTACTAACATGGTTAAAGACCATGCAAGTACTAACATGGTTAAAAAAAAAATTTTTTTTTTTTAAAAAAAGGGCATCGTATGTTAACTGTACTACGAAAAATGTACGCAATGTTAAACAACCAACAAAAAAAACACAAAAAAAAAAAATTTTTTTTCTAAAGCCCATGCAAGTACTAACATGGTTAAAAAAAAAATTTTTTTTTTTTAAAAAAAGGGCATCGTATGTTAACTGTACTACGAAAAATGTACGCAATGTTAAACAACCAACAAAAAAAACACAAAAAAAAAAAATTTTTTAAGACCATGCAAGTACTAACATGGTTAAAAAAAAAATTTTTTTTTTTTAAAAAAAGGGCATCGTATGTTAACTGTACTACGAAAAATGTACGTAATGTTAAACAACCAACAAAAAAAAACACAAAAAAAAAAAATTTTTTTTCTAAAGCCCATGCAAGTACTAACATGGTTAAAAAAAAAATTTTTTTTTTTTTGAAAAAAGGGCATCGTATGTTAACTGTGCTACGAAAAATGTACGCAATGTTAAACAACCAACAAAAAAAACACAAAAAAAAAAATTTTTTTTCTAAAGCCCATGCAAGTACTAACATGGTTAAAAAAAAAATTTTTTTTTTTTAAAAAAAGGGCATCGTATGTTAACTGTACTACGAAAAATGTACGCAATGTTAAACAACCAACAAAAAAAACACAAAAAAAAAAAATTTTTTTTCTAAAGCCCATGCAAGTACTAACATGGTTAAAAAAAAAATTTTTTTTTTTTAAAAAAAGGGCATCGTATGTTAACTGTACTACGAAAAATGTACGCAATGTTAAACAACCAACAAAAAAAACACAAAAAAAAAAAATTTTTTAAGACCATGCAAGTACTAACATGGTTAAAAAAAAAATTTTTTTTTTTTAAAAAAAGGGCATCGTATGTTAACTGTACTACGAAAAATGTACGCAATGTTAAACAACCAACAAAAAAAACACAAAAAAAAAAAAAATTTTTTCTAAAGCCCATGCAAGTACTAACATGGTTAAAAAAAAAATTTTTTTTTTTTTGAAAAAAGGGCATCGTATGTTAACTGTGCTACGAAAAATGTACGCAATGTTAAACAACCAACAAAAAAAACACAAAAAAAAAAATTTTTTTTCTAAAGCCCATGCAAGTACTAACATGGTTAAAAAAAAAATTTTTTTTTTTTAAAAAAAGGGCATCGTATGTTAACTGTACTACGAAAAATGTACGCAATGTTAAACAACCAACAAAAAAAACACAAAAAAAAAAAATTTTTTTTCTAAAGCCCATGCAAGTACTAACATGGTTAAAGACCATGCAAGTACTAACATGGTAAAAAAAAAAATTTTTTTTTTTTAAAAAAAGGGCATCGTATGTTAACTGTGCTACGAAAAATGTACGCAATGTTAAACAACCAACAAAAAAAACACAAAAAAAAAAAAATTTTTTTCTAAAGCCGATGCAAGTACTAACATGGTTAAAAAAAAAATTTTTTTTTTTTAAAAAAAGGGCATCGTATGTTAACTGTACTACGAAAAATGTACGCAATGTTAAACAACCAACAAAAAAAACACAAAAAAAAAAAATTTCTTTTCTAAAGCCCATGCAAGTACTAACATGGTTAAAAAAAAAATTTTTTTTTTTTAAAAAAAGGGCATCGTATGTTAACTGTACTACGAAAAATGTACGTAATGTTAAACAACCAACAAAAAAAACACAAAAAAAAAAAATTTTTTTTTTTTTGAAAAAAGGGCATCGTATGTTAACTGTGCTACGAAAAATGTACGCAATGTTAAACAACCAACAAAAAAAACACAAAAAAAAAAATTTTTTTTCTAAAGCCCATGCAAGTACTAACATGGTTAAAAAAAAAATTTTTTTTTTTTAAAAAAAGGGCATCGTATGTTAACTGTACTACGAAAAATGTACGCAATGTTAAACAACCAACAAAAAAAACACAAAAAAAAAAAATTTTTTTTCTAAAGCCCATGCAAGTACTAACATGGTTAAAGACCATGCAAGTACTAACATGGTAAAAAAAAAAATTTTTTTTTTTTAAAAAAAGGGCATCGTATGTTAACTTTACGTACATTTTTCGTAGTACAGTTAACATACGTAGTACAGTTAACCAACAAAAAAAACACAAAAAAAAAAAATTTTTTTTCTAAAGCCGATGCAAGTACTAACATGGTTAAAGACCATGCAAGTACTAACATGGTTAAAAAAAAAATTTTTTTTTTTTAAAAAAAGGGCATCGTATGTTAACTGTACTACGAAAAATGTACGCAATGTTAAACAACCAACAAAAAAAACACAAAAAAAAAAAATTTTTTTTCTAAAGCCCATGCAAGTACTAACATGGTTAAAAAAAAAATTTTTTTTTTTTAAAAAAAGGGCATCGTATGTTAACTGTACTACGAAAAATGTACGCAATGTTAAACAAGCAACAAAAAAAACACAAAAAAAAAAAATTTTTTAAGACCATGCAAGTACATACTAACATGGTTAAAAAAAAAATTTTTTTTTTTTAAAAAAAGGGCATCGTATGTTAACTGTACTACGAAAAATGTACGTAATGTTAAACAACCAACAAAAAAAACACAAAAAAAAAAATTTTTTTTCTAAAGCCCATGCAAGTACTAACATGGTTAAAAAAAAAATTTTTTTTTTTTAAAAAAAGGGCATCGTATGTTAACTGTACTACGAAAAATGTACGCAATGTTAAACAACCAACAAAAAAAACACAAAAAAAAAAAATTTTTTTTCTAAAGCCCATGCAAGTACTAACATGGTTAAAGACCATGCAAGTACTAACATGGTAAAAAAAAAAATTTTTTTTTTTTAAAAAAAGGGCATCGTATGTTAACTGTGCTACGAAAAATGTACGCAATGTTAAACAACCAACAAAAAAAACACAAAAAAAAAAAATTTTTTTTCTAAAGCCGATGCAAGTACTAACATGGTTAAAGACCATGCAAGTACTAACATGGTTAAAAAAAAAATTTTTTTTTTTTAAAAAAAGGGCATCGTATGTTAACTGTACTACGAAAAATGTACGCAATGTTAAAAAACCAACAAAAAAAACACAAAAAAAAAAATTTTTTTTCTAAAGCCCATGCAAGTACTAACATGGTTAAAAAAAAAATTTTTTTTTTTTAAAAAAAGGGCATCGTATGTTAACTGTACTACGAAAAATGTACGCAATGTTAAACAACCAACAAAAAAAACACAAAAAAAAAAAATTTTTTTTCTAAAGCCCATGCAAGTACTAACATGGTTAAAGACCATGCAAGTACTAACATGGTTAAAAAAAAAATTTTTTTTTTTTAGAAAAAGGGCATCGTATGTTAACTGTGCTACGAAAAATGTACGCAATGTTAAACAACCAACAAAAAAAACACAAAAAAAAAAAATTTTTTTTCTAAAGCCGATGCAAGTACTAACATGGTTAAAGACCATGCAAGTACTAACATGGTTAAAAAAAAAATTTTTTTTTTTTAAAAAAAGGGCATCGTATGTTAACTGTACTACGAAAAATGTACGCAATGTTAAACAACCAACAAAAAAAACACAAAAAAAAAAAATTTTTTTTCTAAAGCCCATGCAAGTACTAACATGGTTAAAAAAAAAATTTTTTTTTTTTAAAAAAAGGGCATCGTACGTTAACTGTACTACGAAAAATGTACGCAATGTTAAACAACCAACAAAAAAAACACAAAAAAAAAAAATTTTTTAAGACCATGGAAGTACTAACATGGTTAAAAACAAAATTTTTTTTTTTTAAAAAAAGGGCATCGTATGTTAACTGTACTACGAAAAATGTACGTAATGTTAAACAACCAACAAAAAAAACACAAAAAAAAAAAATTTTTTTTCTAAAGCCCATGCAAGTACTAACATGGTTAAAAAAAAAATTTTTTTTTTTTTGAAAAAAGGGCATCGTATGTTAACTGTGCTACGAAAAATGTACGCAATGTTAAACAACCAACAAAAAAAACACAAAAAAAAAAATTTTTTTTCTAAAGCCCATGCAAGTACTAACATGGTTAAAAAAAAAATTTTTTTTTTTTAAAAAAAGGGCATCGTATGTTAACTGTACTACGAAAAATGTACGCAATGTTAAACAACCAACAAAAAAAACACAAAAAAAAAAAATTTTTTTTCTAAAGCCCATGCAAGTACTAACATGGTTAAAGACCATGCAAGTACTAACATGGTAAAAAAAAAAATTTTTTTTTTTTAAAAAAAGGGCGTCGTACGTTAACTGTGCTACGAAAAATGTACGCAATGTTAAACAACCAACAAAAAAAACACAAAAAAAAAAATATTTTTTCTAAAGCCGATGCAAGTACTAACATGGTTAAAGACCATGCAAGTACTAACATGGTTAAAAAAAAAATTTTTTTTTTTTAAAAAAAGGGCATCGTATGTTAACTGTACTACGAAAAATGTACGCAATGTTAAACAACCAACAAAAAAAACACAAAAAAAAAAATTTTTTTTCTAAAGCCCATGCAAGTACTAACATGGTTAAAAAAAAAATTTTTTTTTTTTAAAAAAAGGGCATCGTATGTTAACTGTACTACGAAAAATGTACGCAATGTTAAACAACCAACAAAAAAAACACAAAAAAAAAAAATTTTTTTTCTAAAGCCCATGCAAGTACTAACATGGTTAAAAAAAAAGTTTTTTTTTTTTAAAAAAAGGGCATCGTATGTTAACTGTGCTACGAAAAATGTACGCAATGTTAAACAACCAACAAAAAAAACACAAAAAAAAAAAATTATTTTTCTAAAGCCGATGCAAGTACTAACATGGTTAAAGACCATGCAAGTACTAACATGGTTAAAAAAAAATTTTTTTTTTTTTAAAAAAAGGGCATCGTATGTTAACTGTACTACGAAAAATGTACGCAATGTTAAACAACCAACAAAAAAAACACAAAAAAAAAAAATTTTTTAAGACCATGCAAGTACTAACATGGTTAAAAAAAAAATTTTTTTTTTTTAAAAAAAGGGCATCGTATGTTAACTGTACTACGAAAAATGTACGTAATGTTAAACAACCAACAAAAAAAACACAAAAAAAAAAAATTTTTTTTCTAAAGCCCATGCAAGTACTAACATGGTTAAAAAAAAATTTTTTTTTTTTGAAAAAAGGGCATCGTATGTTAACTGTGCTACGAAAAATGTACGCAATGTTAAACAACCAACAAAAAAAACACAAAAAAAAAAATTTTTTTTCTAAAGCCCATGCAAGTACTAACATGGTTAAAAAAAAAAATTTTTTTTTTTTAAAAAAAGGGCATCGTATGTTAACTGTACTACGAAAAATGTACGCAATGTTAAACAACCAACAAAAAAACTACAAAAAAAAAAAATTTTTTTTCTAAAGCCCATGCAAGTACTAACATGGTTAAAGACCATGCAAGTACTAACATGGTAAAAAAAAAAATTTTTTTTTTTTAAAAAAAGGGCATCGTATGTTAACTGTGCTACGAAAAATGTACGCAATGTTAAACAACCAACAAAAAAAACACAAAAAAAAAAAATTTTTTTTCTAAAGCCGATGCAAGTACTGGTTAAAGACCATGCAAGTACTAACATGGTTAAAAAAAAAATTTTTTTTTTTTAAAAAAAGGGCATCGTATGTTAACTGTACTACGAAAAATGTACGCAATGTTAAAAAACCAACAAAAAAAACACAAAAAAAAAATTTTTTTTTCTAAAGCCCATGCAAATACTAACATGGTTAAAAAAAAATTTTTTTTTTTTAAAAAAAGGGCATCGTATGTTAACTGTACTACGAAAAATGTACGCAATGTTAAACAACCAACAAAAAAAACACAAAAAAAAAAAATTTTTTTTCTAAAGCCCATGCAAGTACTAACATGGTTAAAAAAAAAATTTTTTTTTTTTAAAAAAAGGGCATCGTATGTTAACTGTGCTACGAAAAATGTACGCAATGTTAAACAACCAACAAAAAAAACACAAAAAAAAAAAATTTTTTTTCTAAAGCCGATGCAAGTACTAACATGGTTAAAGACCATGCAAGTACTAACATGGTTAAAAAAAAAATTTTTTTTTTTTAAAAAAAGGGCATCGTATGTTAACTGTACTACGAAAAATGTACGCAATGTTAAACAACCAACAAAAAAAACACAAAAAAAAAAAATTTTTTAAGACCATGCAAGTACTAACATGGTTAAAAACAAAATTTTTTTTTTTTAAAAAAAGGGCATCGTATGTTAACTGTACTACGAAAAATGTACGTAATGTTAAACAACCAACAAAAAAAACACAAAAAAAAAAAATTTTTTTTCTAAAGCCCATGCAAGTACTAACATGGTTAAAAAAATTTTTTTTTTTTTGAAAAAAGGGCATCGTATGTTAACTGTGCTACGAAAAATGTACGCAATGTTAAACAACCAACAAAAAAAACACAAAAAAAAAAATTTTTTTTCTAAAGCCCATGCAAGTACTAATATGGTTAAAAAAAAAATTTTTTTTTTTTAAAAAAAGGGCATCGTATGTTAACTGTACTACGAAAAATGTACGCAATGTTAAACAACCAACAAAAAAAACACAAAAAAAAAAAATTTTTTTTCTAAAGCCCATGCAAGTACTAACATGGTTAAAGACCATGCAAGTACTAACATGGTAAAAAAAAAAATTTTTTTTTTTTAAAAAAAGGGCATCGTATGTTAACTGTGCTACGAAAAATGTACGCAATGTTAAACAACCAACAAAAAAAACACAAAAAAAAAAAATTTTTTTCTAAAGCCGATGCAAGTACTAACATGGTTAAAGACCATGCAAGTACTAACATGGTTAAAAAAAAAATTTTTTTTTTTTAAAAAAAGGGCATCGTATGTTAACTGTACTACGAAAAATGTACGCAATGTTAAAAAACCAACAAAAAAAACACAAAAAAAAAAATTTTTTTTCTAAAGCCCATGCAAGTACTAACATGGTTAAAAAAAAAATTTTTTTTTTTTAAAAAAAGGGCATCGTATGTTAACTGTACTACGAAAAATGTACGCAATGTTAAACAACCAACAAAAAAAACACAAAAAAAAAAAATTTTTTTTCTAAAGCCCATGCAAGTACTAACATGGTTAAAAAAAAAATTTTTTTTTTTTAAAAAAAGGGCATCGTATGTTAACTGTGCTACGAAAAATGTACGCAATGTTAAACAACCAACAAAAAAAACACAAAAAAAAAAAATTATTTTTCTAAAGCCGATGCAAGTACTAACATGGTTAAAGACCATGCAAGTACTAACATGGTTAAAAAAAAAATTTTTTTTTTTTTAAAAAAGGGCATCGTATGTTAACTGTACTACGAAAAATGTACGCAATGTTAAACAACCAACAAAAAAAACACAAAAAAAAAAAAATTTTTAAGACCATGCAAGTACTAACATGGTTAAAAAAAAAATTTTTTTTTTTTAAAAAAAGGGCATCGTATGTTAACTGTACTACGAAAAATGTACGTAATGTTAAACAACCAACAAAAAAAACACAAAAAAAAAAAATTTTTTTTCTAAAGCCCATGCAAGTACTAACATGGTTAAAAAAAAAATTTTTTTTTTTTTGAAAAAAGGGCATCGTATGTTAACTGTGCTACGAAAAATGTACGCAATGTTAAACAACCAACAAAAAAAACACAAAAAAAAAAATTTTTTTTCTAAAGCCCATGCAAGTACTAACATGGTTAAAAAAAAAAATTTTTTTTTTTTAAAAAAAGGGCATCGTATGTTAACTGTACTACGAAAAATGTACGCAATGTTAAACAACCAACAAAAAAAACACAAAAAAAAAAAATTTTTTTTCTAAAGCCCATGCAAGTACTAACATGGTTAAAAAAAAAATTTTTTTTTTTTAAAAAAAGGGCATCGTATGTTAACTGTGCTACGAAAAATGTACGCAATGTTAAACAACCAACAAAAAAAACACAAAAAAAAAAAATTTTTTTTCTAAAGCCGATGCAAGTACTAACATGGTTAAAGACCATGCAAGTACTAACATGGTTAAAAAAAAAATTTTTTATTTTTAAAAAAAGGGCATCGTATGTTAACTGTACTACGAAAAATGTACGCAATGTTAAACAACCAACAAAAAAAACACAAAAAAAAAAAATTTTTTAAGACCATGCAAGTACTAACATGGTTAAAAAAAAAATTTTTTTTTTTTAAAAAAAGGGCATCGTATGTTAACTGTACTACGAAAAATGTACGTAATGTTAAACAACCAACAAAAAAAACACAAAAAAAAAAAATTTTTTTTCTAAAGCCCATGCAAGTACTAACATGGTTAAAAAAAAAATTTTTTTTTTTTAAAAAAAGGGCATCGTATGTTAACTGTGCTACGAAAAATGTACGCAATGTTAAACAACCAACAAAAAAAACACAAAAAAAAAAATTTTTTTTCTAAAGCCCATGCAAGTACTAACATGGTTAAAAAAAAAATTTTTTTTTTTTAAAAAAAGGGCATCGTATGTTAACTGTACTACGAAAAATGTACGCAATGTTAAACAACCAACAAAAAAAACACAAAAAAAAAAAATTTTTTTTCTAAAGCCCATGCAAGTACTAACATGGTTAAAGACCATGCAAGTACTAACATGGTTAAAAAAAAAATTTTTTTTTTTTAAAAAAAGGGCATCGTATGTTAACTGTACTACGAAAATTGTACGCAATGTTAAAAAACCAACAAAAAAAACACAAAAAAAAAAATTTTTTTTCTAAAGCCCATGCAAGTACTAACATGGTTAAAAAAAAAATTTTTTTTTTTTAAAAAAGGGGCATCGTATGTTAACTGTACTACGAAAAATGTACGCAATGTTAAACAACCAACAAAAAAAACACAAAACAAAAATTTTTTTTTCTAAAGCCCATGCAAGTACTAACATGGTTAAAGACCATGCAAGTACTAACATGGTTAAAAAAAAAATTTTTTTTTTTTAAAAAAAGGGCATCGTATGTTAACTGTGCTACGAAAAATGTACGCAATGTTAAACAACCAACAAAAAAAACACAAAAAAAAAAAATTTTTTTTCTAAAGCCGATGCAAGTACTAACATGGTTAAAGACCATGCAAGTACTAACATGGTTAAAAAAAAAATTTTTTTTTTTTAAAAAAAGGGCATCGTATGTTAACTGTACTACGAAAAATGTACGCAATGTTAAACAACCAACAAAAAAAACACAAAAAAAAAAAATTTTTTTTCTAAAGCCCATGCAAGTACTAACATGGTTAAAAAAAAAATTTTTTTTTTTTAAAAAAAGGGCATCGTATGTTAACTGTACTACGAAAAATGTACGCAATGTTAAACAACCAACAAAAAAAACACAAAAAAAAAAAATTTTTTAAGACCATGCAAGTACTAACATGGTTAAAAAAAAAATTTTTTTTTTTTTAAAAAAGGGCATCGTATGTTAACTGTACTACGAAAAATGTACGCAATGTTAAACAACCAACAAAAAAAACACAAAAAAAAAAAATTTTTTTTCTAAAGCCCATGCAAGTACTAACATGGTTAAAAAAAAAATTTTTTTTTTTTTAAAAAAGGGCATCGTATGTTAACTGTACTACGAAAAATGTACGCAATGTCAAACAACCAACAAAAAAAACACAAAAAAAAAAAATTTTTTAAGACCATGCAAGTACTAACATGGTTAAAAAAAAAATTTTTTTTTTTTAAAAAAAGGGCATCGTATGTTAACTGTACTACGAAAAATGTACGTAATGTTAAACAACCAACAAAAAAAACACAAAAAAAAAAAATTTTTTTTCTAAAGCCCATGCAAGTACTAACATGGTTAAAAAAAAAATTTTTTTTTTTTTGAAAAAAGGGCATCGTATGTTAACTGTGCTACGAAAAATGTACGCAATGTTAAACAACCAACAAAAAAAACACAAAAAAAAAAATTTTTTTTCTAAAGCCCATGCAAGTACTAACATGGTAAAAAAAAAAATTTTTTTTTTTTAAAAAAAGGGCATCGTATGTTAACTGTACTACGAAAAATGTACGCAATGTTAAACAACCAACAAAAAAAAACACAAAAAAAAAAAATTTTTTTTCTAAAGCCGATGCAAGTACTAACATGGTTAAAGACCATGCAAGTACTAACATGGTAAAAAAAAAAATTTTTTTTTTTTAAAAAAAGGGCATCGTATGTTAACTGTGCTACGAAAAATGTACGCAATGTTAAAAAACCAACAAAAAAAACACAAAAAAAAAAATTTTTTTTCTAAAGCCCATGCAAGTACTAACATGGTTAAAAAAAAATTTTTTTTTTTTAAAAAAAGGGCATCGTATGTTAACTGTACTACGAAAAATGTACGCAATGTTAAACAACCAACAAAAAAAACACAAAAAAAAAAAATTTTTTTTCTAAAGCCGATGCAAGTACTAACATGGTTAAAAAAAAAATTTTTTTTTTTTAAAAAAAGGGCATCGTATGTTAACTGTGCTACGAAAAATGTACGCAATGTTAAACAACCAACAAAAAAAACACAAAAAAAAAAAATTTTTTTTCTAAAGCCCATGCAAGTACTAACATGGTTAAAGACCATGCAAGTACTAACATGGTAAAAAAAAAAATTTTTTTTTTTTAAAAAAAGGGCATCGTATGTTAACTGTACTACGAAAAATGTACGCAATGTTAAACAACCAACAAAAAAAACACAAAAAAAAAAAATTTTTTTTCTAAAGCCCATGCAAGTACTAACATGGTTAAAAAAAAAATTTTTTTTTTTAAAAAAAGGGCATCGTATGTTAACTGTACTACGAAAAATGTACGCAATGTTAAACAACCAACAAAAAAAACACAAAAAAAAAAAATTTTTTTTCTAAAGCCCATGCAAGTACTAACATGGTTAAAGACCATGCAAGTACTAACATGGTAAAAAAAAAAATTTTTTTTTTTTAAAAAAAGGGCATCGTATGTTAACTGTGCTACGAAAAATGTACGCAATGTTAAACAACCAACAAAAAAAACACAAAAAAAAAAAATTTTTTTTCTAAAGCCGATGCAAGTACTAACATGGTTAAAAAAAAAATTTTTTTTTTTTAAAAAAAGGGCATCGTATGTTAACTGTGCTACGAAAAATGTACGCAATGTTAAACAACCAACAAAAAAAACACAAAAAAAAAAAATTTTTTTTCTAAAGCCCATGCAAGTACTAACATGGTTAAAGACCATGCAAGTACTAACATGGTAAAAAAAAAAATTTTTTTTTTTAAAAAAAGGGCATCGTATGTTAACTGTACTACGAAAAATGTACGCAATGTTAAACAACCAACAAAAAAAACACAAAAAAAAAAAATTTTTTTTCTAAAGCCCATGCAAGTACTAACATGGTTAAAAAAAAAATTTTTTTTTTTAAAAAAAGGGCATCGTATGTTAACTGTACTACGAAAAATGTACGCAATGTTAAACAACCAACAAAAAAAACACAAAAAAAAAAAATTTTTTAAGACCATGCAAGTACTAACATGGTTAAAAAAAAAATTTTTTTTTTTTAAAAAAAGGGCATCGTATGTTAACTGTGCTACGAAAAATGTACGCAATGTTAAACAACCAACAAAAAAAACACAAAAAAAAAAAATTTTTTTTCTAAAGCCCATGCAAGTACTAACATGGTTAAAGACCATGCAAGTACTAACATGGTAAAAAAAAAAATTTTTTTTTTTTAAAAAAAGGGCATCGTATGTTAACTGTGCTACGAAAAATGTACGCAATGTTAAACAACCAACAAAAAAAACACAAAAAAAAAAAATTTTTTTTCTAAAGCCGATGCAAGTACTAACATGGTTAAAAAAAAAATTTTTTTTTTTTAAAAAAAGGGCATCGTATGTTAACTGTGCTACGAAAAATGTACGCAATGTTAAACAACCAACAAAAAAAACACAAAAAAAAAAAATTTTTTTTCTAAAGCCCATGCAAGTACTAACATGGTTAAAGACCATGCAAGTACTAACATGGTAAAAAAAAAAATTTTTTTTTTTTAAAAAAAGGGCATCGTATGTTAACTGTACTACGAAAAATGTACGCAATGTTAAACAACCAACAAAAAAAACACAAAAAAAAAAAATTTTTTTTCTAAAGCCCATGCAAGTACTAACATGGTTAAAAAAAAAATTTTTTTTTTTAAAAAAAGGGCATCGTATGTTAACTGTACTACGAAAAATGTACGCAATGTTAAACAACCAACAAAAAAAACACAAAAAAAAAAAATTTTTTTTCTAAAGCCCATGCAAGTACTAACATGGTTAAAGACCATGCAAGTACTAACATGGTAAAAAAAAAAATTTTTTTTTTTTAAAAAAAGGGCATCGTATGTTAACTGTACTACGAAAAATGTACGCAATGTTAAACAACCAACAAAAAAAACACAAAAAAAAAAAATTTTTTTTCTAAAGCCCATGCAAGTACTAACATGGTTAAAAAAAAAATTTTTTTTTTTAAAAAAAGGGCATCGTATGTTAACTGTACTACGAAAAATGTACGCAATGTTAAACAACCAACAAAAAAAACACAAAAAAAAAAAATTTTTTAAGACCATGCAAGTACTAACATGGTTAAAAAAAAAATTTTTTTTTTTTAAAAAAAGGGCATCGTATGTTAACTGTGCTACGAAAAATGTACGCAATGTTAAACAACCAACAAAAAAAACACAAAAAAAAAAAATTTTTTTTCTAAAGCCCATGCAAGTACTAACATGGTTAAAGACCATGCAAGTACTAACATGGTAAAAAAAAAAATTTTTTTTTTTTAAAAAAAGGGCATCGTATGTTAACTGTGCTACGAAAAATGTACGCAATGTTAAACAACCAACAAAAAAAACACAAAAAAAAAAAATTTTTTTTCTAAAGCCGATGCAAGTACTAACATGGTTAAAAAAAAAATTTTTTTTTTTTAAAAAAAGGGCATCGTATGTTAACTGTGCTACGAAAAATGTACGCAATGTTAAACAACCAACAAAAAAAACACAAAAAAAAAAAATTTTTTTTCTAAAGCCCATGCAAGTACTAACATGGTTAAAGACCATGCAAGTACTAACATGGTAAAAAAAAAAATTTTTTTTTTTTAAAAAAAGGGCATCGTATGTTAACTGTACTACGAAAAATGTACGCAATGTTAAACAACCAACAAAAAAAACACAAAAAAAAAAAATTTTTTTTCTAAAGCCCATGCAAGTACTAACATGGTTAAAAAAAAAATTTTTTTTTTTAAAAAAAGGGCATCGTATATTAACTGTACTACGAAAAATGTACGCAATGTTAAACAACCAACAAAAAAAACACAAAAAAAAAAAATTTTTTAAGACCATGCAAGTACTAACATGGTTAAAAAAAAAATTTTTTTTTTTTAAAAAAAGGGCATCGTATGTTAACTGTGCTACGAAAAATGTACGCAATGTTAAACAACCAACAAAAAAAACACAAAAAAAAAAAATTTTTTTTCTAAAGCCCATGCAAGTACTAACATGGTTAAAGACCATGCAAGTACTAACATGGTAAAAAAAAAAATTTTTTTTTTTTAATAAAAGGGCATCGTATGTTAACTGTACTACGAAAAATGTACGCAATGTTAAACAACCAACAAAAAAAACACAAAAAAAAAAAATTTTTTTTCTAAAGCCCATGCAAGTACTAACATGGTTAAAGACCATGCAAGTACTAACATGGTTAAAAAAAAAATTTTTTTTTTTTAAAAAAAGGGCATCGTATGTTAACTGTACTACGAAAAATGTACGCAATGTTAAACAACCAACAAAAAAAAAAAATTTTTTTTCTAAAGCCCATGCAAGTACTAACATGGTTAAAAAAAAAATTTTTTTTTTTTAAAAAAAGGTCATCGTATGTTAACTGTACTACGAAAAATGTACGCAATGTTAAACAACCAACAAAAAAAAAAAATTTTTTTTCTAAAGCCCATGCAAGTACTAACATGGTTAAAGACCATGCAAGTACTAACATGGTTAAAAAAAAAATTTTTTTTTTTTAAAAAAAGGGCATCGTATGTTAACTGTACTACGAAAAATGTACGCAATGTTAAAAAACCAACAAAAAAAACCCAAAAAAGAAAATTTTTTTTCTAAAGCCCATGCAAGTACTAACATGGTTAAAAAAAAAATTTTTTTTTTTTAAAAAAAGGGCATCGTATGTTAACTGTACTACGAAAAATGTACGCAATGTTAAACAACCAACAAAAAAAACACAAAAAAAAAAAATTTTTTTTCTAAAGCCCATGCAAGTACTAACATGGTTAAAAAAAAAATTTTTTTTTTTAAAAAAAGGGCATCGTATGTTAACTGTACTACGAAAAATGTACGCAATGTTAAACAACCAACAAAAAAAACACAAAAAAAAAAAATTTTTTTTCTAAAGCCTATGCAAGTACTAACATGGTTAAAGACCATGCAAGTACTAACATGGTAAAAAAAAAAATTTTTTTTTTTTAAAAAAAGGGCATCGTATGTTAACTGTACTACGAAAAATGTACGCAATGTTAAACAACCAACAAAAAAAACACAAAAAAAAAAAATTTTTTTTCTAAAGCCCATGCAAGTACTAACATGGTTAAAGACCATGCAAGTACTAACATGGTTAAAAAAAAAATTTTTTTTTTTTAAAAAAAGGGCATCGTATGTTAACTGTACTACGAAAAATGTACGCAATGTTAAACAACCAACAAAAAAAAAAAATTTTTTTTCTAAAGCCCATGCAAGTACTAACATGGTTAAAAAAAAAATTTTTTTTTTTTAAAAAAAGGTCATCGTATGTTAACTGTACTACGAAAAATGTACGCAATGTTAAACAACCAACAAAAAAAAAAAATTTTTTTTCTAAAGCCCATGCAAGTACTAACATGGTTAAAAAAAAAATTTTTTTTTTTTAAAAAAAGGGCATCGTATGTTAACTGTACTACGAAAAATGTACGCAATGTTAAACAACCAACAAAAAAAACACAAAAAAAAAAAATTTTTTTTCTAAAGCCCATGCAAGTACTAACATGGTTAAAAAAAAAATTTTTTTTTTTTAAAAAAAGGGCATCGTATGTTAACTGTACTACGAAAAATGTACGCAATGTTAAACAACCAACAAAAAAAACACAAAAAAAAAAAATTTTTTTTCTAAAGCCCATGCAAGTACTAACATGGTTAAAGACCACGCAAGTAGGTAAAAAATAAAATTTTTTTTTTTTAAAAAAAGGGCATCGTATGTTAACTGTGGTACGAAAAATGTACGCAATGTTAAACAACCAACAAAAAAAACACAAAAAAAAAAATTTTTTTTCTAAAGCCGATGCAAGTACTAACATGGTTAAAGACCATGCAAGTACTAACATGGTTAAAAAAAAAATTTTTTTTTTTTAAAAAAAGGGCATCGTATGTTAACTGTACTACGAAAAATGTACGCAATGTTAAAAAACCAACAAAAAAACACAAAAAAAAAAATTTTTTTTCTAAAGTCCATGCAAGTACTAACATGGTTAAAAAAAAAATTTTTTTTTTTTAAAAAAAGGGCATCGTATGTTAACTGTACTACGAAAAATGTACGCAATGTTAAACAACCAACAAAAAAAACACAAAAAAAATAAATTTTTTTTCTAAAGCCCATGCAAGTACTAACATGGTTAAAGACCATGCAAGTACTAACATGGTTAAAAAAAAAATTTTTTTTTTTTAAAAAAAGGGCATCGTATGTTAACTGTGCTACGAAAAATGTACGCAATGTTAAACAACCAACAAAAAAAACACAAAAAAAAAAAATTTTTTTTCTAAAGCCGATGCAAGTACTAACATGGTTAAAAAAAAAATTTTTTTTTTTTAAAAAAAGGGCATCGTATGTTAACTGTACTACGAAAAATGTACGCAATGTTAAACAACCAACAAAAAAAACACAAAAAAAAAAAATTTTTTAAGACCATGCAAGTACTAACATGGTTAAAAAAAAAATTTTTTTTTTTTAAAAAAAGGGCATCGTATGTTAACTGTACTACGAAAAATGTACGTAATGTTAAACAACCAACAAAAAAAACACAAAAAAAAAAAATTTTTTTTCTAAAGCCCATGCAAGTACTAACATGGTTAAAAAAAAAATTTTTTTTTTTTTGAAAAAAGGGCATCGTATGTTAACTGTGCTACGAAAAATGTACGCAATGTTAAACAACCAACAAAAAAAACACAAAAAAAAAAATTTTTTTTCTAAAGCCCATGCAAGTACTAACATGGTTAAAAAAAAAATTTTTTTTTTTTAAAAAAAGGGCATCGTATGTTAACTGTACTACGAAAAATGTACGCAATGTTAAACAACCAACAAAAAAAACACAAAAAAAAAAAATTTTTTTTCTAAAGCCCATGCAAGTACTAACATGGTTAAAAAAAAAATTTTTTTTTTTTTGAAAAAAGGGCATCGTATGTTAACTGTGCTACGAAAAATGTACGCAATGTTAAACAACCAACAAAAAAAACACAAAAAAAAAAATTTTTTTTCTAAAGCCCATGCAAGTACTAACATGGTTAAAAAAAAAATTTTTTTTTTTTAAAAAAAGGGCATCGTATGTTAACTGTACTACGAAAAATGTACGCAATGTTAAACAACCAACAAAAAAAACACAAAAAAAAAAAATTTTTTAAGACCATGCAAGTACTAACATGGTTAAAAAAAAAATTTTTTTTTTTTAAAAAAAGGGCATCGTATGTTAACTGTACTACGAAAAATGTACGTAATGTTAAACAACCAACAAAAAAAACACAAAAAAAAAAAATTTTTTTTCTAAAGCCCATGCAAGTACTAACATGGTTAAAAAAAAAATTTTTTTTTTTTTGAAAAAAGGGCATCGTATGTTAACTGTGCTACGAAAAATGTACGCAATGTTAAACAACCAACAAAAAAAACACAAAAAAAAAAATTTTTTTTCTAAAGCCCATGCAAGTACTAACATGGTTAAAAAAAAAATTTTTTTTTTTTAAAAAAAGGGCATCGTATGTTAACTGTACTACGAAAAATGTACGCAATGTTAAACAACCAACAAAAAAAACACAAAAAAAAAAAATTTTTTTTCTAAAGCCCATGCAAGTACTAACATGGTTAAAAAAAAAATTTTTTTTTTTTTGAAAAAAGGGCATCGTATGTTAACTGTGCTACGAAAAATGTACGCAATGTTAAACAACCAACAAAAAAAACACAAAAAAAAAAAATTTTTTAAGCCATGCAAGTACTAACATGGTTAAAAAAAAAATTTTTTTTTTTTAAAAAAAGGGCATCGTATGTTAACTGTACTACGAAAAATGTACGTAATGTTAAACAACCAACAAAAAAAAACACAAAAAAAAAAAATTTTTTTTCTAAAGCCCATGCAAGTACTAACATGGTTAAAAAAAAAATTTTTTTTTTTTTGAAAAAAGGGCATCGTATGTTAACTGTGCTACGAAAAATGTACGCAATGTTAAACAACCAACAAAAAAAACACAAAAAAAAAAATTTTTTTTCTAAAGCCCATGCAAGTACTAACATGGTTAAAAAAAAAATTTTTTTTTTTTTAAAAAAAGGGCATCGTATGTTAACTGTACTACGAAAAATGTACGCAATGTTAAACAACCAACAAAAAAAACACAAAAAAAAAAATTTTTTTTTCTAAAGCCGATGCAAGTACTAACATGGTTAAAGACCATGCAAGTACTAACATGGTTAAAAAAAAAATTTTTTTTTTTTTAAAAAAGGGCATCGTATGTTAACTGTACTACGAAAAATGTACGTAATGTTAAACAACCAACAAAAAAAACACAAAAAAAAAAAATTTTTTTTCTAAAGCCCATGCAAGTACTAACATGGTTAAAAAAAAAATTTTTTTTTTTTAAAAAAAGGGCATCGTATGTTAACTGTACTACGAAAAATGTACGCAATGTTAAACAACCAACAAAAAAAACACAAAAAAAAAAAATTTTTTAAGACCATGCAAGTACTAACATGGTTAAAAAAAAAATTTTTTTTTTTTAAAAAAAGGGCATCGTAAGTTAACTGTACTACGAAAAATGTACGCAATGTTAAACAACCAACAAAAAAAACACAAAAAAAAAAAATTTTTTTTCTAAAGCCCATGCAAGTACTAACATGGTTAAAAAAAAAATTTTTTTTTTTTGAAAAAAGGGCATCGTATGTTAACTGTGCTACGAAAAATGTACGCAATGTTAAACAACCAACAAAAAAAACACAAAAAAAAAAATTTTTTTTCTAAAGCCCATGCAACTACTAACATGGTTAAAAAAAAAATTTTTTTTTTTTAAAAAAAGGGCATCGTAAGTTAACTGTACTACGAAAAATGTACGCAATGTTAAACAACCAACAAAAAAAACACAAAAAAAAAAATTTTTTTTCTAAAGACCATGCAAGTACTAACATGGTTAAAAAAAAAATTTTTTTTTTTTTAAAAAAGGGCATCGTATGTTAACTGTACTACGAAAAATGTACGTAATGTTAAACAACCAACAAAAAAAACACAAAAAAAAA
Source organism: Dolichopus griseipennis (assembly GCA_963082915.1). Taxonomy (NCBI): domain Eukaryota; kingdom Metazoa; phylum Arthropoda; class Insecta; order Diptera; family Dolichopodidae; genus Dolichopus; species Dolichopus griseipennis. The sequence continues at coordinate 9,294,724 of OY720443.1, read as the reverse complement.
AAATTTTTTTTCTAAAGCCCATGCAAGTACTAACATGGTTAAAAAAAAAATTTTTTTTTTTTAAAAAAAGGGCATCGTAAGTTAACTGTGCTACGAAAAATGTACGCAATGTTAAACAACCAACAAAAAAAACACAAAAAAAAAAATTTTTTTTCTAAAGACCATGCAAGTACTAACATGGTTAAAAAAAAAATTTTTTTTTTTTAAAAAAAGGGCATCGTAAGTTAACTGTACTACGAAAAATGTACGCAATGTTAAACAACCAACAAAAAAAACACAAAAAAAAAAATTTTTTTTCTAAAGACCATGCAAGTACTAACATGGTTAAAAAAAAAATTTTTTTTTTTTAAAAAAAGGGCATCGTAAGTTAACTGTGCTACGAAAAATGTACGCAATGTTAAACAACCAACAAAAAAAACACAAAAAAAAAAATTTTTTTTCTAAAGACCATGCAAGTACTAACATGGTTAAAAAAAAAATTTTTTTTTTTTTAAAAAAGGGCATCGTATGTTAACTGTACTACGAAAAATGTACGTAATGTTAAACAACCAACAAAAAAAACACAAAAAAAAAAAATTTTTTTTCTAAAGCCCATGCAAGTACTAACATGGTTAAAAAAAAAATTTTTTTTTTTTGAAAAAAGGGCATCGTATGTTAACTGTGCTACGAAAAATGTACGCAATGTTAAACAACCAACAAAAAAAACACAAAAAAAAAAATTTTTTTTCTAAAGCCCATGCAACTACTAACATGGTTAAAAAAAAAATTTTTTTTTTTTAAAAAAAGGGCATCGTAAGTTAACTGTACTACGAAAAATGTACGCAATGTTAAACAACCAACAAAAAAAACACAAAAAAAAAAAATTTTTTTTCTAAAGCCCATGCAAGTACTAACATGGTTAAAGACCATGCAAGTAGGTAAAAAATAAAATTTTTTTTTTTTAAAAAAAGGGCATCGTATGTTAACTGTGCTACGAAAAATGTACGCAATGTTAAACAACCAACAAAAAAAACACAAAAAAAAAAATTTTTTTTCTAAAGCCGATGCAAGTACTAACATGGTTAAAGACCATGCAAGTACTAACATGGTTAAAAAAAAAATTTTTTTTTTTTAAAAAAAGGGCATCGTATGTTAACTGTACTACGAAAAATGTACGCAATGTTAAAAAACCAACAAAAAAACACAAAAAAAAAAATTTTTTTTCTAAAGTCCATGCAAGTACTAACATGGTTAAAAAAAAAATTTTTTTTTTTTAAAAAAAGGGCATCGTATGTTAACTGTACTACGAAAAATGTACGCAATGTTAAACAACCAACAAAAAAAACACAAAAAAAAAAAATTTTTTTTCTAAAGCCCATGCAAGTACTAACATGGTTAAAAAAAAAATTTTTTTTTTTTTAAAAAAGGGCATCGTATGTTAACTGTACTACGAAAAATGTACGTAATGTTAAACAACCAACAAAAAAAACACAAAAAAAAAAAATTTTTTTTCTAAAGCCCATGCAAGTACTAACATGGTTAAAAAAAAAATTTTTTTTTTTTAAAAAAAGGGCATCGTATGTTAACTGTACTACGAAAAATGTACGCAATGTTAAAAAACCAACAAAAAAACACAAAACAAAAACACAAAAAAATTTTTTTTTTTTAAAAAAATGGCATCGTATGTTAACTGTACTACGAAAAATGTACGCAATGTTAAACAACCAACAAAAAAAACACAAAAAAAAAAAATTTTTTTTCTAAAGCCCATGCAAGTACTAACATGGTTAAAAAAAAAAGTTTTTTTTTTTTAAAAAAGGGCATCGTATGTTAACTGTACTACGAAAAATGTACGTAATGTTAAACAACCAACAAAAAAAACACAAAAAAAAAAAATTTTTTTTCTAAAGCCCATGCAAGTACTAACATGGTTAAAAAAAAAATTTTTTTTTTTTAAAAAAAGGGCATCGTATGTTAACTGTACTACGAAAAATGTACGCAATGTTAAACAACCAACAAAAAAAACACAAAAAAAAAAAATTTTTTAAGACCATGCAAGTACTAACATGGTTAAAAAAAAAATTTTTTTTTTTAAAAAAAGGGCATCGTATGTTAACTGTACTACGAAAAATGTACGTAATGTTAAACAACCAACAAAAAAAACACAAAAAAAAAAAATTTTTTTTCTAAAGCCCATGCAAGTACTAACATGGTTAAAAAAAATTTTTTTTTTTTTGAAAAAAGGGCATCGTATGTTAACTGTGCTACGAAAAATGTACGCAATGTTGAACAACCAACAAAAAAAACACAAAAAAAAAAATTTTTTTTCTAAAGCCCATGCAACTACTAACATGGTTAAAAAAAAAATTTTTTTTTTTTAAAAAAAGGGCATCGTAAGTTAACTGTACTACGAAAAATGTACGCAATGTTAAACAACCAACAAAAAAAACACAAAAAAAAAAAATTTTTTTTCTAAAGCCCATGCAAGTACTAACATGGTTAAAGACCATGCAAGTAGGTAAAAAATAAAATTTTTTTTTTTTAAAAAAAGGGCATCGTATGTTAACTGTGCTACGAAAAATGTACGCAATGTTAAACAACCAACAAAAAAAACACAAAAAAAAAAATTTTTTTTCTAAAGCCGATGCAAGTACTAACATGGTTAAAGACCATGCAAGTACTAACATGGTTAAAAAAAAAATTTTTTTTTTTTAAAAAAAGGGCATCGTATGTTAACTGTACTACGAAAAATGTACGCAATGTTAAAAAACCAACAAAAAAACACAAAAAAAAAAATTTTTTTTCTAAAGTCCATGCAAGTACTAACATGGTTAAAAAAAAAATTTTTTTTTTTTAAAAAAAGGGCATCGTATGTTAACTGTACTACGAAAAATGTACGCAATGTTAAACAACCAACAAAAAAAACACAAAAAAAAAAAATTTTTTTTCTAAAGCCCATGCAAGTACTAACATGGTTAAAGACCATGCAAGTACTAACATGGTTAAAAAAAAAATTTTTTTTTTTTAAAAAAAGGGCATCGTATGTTAACTGTGCTACGAAAAATGTACGCAATGTTAAACAACCAACAAAAAAAACACAAAAAAAAAAAATTTTTTTTCTAAAGCCGATGCAAGTACTAACATGGTTAAAGACCATGCAAGTACTAACATGGTTAAAAAAAAATTTTTTTTTTTTAAAAAAAGGGCATCGTATGTTAACTGTACTACGAAAAATGTACGCAATGTTAAACAACCAACAAAAAAAACACAAAAAAAAAAAATTTTTTTTCTAAAGCCCATGCAAGTACTAACATGGTTAAAAAAAAAATTTTTTTTTTTTAAAAAAAGGGCATCGTATGTTAACTGTACTACGAAAAATGTACGCAATGTTAAACAACCAACAAAAAAAACACAAAAAAAAAAAATTTTTTAAGACCATGCAAGTACTAACATGGTTAAAAAAAAAATTTTTTTTTTTTAAAAAAAGGGCATCGTATGTTAACTGTGCTACGAAAAATGTACGCAATGTTAAACAACCAACAGAAAAAACACAAAAAAAAAAATTTTTTTTCTAAAGCCGATGCAAGTACTAACATGGTTAAAGCCCATGCAAGTACTAACATGGTTAAAAAAAATTTTTTTTTTTTTAAAAAAAGGGCATCGTATGTTAACTGTACTACGAAAAATGTACGCAATGTTAAACAACCAACAAAAAAAACACAAAAAAAAAAAATTTTTTTTCTAAAGCCCATGCAAGTACTAACATGGTTAAAGACCATGCAAGTACTAACATGGTTAAAAAAAAAATTTTTTTTTTTTAAAAAAAGGGCATCGTATGTTAACTGTGCTACGAAAAATATACGCAATGTTAAACAACCAACAAAAAAAACACAAAAAAAAAAAATTTTTTTTCTAAAGCCGATGCAAGTACTAACATGGTTAAAGACCATGCAAGTACTAACATTGTTAAAAAAAAAATTTTTTTTTTTTAAAAAAAGGGCATCGTATGTTAACTGTACTACGAAAAATGTACGCAATGTTAAACAACCAACAAAAAAAACACAAAAAAAAAAAATTTTTTTTCTAAAGCCCATGCAAGTACTAACATGGTTAAAAAAAAAATTTTTTTTTTTTAAAAAAAGGGCATCGTATGTTAACTGTACTACGAAAAATGTACGCAATGTTAAACAACCAACAAAAAAAACACAAAAAAAAAAAATTTTTTTTCTAAAGCCGATGCAAGTACTAACATGGTTAAAGACCATGCAAGTACTAACATGGTTAAAAAAAAATTTTTTTTTTTTAAAAAAAGGGCATCGTATGTTAACTGTACTACGAAAAGTGTACGCAATGTTAAACAACCAACAAAAAAAACACAAGAAAAAAAAATTTTTTTTCTAAAGCCCATGCAAGTACTAACATGGTTAAAAAAAAAATTTTTTTTTTTTTAAAAAAGGGCATCGTATGTTAACTGTGCTACGAAAAATGTACGCAATGTTAAACAACCAACAAAAAAAACACAAAAAAAAAAAATTTTTTTTCTAAAGCCGATGCAAGTACTAACATGGTTAAAGCCCATGCAAGTACTAACATGGTTAAAAAAAAAATTTTTTTTTTTTAAAAAAAGGGCATCGTATGTTAACTGTACTACGAAAAATGTACGCAATGTTAAACAACCAACAAAGAAAACACAAAAAAAGAAATTTTTTTTCTAAAGCCCATGCAAGTACTAACATGGTTAAAGACCATGCAAGTACTAACATGGTTAAAAAAAAAATTTTTTTTTTTTGAAAAAAGGGCATCGTATGTTAACTGTACTACGAAAAATGTACGCAATGTTAAACAACCAACAAAAAAAACACAAAAAAACATGCAAGTACTAACATGGTTAAAAAAAAAATTTTTTTTTTTTGAAAAAAGGGCATCGTATGTTAACTGTACTACGAAAAATGTACGCAATGTTAAACAACCAACAAAAAAAACACAAAAAAAAAAAATTTTTTTTCTAAAGCCCATGCAAGTACTAACATGGTTAAAAAAAAAAGTTTTTTTTTTTAAAAAAAGGGCATCGTATGTTAACTGTGCTACGAAAAATGTACGCAATGTTAAACAACCAACAAAAAAAACACAAAAAAAAAAATTTTTTTTCTAAAGCCGATGCAAGTACTAACATGGTTAAAGACCATGCAAGTACTAACATGGTTAAAAAAAAAATTTTTTTTAAAAAAAGGGCATCGTATGTTAACTGTACTACGAAAAATGTACGCAATGTTAAACAACCAACAAAAAAAACACAAAAAAAAAAAATTTTTTTTCTAAAGCCCATGCAAGTACTAACATGGTTAAAAAAAAAATTTTTTTTTTTTAAAAAAAGGGCATCGTATGTTAACTGTACTACGAAAAATGTACGCAATGTTAAACAACCAACAAAAAAAACACAAAAAAAAAAAATTTTTTTTCTAAAGCCCATGCAAGTACTAACATGGTTAAAAAAAAATTTTTTTTTTTTAAAAAAAGGGCATCGTATGTTAACTGTGCTACGAAAAATGTACGCAATGTTAAACAACCAACAAAAAAAACACAAAAAAAAAAAATTTTTTTTCTAAAGCCCATGCAAGTACTAACATGGTTAAAGCCCATGCAAGTACTAACATGGTTAAAAAAAAAATTTTTTGTTTTTAAAAAAAGGGCATCGTATGTTAACTGTACTACGAAAAATGTACGCAATGTTAAACAACCAACAAAAAAAACACAAAAAAAAAAAATTTTTTTTCTAAAGCCCATGCAAGTACTAACATGGTTAAAAAAAAAATTTTTGTTTTTTAAAAAAAGGGCATCGTATGTTAACTGTACTACGAAAAATGTGCGCAATGTTAAACAACCAACAAAAAAAACACAAAAAAAAAAAAATTTTTTTTCTAAAGCCCATGCAAGTACTAACATGGTTAAAGACCATGCAAGTACTAACATGGTTAAAAAAAAAATTTTTTTTTTTTTAAAAAAGGGCATCGTATGTTAACTGTGCTACGAAAAATGTACGCAATGTTAAACAACCAACAAAAAAAACACAAAAAAAAAAAATTTTTTTTCTAAAGCCGATGCAAGTACTAACATGGTTAAAGACCATGCAAGTACTAACATGGTTAAAAAAAAAATTTTTTTTTTTTGAAAAAAGGGCATCGTATGTTAACTGTACTACGAAAAATGTACGCAATGTTAAACAACCAACAAAAAAAACACAAAAAAAAAAAATTTTTTTTCTAAAGCCCATGCAAGTACTAACATGGTTAAAAAAAAAATTTTTTTTTTTTAAAAAAAGGGCATCGTATGTTAACTGTACTACGAAAAATGTACGCAACGTTAAACAACCAACAAAAAAAACACAAAAAAAAAAAATTTTTTTTCTAAAGCCCATGCAAGTACTAACATGGTTAAAAAAAAAATTTTTTTTTTTTAAAAAAAGGGCATCGTATGTTAACTGTGCTACGAAAAATGTACGCAATGTTAAACAACCAACAAAAAAACACAAAAAAAAAAATTTTTTTTCTAAAGCCGATGCAAGTACTAACATGGTTAAAGCCCATGCAAGTACTAACATGGTTAAAAAAAAAATTTTTTTTTTTTAAAAAAAGGGCATCGTATGTTAACTGTACTACGAAAAATGTACGCAATGTTAAACAACCAACAAAAAAAACACAAAAAAAAAATTTTTTTTCTAAAGCCCATGCAAGTACTAACATAGTTAAAAAAAAAATTTTTTTTTTTTAAAAAAAGTGCATCGTATGTTAACTGTACTACGAAAAATGTACGCAATGTTAAACAACCAACAAAAAAAACCCAAAAAAAAAAAATTTTTTTTCTAAAGCCCATGCAAGTACTAACATGGTTAAAAAAAAAATTTTTTTTTTTTTAAAAAAAGGGCATCATATGTTAACTGTACTACGAAAAATGTACGCAACGTTAAACAACCAACAAAAAACACACAAAAAAAAAAAATTTTTTTTCTAAAGCCCATGCAAGTACTAACATGGTTAAAAAAAAAATTTTTTTTTTTTAAAAAAAGGGCATCGTATGTTAACTGTACTACGAAAAATGTACGCAATGTTAAACAACCAACAAAAAAAACACAAAAAAAAAAATTTTTTTTCTAAAGCCCATGCAAGTCCTAACATGGTTAAAAAAAAAATTTTTTTTTTTTAAAAAAAGGGCATCGTATGTTAACTGTACTACGAAAAATGTACGCAATGTTAAACAACCAACAAAAAAATCACAAAAAAAAAAAATTTTTTTTCTAAAGCCCATGCAAGTACTAACATGGTTAAAAAAAAAATTTTTTTTTTTTAAAAAAAGGGCATCGTATGTTAACTGTGCTACGAAAAATGTACGCAATGTTAAACAACCAACAAAAAAAACACAAAAAAAAAAAAATTTTTTTCTAAAGCCGATGCAAGTACTAACATGGTTAAAGCCCATGCAAGTACTAACATGGTTAAAAAAAAAATTTTTTTTTTTTAAAAAAAGGGCATCGTATGTTAACTGTACTACGAAAATGTACGCAATGTTAAACAACCAACAAAAAAAACACAAAAAAAAAAAATTTTTTTTCTAAAGCACATGCAAGTACTAACATGGTTAAAAAAAAAATTTTTTTTTTTTAAAAAAAGGGCATCGTATGTTAACTGTACTACGAAAAATGTACGCAATGTTAAACAACCAACAAAAAAAACACAAAAAAAAAAAATTTTTTTTCTAAAGCCCATGCAAGTACTAACATGGTTAAAAAAAAAATTTTTTTTTTTTAAAAAAAGGGCATCGTATGTTAACTGTGCTACGAAAAATGTACGCAATGTTAAACAACCAACAGAAAAAACACAAAAAAAAAAATTTTTTTTCTAAAGCCGATGCAAGTACTAACATGGTTAAAGCCCATGCAAGTACTAACATGGTTAAAAAAAATTTTTTTTTTTTTAAAAAAAGGGCATCGTATGTTAACTGTACTACGAAAAATGTACGCAATGTTAAACAACCAACAAAAAAAACACAAAAAAAAAAAATTTTTTTTCTAAAGCATGCAAGTACTAACATGGTTAAAGACCATGCAAGTACTAACATGGTTAAAAAAAAAATTTTTTTTTTTTAAAAAAAGGGCATCGTATGTTAACTGTGCTACGAAAAATGTACGCAATGTTAAACAACCAACAAAAAAAACACAAAAAAAAAAATTTTTTTTCTAAAGCCGATGCAAGTACTCACATGGTTAAAGCCCATGCAAGTACTAACATGGTTAAAAAAAAATTTTTTTTTTTTTAAAAAAAGGGCATCGTATGTTAACTGTACTACGAAAAATGTACGCAATGTTAAACAACCAACAAAAAAAACACAAAAAAAAAAAAATTTTTTTCTAAAGCCCATGCAAGTACTAACATGGTTAAAAAAAAAATTTTTTTTTTTTAAAAAAAGGGCATCGTATGTTAACTGTACTACGAAAAATGTACGCAATGTTAAACAACCAACAAAAAAAAAAAATTTTTTTTCTAAAGCCGATGCAAGTACTAACATGGTTAAAGACCATGCAAGTACTAACATGGTTAAAAAAAAATTTTTTTTTTTTTAAAAAAAGGGCATCGTATGTTAACTGTACTACGAAAAGTGTACGCAATGTTAAACAACCAACAAAAAAAACACAAGAAAAAAAAATTTTTTTTCTAAAGCCCATGCAAGTACTAACATGGTTAAAAAAAAAATTTTTTTTTTTTTAAAAAAGGGCATCGTATGTTAACTGTGCTACGAAAAATGTACGCAATGTTAAACAACCAACAAAAAAAACACAAAAAAAAAAAATTTTTTTTCTAAAGCCGATGCAAGTACTAACATGGTTAAAGCCCATGCAAGTACTAACATGGTTAAAAAAAAAAATTTTTTTTTTTAAAAAAAGGGCATCGTATGTTAACTGTACTACGAAAAATGTACGCAATGTTAAACAACCAACAAAAAAAACAAATTTTTTTTCTAAAGCCCATGCAAGTACTAACATGGTTAAAAAAAAAATTTTTTTTTTTTAAAAAAAGGGCATCGTATGTTAACTGTACTACGAAAAATGTACGCAATGTTAAACAACCAACAAAAAAAACACAAAAAAAGAAAATTTTTTTTCTAAAGCCCATGCAAGTACTAACATGGTTAAAAAAAAAATTTTTTTTTTTTAAAAAAAGGGCATCGTATGTTAACTGTGCTACGAAAAATGTACGCAATGTTAAACAACCAACAAAAAAAACACAAAAAAAAAAAAATTTTTTTTCTAAAGCCGATGCAAGTACTAACATGGTTAAAAAAAAAATTTTTTTTTTTTAAAAAAAGGGCATCGTATGTTAACTGTACTACGAAAAATGTACGCAATGTTAAACAACCAACAAAAAAATCACAAAAAAAAAAAATTTTTTTTCTAAAGCCGATGCAAGTACTAACATGGTTAAAGACCATGCAAGTACTAACATGGTTAAAAAAAAAATTTTTTTTTTTTAAAAAAAGGGCATCGTATGTTAACTGTACTACGAAAAATGTACGCAATGTTAAAGAACCAACAAAAAAAACACAAAAAAAAAAAATTTTTTTTCTAAAGCCGATGCAAGTACTAACATGGTTAAAAAAAAAATTTTTTTTTTTTTAAAAAAAGGGCATCGTATGTTAACTGTACTACGAAAAATGTACGCAATGTTAAACAACCAACAAAAAAAACACAAAAAAAAAAAATTTTTTTTCTAAAGCCGATGCAAGTACTAACATGGTTAAAGCCCATGCAAGTACTAACATGGTTAAAAAAAAAATTTTTTTTTTTTTAAAAAAAGGGCATCGTATGTTAACTGTACTACGAAAAATGTACGCAATGTTAAACAACCAACAAAAAAAACACAAAAAAAAAAAATTTTTTTTCTAAAGCCCATGCAAGTACTAACATGGTTAAAAAAAAAATTTTTTTTTTTAAAAAAAGGGCATCGTATGTTAACTGTGCTACGAAAAATGTACGCAATGTTAAACAACCAACAAAAAAACACAAAAAAAAAAAATTTTTTTTCTAAAGCCGATGCAAGTACTAACATGGTTAAAGACCATGCAAGTACTAACATGGTTAAAAAAAAAATTTTTTTTTTTTAAAAAAATTTTTTTTTTTTAAAAAAAGGGCATCGTATGTTAACTGTACTACGAAAAATGTACGCAATGTTAAACAACCAACAAAAAAAACACAAAAAAAAAAAATTTTTTTTCTAAAGCCCATGCAAGTACTAACATGGTTAAAAAAAAAATTTTTTTTTTTTAAAAAAAGGGCATCGTATGTTAACTGTACTACGAAAAATGTACGCAATGTTAAACAACCAACAAAAAAAACACAAAAAAAAAAAATTTTTTTTCTAAAGCCCATGCAAGTACTAACATGGTTAAAGACCATGCAAGTACTAACATGGTTAAAAAAAAAATTTTTTTTTTTTAAAAAAAGGGCATCGTATGTTAACTGTACTACGAAAAATGTACGCAATGTTAAACAACCAACAAAAAAAACACAAAAAAAAAAAATTTTTTTTCTAAAGCCCATGCAAGTACTAACATGGTTAAAGACCATGCAAGTACTAACATGGTTAAAAAAAAAATTTTTTTTTTTTAAAAAAAGGGCATCGTATGTTAACTGTGCTACGAAAAATGTACGCAATGTTAAACAACCAACAAAAAAAACACCAAAAAAAAAATTTGTTTTCTAAAGCCGATGCAAGTACTAACATGGTTAAAGACCATGCAAGTACTAACATGGTTAAAAAAAAAATTTTTTTTTTTTAAAAAAAGGGCATCGTATGTTAACTGTACTACGAAAAATGTACGCAATGTTAAACAACCAACAAAAAAAAAAAATTTTTTTTCTAAAGCCGATGCAAGTACTAACATGGTTAAAGACCATGCAAGTACTAACATGGTTAAAAAAAAAATTTTTTTTTTTTAAAAAAAGGGCATCGTATGTTAACTGTACTACGAAAAATGTACGCAATGTTAAACAACCAACAAAAAAAACACAAAAAAAAAAAATTTTTTTTCTAAAGCCGATGCAAGTACTAACATGGTTAAAAAAAAAATTTTTTTTTTTTAAAAAAAGGGCATCGTATGTTAACTGTGCTACGAAAAATGTACGCAATGTTAAACAACCAACAAAAAAAAACACAAAAAAAAAATTTTTTTTCTAAAGCCGATGCAAGTACTAACATGGTTAAAGCCCATGCAAGTACTAACATGGTTAAAAAAAAAATTTTTTTTTTTTAAAAAAAGGGCATCGTATGTTAACTGTACTACGAAAAATGTACGCAATGTTAAACAACCAACAAAAAAAACACAAAAAAAAAAATTTTTTTTCTAAAGCCCATGCAAGTACTAACATGGTTAAAGACCATGCAAGTACTAACATTGTTAAAAAAAAAATTTTTTTTTTTTAAAAAAAGGGCATCGTATGTTAACTGTACTACGAAAAATGTACGCAATGTTAAACAACCAACAAAAAAAACACAAAAAAAAAAAATTTTTTTTCTAAAGCCGATGCAAGTACTAACATGCTTAAAGACCATGCAAGTACTAACATGGTTAAAAAAAAAATTTTTTTTTTTTAAAAAAAGGGCATCGTATGTTAACTGTACTACGAAAAATGTACGCAATGTTAAACAACCAACAAAAAAAACACCAAAAAAAAAAATTTTTTTTCTAAAGCCCTTGCAAGTACTAACATGGTTAAAAAAAAAATTTTTTTTTTTTAAAAAAAGGGCATCGTATGTTAACTGTACTACGAAAAATGTACGCAATGTTAAACAACCAACAAAAAAAACACAAAAAAAAAAATTTTTTTTCTAAAGCCCATGCAAGTACTAACATGGTTAAAAAAAAAATTTTTTTTTTTTAAAAAAAGGGCATCATATGTTAACTGTACTACGAAAAATGTACGCAATGTTAAACAACCAACAAAAAAAACACCAAAAAAAAAAATTTTTTTTCTAAAGCCCATGCAAGTACTAACATGGTTAAAGACCATGCAAGTACTAACATGGTTAAAAAAAAAATTTTTTTTTTTTAAAAAAAGGGCATCGTATGTTAACTGTGCTACGAAAAATGTACGCAATGTTAAACAACCAACAAAAAAAACACAAAAAAAAAAAAATTTTTTTCTAAAGCCCATGCAAGTACTAACATGGTTAAAAAAAAAATTTTTTTTTTTTAAAAAAAGGGCATCGTATGTTAACTGTGCTACGAAAAATGTACGCAATGTTAAACAACCAACAAAAAAAACACAAAAAAAAAAATTTTTTTTCTAAAGCCGATGCAAGTACTAACATGGTTAAAGCCCATGCAAGTACTAACATGGTTAAAAAAAAAATTTTTTTTTTTTAAAAAAAGGGCATCGTATGTTAACTGTACTACGAAAAATGTACGCAATGTTAAACAACCAACAAAAAAAACACAAAAAAAAAAATTTTTTTTCTAAAGCCCATGCAAGTACTAACATGGTTAAAAAAAAAAATTTTTTTTTTTTAAAAAAAGGGCATCGTATGTTAACTGTACTACGAAAAATGTACGCAATGTTAAACAACCAACAAAAAAAACACAAAAAAAAAAAATTTTTTTTCTAAAGCCCATGCAAGTACTAACATGGTTAAAGACCATGCAAGTACTAACATGGTTAAAAAAAAAATTTTTTTTTTTTAAAAAAAGGGCATCGTATGTTAACTGTACTACGAAAAATGTACGCAATGTTAAACAACCAACAAAAAAAACACAAAAAAAAAAAATTTTTTTTCTAAAGCCCATGCAAGTACTAACATGGTAAAAAAAAATTTTTTTTTTTTAAAAAAAGGGCATCGTATGTTAACTGTACTACGAAAAATGTACGCAATGTTAAACAACCAACAAAAAAAACACAAAAAAAAAAAATTTTTTTTCTTAAGCCCATGCAAGTACTAACATGGTTAAAGACCATGCAAGTACTAACATGGTTAAAAAAAAAATTTTTTTTTTTTAAAAAAAGTGCATCGTATGTTAACTGTGCTACGAAAAATGTACGCAATGTTAAACAACCAACAAAAAAAACACAAAAAAAAAAAATTTTTTTTCTAAAGCCGATGCAAGTACTAACATGGTTAAAGACCATGCAAGTACTAACATGGTTAAAAAAAAAATTTTTTTTTTTTAAAAAAAGGGCATCGTATGTTAACTGTGCTACGAAAAATGTACGCAATGTTAAACAACCAACAAAAAAAACACAAAAAAAAAAAATTTTTTTTCTAAAGCCGATGCAAGTACTAACATGGTTAAAGCCCATGCAAGTACTAACATGGTTAAAAAAAAAATTTTTTTTTTTTAAAAAAAGGGCATCGTATGTTAACTGTACTACGAAAAATGTACGCAATGTTAAACAACCAACAAAAAAAACACAAAAAAAAAAAATTTTTTTTCTAAAGCCCATGCAAGTACTAACATGGTTAAAAAAAAAATTTTTTTTTTTTAAAAAAAGGGCATCGTATGTTAACTGTACTACGAAAAATGTACGCAATGTTAAACAACCAACAAAAAAAACACAAAAAAAAAATATTTTTTTTCTAAAGCCCATGCAAGTACTAACATGGTTAAAGACCATGCAAGTACTAACATGGTTAAAAAAAAAATTTTTTTTTTTTAAAAAAAGTGCATCGTATGTTAACTGTGCTACGAAAAATGTACGCAATGTTAAACAACCAACAAAAAAAACACAAAAAAAAAAAATTTTTTTTCTAAAGCCGATGCAAGTACTAACATGGTTAAAGACCATGCAAGTACTAACATGGTTAAAAAAAAAATTTTTTTTTTTTAAAAAAAGGGCATCGTATGTTAACTGTACTACGAAAAATGTACGCAATCTTAAACAACCAACAAAAAAAACACAAAAAAAAAAAATTTTTGTTCTAAAGCCCATGCAAGTACTAACATGGTTAAAAAAAAAATTTTTTTTTTTTAAAAAAAGGGAATCGTATGTTAACTGTACTACGAAAAATGTACGCAATGTTAAACAACCAACAAAAAAATCACAAAAAAAAAAAATTTTTTTCTAAAGCCCATGCAAGTACTAACATGGTTAAAAAAAAAATTTTTTTTTTTTAAAAAAAGGGCATCGTATGTTAACTGTGCTACGAAAAATGTACGCAATGTTAAACAACCAACAAAAAAAACACAAAAAAAAAAAATTTTTTTTCTAAAGCCGATGCAAGTACTAACATGGTTAAAGCCCATGCAAGTACTAACATGGTTAAAAAAAAAATTTTTTTTTTTTAAAAAAAGGGCATCGTATGTTAACTGTACTACGAAAAATGTACGCAATGTTAAACAACCAACAAAAAAAAACACAAAAAAAAAAAATTTTTTTTCTAAAGCCCATGCAAGTACTAACATGGTTAAAAAAAAAATTTTTTTTTTTTAAAAAAAGGGCATCGTATGTTAACTGTACTACGAAAAATGTACGCAATGTTAAACAACCAACAAAAAAAACACAAAAAAAAAAAATTTTTTTTCTAAAGCCCATGCAAGTAATAACATGGTTAAAAAAAAAATTTTTTTTTTTTAAAAAAAGGGCATCGTATGTTAACTGTGCTACGAAAAATGTACGCAATGTTAAACAACCAACAAAAAAAACACAAAAAAAAAAATTTTTTTTCTAAAGCCGATGCAAGTACTAACATGGTTAAAGCCCATGCAAGTACTAACATGGTTAAAAAAAATTTTTTTTTTTTAAAAAAAAGGGCACCGTATGTTAACTGTACTACGAAAAATGTACGCAATGTTAAACAACCAACAAAAAAAACACAAAAAAAAAAAATTTTTTTTCTAAAGCCCATGCAAGTACTAACATGGTTAAAAAAAAAATTTTTTTTTTTTAAAAAAAGGGCATCGTATGTTAACTGTACTACGAAAAATGTACGCAATGTTAAACAACCAACAAAAAAAACACAAAAAAAAAAAATTTTTTTTCTAAAGCCCATGCAAGTACTAACATGGTTAAAGACCATGCAAGTACTAACATGGTTAAAAAAAAAATTTTTTTTTTTTAAAAAAAGGGCATCGTATGTTAACTGTACTACGAAAAATGTACGCAATGTTAAACAACCAACAAAAAAAACACAAAAAAAAAAAATTTTTTTTCTAAAGCCCATGCAAGTACTAACATGGTAAAAAAAAATTTTTTTTTTTTAAAAAAAGGGCATCGTATGTTAACTGTACTACGAAAAATGTACGCAATGTTAAACAACCAACAAAAAAAACACAAAAAAAAAAAATTTTTTTTCTTAAGCCCATGCAAGTACTAACATGGTTAAAGACCATGCAAGTACTAACATGGTTAAAAAAAAAATTTTTTTTTTTTAAAAAAAGGGCATCGTATGTTAACTGTACTACGAAAAATGTACGCAATGTTAAACAACCAACAAAAAAAACACAAAAAAAAAAATTTTTTTTCTAAAGCCCATGCAAGTACTAACATGGTTAAAAAAAAAATTTTTTTTTTTTAAAAAAAGGGCATCGTATGTTAACTGTACTACGAAAAATGTACGCAATGTTAAACAACCAACAAAAAAAACACAAAAAAAAAAAATTTTTTTTCTAAAGCCCATGCAAGTACTAACATGGTTAAAGACCATGCAAGTACTAACATGGTTAAAAAAAAAATTTTTTTTTTTTAAAAAAAGGGCATCGTATGTTAACTGTACTACGAAAAATGTACGCAATGTTAAACAACCAACAAAAAAAACACAAAAAAAAAAAATTTTTTTTCTAAAGCCCATGCAAGTACTAACATGGTAAAAAAAAATTTTTTTTTTTTAAAAAAAGGGCATCGTATGTTAACTGTACTACGAAAAATGTACGCAATGTTAAACAACCAACAAAAAAAACACAAAAAAAAAAAATTTTTTTTCTTAAGCCCATGCAAGTACTAACATGGTTAAAGACCATGCAAGTACTAACATGGTTAAAAAAAAAATTTTTTTTTTTTAAAAAAAGTGCATCGTATGTTAACTGTGCTACGAAAAATGTACGCAATGTTAAACAACCAACAAAAAAAACACAAAAAAAAAAAATTTTTTTTCTAAAGCCGATGCAAGTACTAACATGGTTAAAGACCATGCAAGTACTAACATGGTTAAAAAAAAAATTTTTTTTTTTTAAAAAAAGGGCATCGTATGTTAACTGTGCTACGAAAAATGTACGCAATGTTAAACAACCAACAAAAAAAACACAAAAAAAAAAAATTTTTTTTCTAAAGCCGATGCAAGTACTAACATGGTTAAAGCCCATGCAAGTACTAACATGGTTAAAAAAAAAATTTTTTTTTTTTAAAAAAAGGGCATCGTATGTTAACTGTACTACGAAAAATGTACGCAATGTTAAACAACCAACAAAAAAAACACAAAAAAAAAAAATTTTTTTTCTAAAGCCCATGCAAGTACTAACATGGTTAAAAAAAAAATTTTTTTTTTTTAAAAAAAGGGCATCGTATGTTAACTGTACTACGAAAAATGTACGCAATGTTAAACAACCAACAAAAAAAACACAAAAAAAAAATATTTTTTTTCTAAAGCCCATGCAAGTACTAACATGGTTAAAGACCATGCAAATACTAACATGGTTAAAAAAAAAATTTTTTTTTTTTAAAAAAAGTGCATCGTATGTTAACTGTGCTACGAAAAATGTACGCAATGTTAAACAACCAACAAAAAAAACACAAAAAAAAAAAATTTTTTTTCTAAAGCCGATGCAAGTACTAACATGGTTAAAGACCATGCAAGTACTAACATGGTTAAAAAAAAAATTTTTTTTTTTTAAAAAAAGGGCATCGTATGTTAACTGTACTACGAAAAATGTACGCAATCTTAAACAACCAACAAAAAAAACACAAAAAAAAAAAATTTTTGTTCTAAAGCCCATGCAAGTACTAACATGGTTAAAAAAAAAATTTTTTTTTTTTAAAAAAAGGGAATCGTATGTTAACTGTACTACGAAAAATGTACGCAATGTTAAACAACCAACAAAAAAATCACAAAAAAAAAAAATTTTTTTCTAAAGCCCATGCAAGTACTAACATGGTTAAAAAAAAAATTTTTTTTTTTTAAAAAAAGGGCATCGTATGTTAACTGTGCTACGAAAAATGTACGCAATGTTAAACAACCAACAAAAAAAACACAAAAAAAAAAAATTTTTTTTCTAAAGCCGATGCAAGTACTAACATGGTTAAAGCCCATGCAAGTACTAACATGGTTAAAAAAAAAATTTTTTTTTTTTAAAAAAAGGGCATCGTATGTTAACTGTACTACGAAAAATGTACGCAATGTTAAACAACCAACAAAAAAAAAAAATTTTTTTTCTAAAGCCCATGCAAGTACTAACATGGTTAAAAAAAAAATTTTTTTTTTTTAAAAAAAGGGCATCGTATGTTAACTGTACTACGAAAAATGTACGCAATGTTAAACAACCAACAAAAAAAACACAAAAAAAAAAAATTTTTTTTCTAAAGCCCATGCAAGTACTAACATGGTTAAAAAAAAAATTTTTTTTTTTTAAAAAAAGGGCATCGTATGTTAACTGTGCTACGAAAAATGTACGCAATGTTAAACAACCAACAAAAAAAACACAAAAAAAAAAATTTTTTTTCTAAAGCCGATGCAAGTACTAACATGGTTAAAGCCCATGCAAGTACTAACATGGTTAAAAAAAATTTTTTTTTTTTAAAAAAAGGGCATCGTATGTTAACTGTGCTACGAAAAATGTACGCAATGTTAAACAACCAACAAAAAAAACACAAAAAAAAAAATTTTTTTTCTAAAGCCGATGCAAGTACTAACATGGTTAAAGCCCATGCAAGTACTAACATGGTTAAAAAAAATTTTTTTTTTTTTAAAAAAAGGGCATCGTATGTTAACTGTACTACGAAAAATGTACGCAATGTTAAACAACCAACAAAAAAAACACAAAAAAAAAAATTTTTTTTTCTAAAGCCGATGCAAGTACTAACAAGGTTAAAAAAAAAATTTTTTTTTTTTAAAAAAAGGGCATCGTATGTTAACTGTACTACGAAAAATGTACGCAATGTTAAACAACCAACAAAAAAAACACAAAAAAAAAAAATTTTTTTTCTAAAGCCCATGCAAGTACTAACATGGTTAAAAAAAAAATTTTTTTTTTTTAAAAAAAGGGCATCGTATGTTAACTGTACTACGAAAAATGTACGCAATGTTAAACAACCAACAAAAAAAACACAAAAAAAAAAATTTTTTTTCTAAAGCCCATGCAAGTACTAACATGGTTAAAGACCATGCAAGTACTAACATGGTTAAAAAAAAAATTTTTTTTTTTTTAAAAAATGGCATCGTATGTTAACTGTGCTACGAAAAATGTACGCAATGTTAAACAACCAACAAAAAAAACACAAAAAAAAAAAATTTTTTTTCTAAAGCCGATGCAAGTACTAACATGGTTAAAGACCATGCAAGTACTAACATGGTTAAAAAAAAAATTTTTTTTTTTTAAAAAAAGGGCATCGTATGTTAACTGTACTACGAAAAATGTACGCAATGTTAAACAACCAACAAAAAAAACACAAAAAAAAAAAATTTTTTTTCTAAAGCCCATGGAAGTACTAACATGGTTAAAAAAAAAATTTTTTTTTTTTAAAAAAAGGGCATCGTATGTTAACTGTGCTACGAAAAATGTACGCAATGTTAAACAACCAACAAAAAAAACACAAAAAAAAAAAATTTTTTTTCTAAAGCCCATGCAAGTACTAACATGGTTAAAAAAATTTTTTTTTTTTTAAAAAAAGGGCATCGTATGTTAACTGTGCTACGAAAAATGTACGCAATGTTAAACAACCAACAAAAAAAACACAAAAAAAAAAATTTTTTTTCTAAAGCCGATGCAAGTACTAACATGGTTAAAGCCCATGCAAGTACTAACATGGTTAAAAAAAAAATTTTTTTTTTTTAAAAAAAGGGCATCGTATGTTAACTGTACTACGAAAAATGTACGCAATGTTAAACAACCAACAAAAAAAACACAAAAAAAAAAATTTTTTTTCTAAAGCCCATGCAAGTACTAACATGGTTAAAAAAAAAATTTTTTTTTTTTAAAAAAAGGGCATCGTATGTTAACTGTACTACGAAAAATGTACGCAATGCTAAACAACCAACAAAAAAAACACAAAAAAAAAAAATTTTTTTTCTAAAGCCCATGCAAGTACTAACATGGTTAAAGACCATGCAAGTACTAACATGGTTAAAAAAAAAATTTTTTTTTTTTAAAAAAAGGGCATCGTATGTTAACTGTGCTACGAAAAATGTACGCAATGTTAAACAACCAACAAAAAAAACACAAAAAAAAAAAATTTTTTTTCTAAAGCCGATGCAAGTACTAACATGGTTAAAGACCATGCAAGTAATTTTTTTTTAAAAAAAGGGCATCGTATGTTAACTGTACTACGAAAAATGTACGCAATGTTAAACAACCAACAAAAAAAACACAAAAAAAAAAAATTTTTTTTCTAAAGCCCATGCAAGTACTAACATGGTTAAAAAAAAAATTTTTTTTTTTTAAAAAAAGGGCATCGTATGTTAACTGTACTACGAAAAATGTACGCAATGTTAAACAACCAACAAAAAAAACACAAAAAAAAAAAATTTTTTTTCTAAAGCCCATGCAAGTACTAACATGGTTAAAAAAAAAATTTTTTTTTTTTAAAAAAAGGGCATCGTATGTTAACTGTACTACGAAAAATGTACGCAATGTTAAACAACCAACAAAAAAAACACAAAAAAAAAAAATTTTTTTTCTAAAGCCCATGCAAGTACTAACATGGTTAAAAAAAAAAATTTTTTTTTTTTAAAAAAAGGGCATCGTATGTTAACTGTACTACGAAAAATGTACGCAATGTTAAACAACCAACAAAAAAAACACAAAAAAAAAAAATTTTTTTTCTAAAGCCCATGCAAGTACTAACATGGTTAAAGACCATGCAAGTACTAACATGGTTAAAAAAAAAATTTTTTTTTTTTAAAAAAAGGGCATCGTATGTTAACTGTGCTACGAAAAATGTACGCAATGTTAAACAACCAACAAAAAAAACACAAAAAAAAAAAATTTTTTTTCTAAAGCCGATGCAAGTACTAACATGGTTAAAGACCATGCAAGTACTAACATGGTTAAAAAAAAAATTTTTTTTTTTTAAAAAAAGGGCATCGTATGTTAACTGTACTACGAAAAATGTACGCAATGTTAAACAACCAACAAAAAAAACACAAAAAAAAAAAATTTTTTTCTAAAGCCCATGCAAGTACTAACATGGTTAAAAAAAAAATTTTTTTTTTTTAAAAAAAGGGCATCGTATGTTAACTGTACTACGAAAAATGTACGCAATGTTAAACAACCAACAAAAAAAACACAAAAAAAAAAAATTTTTTTTCTAAAGCCGATGCAAGTACTAACATGGTTAAAGCCCATGCAAGTACTAACATGGTTAAAAAAAAAATTTTTTTTTTTTAAAAAAAGGGCATCGTATGTTAACTGTACTACGAAAAATGTACGCAATGTTAAACAACCAACAAAAAAAACACAAAAAAAAAAAATTTTTTTTCTAAAGCCCATGCAAGTACTAACATGGTTAAAAAAAAAATTTTTTTTTTTTAAAAAAAGGGCATCGTATGTTAACTGTACTACGAAAAATGTACGCAATGTTAAACAACCAACAAAAAAAACACACAAAAAAAAAAATTTTTTTTCTAAAGCCCATGCAAGTACTAACATGGTTAAAAAAAAAATTTTTTTTTTTTAAAAAAAGGGCATCGTATGTTAACTGTGCTACGAAAAATGTACGCAATGTTAAACAACCAACAAAAAAACACAAAAAAAAAAAATTTTTTTTCTAAAGCCGATGCAAGTACTAACATGGTTAAAGACCATGCAAGTACTAACATGGTTAAAAAAAAAATTTTTTTTTTTTAAAAAAAGGGCATCGTATGTTAACTGTACTACGAAAAATGTACGCAATGTTAAACAACCAACAAAAAAAACACAAAAAAAAAAAATTTTTTTTCTAAAGCCCATGCAAGTACTAACATGGTTAAAAAAAAAATTTTTTTAAAAAAAGGGCATCGTATGTTAACTGTACTACGAAAAATGTACGCAATGTTAAACAACCAACAAAAAAAACACAAAAAAAAAAAATTTTTTTTCTAAAGCCCATGCAAGTACTAACATGGTTAAAGACCATGCAAGTACTAACATGGTAAAAAAAAAAATTTTTTTTTTTTAAAAAAAGGGCATCGTATGTTAACTGTGCTACGCAAAATGTACGCAATGTTAAACAACCACAAAAAACACAAAAAAAAAAAATTTTTTTTCTAAAGCCGATGCAAGTACTAACATGGTTAAAGACCATGCAAGTACTAACATGGTTAAAAAAAAAATTTTTTTTTTTTAAAAAAAGGGCATCGTATGTTAACTGTGCTACGACAAATGTACGCAATGTTAAACAACCAACAAAAAAAACACAAAAAAAAAAATTTTTTTTCTAAAGCCGATGCAAGTACTAACATGGTTAAAGCCCATGCAAGTACTAACATGGTTAAAAAAAAAATTTTTTTTTTTTAAAAAAAGGGCATCGTATGTTAACTGTACTACGAAAAATGTACGCAATGTTAAACAACCAACAAAAAAAACACAAAAAAAATAAATTTTTTTTCTAAAGCCGATGCAAGTACTAACATGGTTAAAGCCCATGCAAGTACTAACATGGTTAAAAAAAAAATTTTTTTTTTTAAAAAAAGGGCATCGTATGTTAACTGTACTACGAAAAATGTACGCAATGTTAAACAACCAACAAAAAAAACACAAAAAAAAAAAATTTTTTTTCTAAAGCCCATGCAAGTACTAACATGGTTAAAAAAAAAATTTTTTTTTTTTAAAAAAAGGGCATCGTATGTTAACTGTACTACGAAAAATGTACGCAATGTTAAACAACCAACAAAAAAAACACAAAAAAAAAAATTTTTTTTCTAAAGCCGATGCAAGTACTAACATGGTTAAAGACCATGCAAGTACTAACATGGTTAAAAAAAAAATTTTTTTTTTTTAAAAAAAGGGCATCGTATGTTAACTGTACTACGAAAAACGTACGCAATGTTAAACAACCAACAAAAAAAACACAAGAAAAAAAAATTTTTTTTCTAAAGCCCACGCAAGTACTAACATGGTTAAAGACCATGCAAGTACTAACATGGTTAAAAAAAAAATTTTTTTTTTTTAAAAAAAGGGCATCGTATGTTAACTGTGCTACGAAAAATGTACGCAATGTTAAACAACCAACAAAAAAAACACAAAAAAAAAAAATTTTTTTTCTAAAGCCGATGCAAGTACTAACATGGTTAAAAAAAAAATTTTTTTTTTTTAAAAAAAGGGCATCGTATGTTAACTGTACTACGAAAAATGTACGCAATGTTAAACAACCAACAAAAAAAACACAAAAAAAAAAAATTTTTTTTCTAAAGCCCATGCAAGTACTAACATGGTTAAAAAAAAAATTTTTTTTTTTTAAAAAAAGGGCATCGTATGTTAACTGTACTACGAAAAATGTACGCAATGTTAAACAACCAACAAAAAAAACACAAAAAAAAAAAATTTTTTTTCTAAAGCCCATGCAAGTACTAACATGGTTAAAAAAAAAATTTTTTTTTTTTTAAAAAAGGGCATCGTATGTTAACTGTACTACGAAAAATGTACGCAATGTTAAACAACCAACAAAAAAAACACAAAAAAAAAAAATTTTTTTTTAAAGCCCATGCAAGTACTAACATGGTTAAAAAAAAAATTTTTTTTTTTTAAAAAAAGGGCATCGTATGTTAACTGTGCTACGAAAAATGTACGCAATGTTAAACAACCAACAAAAAAAACACAAAAAAAAAAATTTTTTTTCTAAAGCCGATGCAAGTACTAACATGGTTAAAGCCCATGCAAGTACTAACATGGTTAAAAAAAATTTTTTTTTTTTTAAAAAAAGGGCATCGTATGTTAACTGTACTACGAAAAATGTACGCAATGTTAAACAACCAACAAAAAAAACACAAAAAAAAAAAATTTTTTTTCTAAAGCCCATGCAAGTACTAACATGGTTAAAGACCATGCAAGTACTAACATGGTTAAAAAAAAAATTTTTTTTTTTTAAAAAAAGGGCATCGTATGTTAACTGTGCTACGAAAAATATACGCAATGTTAAACAACCAACAAAAAAAACACAAAAAAAAAAAATTTTTTTTCTAAAGCCGATGCAAGTACTAACATGGTTAAAGACCATGCAAGTACTAACATGGTTAAAAAAAAAATTTTTTTTTTTTAAAAAAAGGGCATCGTATGTTAACTGTACTACGAAAAATGTACGCAATGTTAAACAACCAACAAAAAAAAACACAAAAAAAAAAAATTTTTTTTCTAAAGCCCATGCAAGTACTGACATGGTTAAAAAAAAAATTTTTTTTTTTTAAAAAAAGGGCATCGTATGTTAACTGTACTACGAAAAATGTACGCAATGTTAAACAACCAACAAAAAAAACACAAAAAAAAAAAATTTTTTTTCTAAAGCCCATGCAAGTACTAACATGGTTAAAAAAAAAATTTTTTTTTTTTAAAAAAAGGGCATCGTATGTTAACTGTGCTACGAAAAATGTACGCAATGTTAAACAACCAACAAAAAAAACACAAAAAAAAAAATTTTTTTTCTAAAGCCGATGCAAGTACTAACATGGTTAAAGCCCATGCAAGTACTAACATGGTTAAAAAAAAATTTTTTTTTTTTTAAAAAAAGGGCATCGTATGTTAACTGTACTACGAAAAATGTACGCAATGTTAAACAACCAACAAAAAAAACACAAGAAAAAAAAATTTTTTTTCTAAAGCCCATGCAAGTACTAACATGGTTAAAAAAAAAATTTTTTTTTTTAAAAAAAGGGCATCGTATGTTAACTGTGCTACGAAAAATATACGCAATGTTAAACAACCAACAAAAAAAAACACAAAAAAAAAAAATTTTTTTTCTAAAGCCGATGCATGTTCTAACATGGTTAAAGCCCATGCAAGTACTAACATGGTTAAAAAAAAAATTTTTTTTTTTTAAAAAAAGGGCATCGTATGTTAACTGTACTACGAAAAATGTACGCAATGTTAAACAACCAACAAAAAAAACACAAAAAAAAAAAATTTTTTTTCTAAAGCCCATGCAAGTACTAACATGGTTAAAAAAAAAATTTTTTTTTTTTAAAAAAAGGGCATCGTATGTTAACTGTACTACGAAAAATGTACGCAATGTTAAACAACCAACAAAAACAACACAAAAAAAAAAAATTTTTTTTCTAAAGCCCATGCAAGTAGCCCATGCGTACATTAGTACTAACATGGTTAAAAAAAAAATTTTTTTTTTTTAAAAAAAGGGCATCGTATGTTAACTGTGCTACGAAAAATGTACGCAATGTTAAACAACCAACAAAAAAAACACAAAAAAAAAAAATTTTTTTTCTAAAGCCGATGCAAGTACTAACATGGTTAAAGCCCATGCAAGTACTAACATGGTTAAAAAAAAATTTTTTTTTTTTAAAAAAAGGGCATCGTATGTTAACTGTACTACGAAAAATGTACGCAATGTTAAACAACCAACAAAAAAAACACAAAAAAAAAAATTTTTTTTCTAAAGCCCATGCAAGTACTAACATGGTTAAAAAAAATTTTTTTTTTTTAAAAAAAGGGCATCGTATGTTAACTGTGCTACGAAAAATGTACGCAATGTTAAACAACCAACAAAAAAAACACAAAAAAAAAAATTTTTTTTCTAAAGCCGATGCAAGTACTAACATGGTTAAAGCCCATGCAAGTACTAACATGGTTAAAAAAAAAATTTTTTTTTTTTAAAAAAAGGGCATCGTATGTTAACTTTACTACGAAAAATGTACGCAATGTTAAACAACCAACAAAAAAAACACAAAAAAAAAAAATTTTTTTTCTAAAGCCCATGCAAGTACTAACATGGTTAAAAAAAAATTTTTTTTTTTTAAAAAAAGGGCATCGTATGTTAACTGTACTACGAAAAATGTACGCAATGTTAAACAACCAACAAAAAAAACACAAAAAAAAAAATTTTTTTTCTAAAGCCGATGCAAGTACTAACATGGTTAAAGCCCATGCAAGTACTAACATGGTTAAAAAAAAAATTTTTTTTTTTTAAAAAAAGGGCATCGTATGTTAACTGTACTACGAAAAATGTACGCAATGTTAAACAACCAACAAAAAAAACACAAAAAAAAAAATTTTTTTTCTAAAGCCCATGCAAGTACTAACATGGTTAAAAAAAAAATTTTTTTTTTTTAAAAAAAGGGCATCGTATGTTAACTGTACTACGAAAAATGTACGCAATGCTAAACAACCAACAAAAAAAACACAAAAAAAAAAAATTTTTTTTCTAAAGCCCATGCAAGTACTAACATGGTTAAAGACCATGGAAGTACTAACATGGTTAAAAAAAAAATTTTTTTTTTTTAAAAAAAGGGCATCGTATGTTAACTGTGCTACGAAAAATGTACGCAATGTTAAACAACCAACAAAAAAAACACAAAAAAAAAAAATTTTTTTTCTAAAGCCGATGCAAGTACTAACATGGTTAAAAAAAAATTTTTTTTTTTAAAAAAAGGGCATCGTATGTTAACTGTACTACGAAAAATGTACGCAATGTTAAACAACCAACAAAAAAAACACAAAAAGAAAAAATTTTTTTTCTAAAGCCCATGCAAGTACTAACATGGTTAAAAAAAAAATTTTTTTTTTTTAAAAAAAGGGCATCGTATGTTAACTGTACTACGAAAAATGTACGCAATGTTAAACAACCAACAAAAAAAACACAAAAAAAAAAAAATTTTTTTTCTAAAGCCCATGCAAGTACTAACATGGTTAAAGACCATGCAAGTACTAACATGGTTAAAAAAAAATTTTTTTTTTTTAAAAAAAGGGCATCGTATGTTAACTGTACTACGAAAAATGTACGCAATGTTAAACAACCAACAAAAAAAACACAAAAAAAAAAAATTTTTTTTCTAAAGCCGATGCAAGTACTAACATGGTTAAAGCCCATGCAAGTACTAACATGGTTAAAAAAAAATTTTTTTTTTTTAAAAAAAGGGCATCGTATGTTAACTGTACTACGAAAAATGTACGCAATGTTAAACAACCAACAAAAAAAACACAAAAAAAAAAATTTTTTTTCTAAAGCCCATGCAAGTACTAACATGGTTAAAAAAAATTTTTTTTTTTTAAAAAAAGGGCATCGTATGTTAACTGTGCTACGAAAAATGTACGCAATGTTAAACAACCAACAAAAAAAACACAAAAAAAAAAATTTTTTTTCTAAAGCCGATGCAAGTACTAACATGGTTAAAGCCCATGCAAGTACTAACATGGTTAAAAAAAAAATTTTTTTTTTTTAAAAAAAGGGCATCGTATGTTAACTTTACTACGAAAAATGTACGCAATGTTAAACAACCAACAAAAAAAACACAAAAAAAAAAAATTTTTTTTCTAAAGCCCATGCAAGTACTAACATGGTTAAAAAAAAAATTTTTTTTTTTTAAAAAAAGGGCATCGTATGTTAACTGTACTACGAAAAATGTACGCAATGTTAAACAACCAACAAAAAAAACACAAAAAAAAAAATTTTTTTTCTAAAGCCGATGCAAGTACTAACATGGTTAAAGCCCATGCAAGTACTAACATGGTTAAAAAAAAAATTTTTTTTTTTTAAAAAAAGGGCATCGTATGTTAACTGTACTACGAAAAATGTACGCAATGTTAAACAACCAACAAAAAAAACCCAAAAAAAAAAATTTTTTTTCTAAAGCCCATGCAAGTACTAACATGGTTAAAAAAAAAATTTTTTTTTTTTAAAAAAAGGGCATCGTATGTTAACTGTGCTACGAAAAATGTACGCAATGTTAAACAACCAACAAAAAAAACACAAAAAAAAAAAATTTTTTTTCTAAAGCCCATGCAAGTACTAACATGGTTAAAAAAAAATTTTTTTTTTTAAAAAAAGGGCATCGTATGTTAACTGTACTACGAAAAATGTACGCAATGTTAAACAACCAACAAAAAAAACACAAAAAGAAAAAATTTTTTTTCTAAAGCCCATGCAAGTACTAACATGGTTAAAAAAAAAATTTTTTTTTTTTAAAAAAAGGGCATCGTATGTTAACTGTACTACGAAAAATGTACGCAATGTTAAACAACCAACAAAAAAAACACAAAAAAAAAAAAATTTTTTTTCTAAAGCCCATGCAAGTACTAACATGGTTAAAGACCATGCAAGTACTAACATGGTTAAAAAAAAAATTTTTTTTTTTAAAAAAAGGGCATCGTATGTTAACTGTGCTACGAAAAATGTACGCAATGTTAAACAACCAACAAAAAAAACACAAAAAAAAAAAATTTTTTTTCTAAAGCCGATGCAAGTACTAACATGGTTAAAGACCATGCAAGTACTAACATGGTTAAAAAAAAAATTTTTTTTTTTTAAAAAAAGGGCATCGTATGTTAACTGTACTACGAAAAATGTACGCAATGTTAAACAACCAACAAAAAAAACACAAAAAAAAAAAATTTTTTTTCTAAAGCCCATGCAAGTACTAACATGGTTAAAAAAAAAATTTTTTTTTTTTTAAAAAAGGGCATCGTATGTTAACTGTACTACGAAAAATGTACGCAATGTTAAACAACCAACAAAAAAAACACAAAAAAAAAAAATTTTTTTTCTAAAGCCCATGCAAGTACTAACATGGTTAAAAAGAAAAATTTTTTTTTTTTAAAAAAAGAGCATCGTATGTTAACTGTGCTACGAAAAATGTACGCAATGTTAAACAACCAACAAAAAAAACACAAAAAAAAATTTTTTTTTCTAAAGCCGATGCAAGTACTAACATGGTTAAAGCCCATGCAAGTACTAACATGGTTAAAAAAAAAATTTTTTTTTTTTAAAAAAAGGGCATCGTATGTTAACTGTACTACGAAAAATGTACGCAATGTTAAACAACCAACAAAAAAAACACAAAAAAAAAAATTTTTTTTCTAAAGCCCATGCAAGTACTAACATGGTTAAAAAAAAAATTTTTTTTTTTTAAAAAAAGGGCATCGTATGTTAACTGTACTACGAAAAATGTACGCAATGTTAAACAACCAACAACAAAAACACAAATAAAAAAAAATTTTTTTCTAAAGCCCATGCAAGTACTAACATGGTTAAAAAAAAAATTTTTTTTTTTTAAAAAAAGGGCATCGTATGTTAACTGTACTACGAAAAATGTACGCAATGTTAAACAACCAACAAAAAAAACACAAAAAAAAAAAATTTTTTTTCTAAAGCCCATGCAAGTACTAACATGGTTAAAAAAAAAACTTTTTTTTTTTAAAAAAAGGGCATCGTATGTTAACTGTGCTACGAAAAATGTACGCAATGTTAAACAACCAACAAAAAAAACACAAAAAAAAAAAATTTTTTTTCTAAAGCCGATGCAAGTACTAACATGGTTAAAGACCATGCAAGTACTAACATGGTTAAAAAAAAATTTTTTTTTTTTAAAAAAAGGGCATCGTATGTTAACTGTACTACGAAAAATGTACGCAATGTTAAACAACCAACAAAAAAAACACAAAAAAAAAAATTTTTTTCTAAAGCCCATGCAAGTACTAACATGGTTAAAAAAAAAATTTTTTTTGTTTAAAAAAAGGGCATCGTATGTTAACTGTGCTACGAAAAATGTACGCAATGTTAAACAACCAACAAAAAAAACACAAAAAAAAAAAATTTTTTTTCTAAAGCCGATGCAAGTACTAACATGGTTAAAGACCATGCAAGTACTAACATGGTTAAAAAAAAAATTTTTTTTTTTTAAAAAAAGGGCATCGTATGTTAACTGTACTACGAAAAATGTACGCAATGTTAAACAACCAACAAAAAAAACACAAAAAAAAAAAATTTTTTTTCTAAAGCCCATGCAAGTACTAACATGGTTAAAGACCATGCAAGTACTAACATGGTTAAAAAAAAAAATTTTTTTTTTTTAAAAAAAGGGCATCGTATGTTAACTGTGCTACGAAAAATGTACGCAATGTTAAACAACCAACAAAAAAAACACAAAAAAAAAAAATTTTTTATCTAAAGCCGATGCAAGTACTAACATGGTTAAAGACATTCAAGTACTAACATGGTTAAAAAAAAAATTTTTTTTTTTTAAAAAAAGGGCATCGTATGTTAACTGTACTACGAAAAATGTACGCAATGTTAAACAACCAACAAAAAAAACACAAAAAAAAAAAAATTTTTTTCTAAAGCCCATGCAAGTACTAACATGGTTAAAGACCATGCAAGTACTAACATGGTTAAAAAAAAAAATTTTTTTTTTTTAAAAAAAGGGCATCGTATGTTAACTGTGCTACGAAAAATGTACGCAATGTTAAACAACCAACAAAAAAAACACAGAAAAAAAAAATTTTTTTTTCTAAAGCCGATGCAAGTACTAACATGGTTAAAGACCATGCAAGTACTAACATGGTTAAAAAAAAAATTTTTTTTTTTTAAAAAAAGGGCATCGTATGTTAACTGTGCTACGAAAAATGTACGCAATGTTAAACAACCAACAAAAAAAACACAAAAAAAAAAATTTTTTTTCTAAAGCCGATGCAAGTACTAACATGGTTAAAGACCATGCAAGTACTAAAATGGTTAAAAAAAAAATTTTTTTTTTTTAAAAAAAGGGCATCGTATGTTAACTGTACTACGAAAAATGTACGCAATGTTAAACAACCAACAAAAAAAACACAAAAAAAAAAATTGTTTTTCTAAAGCCCATGCAAGTACTAACATGGTTAAAGACCATGCAAGTACTAACATGGTTAAAAAAAAATTTTTTTTTTTTTAAAAAAAGGGCATCGTATGTTAACTGTGCTACGAAAAATGTACGCAATGTTAAACAACCAACAAAAAAAACACAAAAAAAAAAAAATTTTTTTCTAAAGCCGATGCAAGTATTAACATGGTTAAAGACCATGGAAGTACTAACATGGTTAAAAGAAAAATTTTTTTTTTTAAAAAAAGGGCATCGTATGTTAACTTTACTACGAAAAATGTACGCAATGTTAAACAACCAACAAAAAAAACACAAAAAAAAAAAATTTTTTTTCTAAAGCCGATGCAAGTACTAACATGGTTAAAGACCATGCAAGTACTAACATGGTTAAAAAAAAAATTTTTTTTTTTTAAAAAAAGGGCATCGTATGTTAACTGTACTACGAAAAATGTACGCAATGTTAAACAACCAACAAAAAAAACACAAAAAAAAAAAATTTTTTTTCTAAAGCCCATGCAAGTACTAACATGGTTAAAGACCATGCAAGTACTAACATGGTTAAAAAAAAAAATTTTTTTTTTTTAAAAAAAGGGCATCGTATGTTAACTGTGCTACGAAAAATGTACGCAATGTTAAACAACCAACAAAAAAAACACAAAAAAAAAAAATTTTTTATCTAAAGCCGATGCAAGTACTAACATGGTTAAAGACATTCAAGTACTAACATGGTTAAAAAAAAAATTTTTTTTTTTTAAAAAAAGGGCATCGTATGTTAACTGTACTACGAAAAATGTACGCAATGTTAAACAACCAACAAAAAAAACACAAAAAAAAAAAAATTTTTTTCTAAAGCCCATGCAAGTACTAACATGGTTAAAGACCATGCAAGTACTAACATGGTTAAAAAAAAAAATTTTTTTTTTTTAAAAAAAGGGCATCGTATGTTAACTGTGCTACGAAAAATGTACGCAATGTTAAACAACCAACAAAAAAAACACAGAAAAAAAAAATTTTTTTTTCTAAAGCCGATGCAAGTACTAACATGGTTAAAGACCATGCAAGTACTAACATGGTTAAAAAAAAAATTTTTTTTTTTTAAAAAAAGGGCATCGTATGTTAACTGTGCTACGAAAAATGTACGCAATGTTAAACAACCAACAAAAAAAACACAAAAAAAAAAAATTTTTTTCTAAAGCCGATGCAAGTACTAACATGGTTAAAGACCATGCAAGTACTAAAATGGTTAAAAAAAAAATTTTTTTTTTTTAAAAAAAGGGCGTCGTATGTTAACTGTACTACGAAAAATGTACGCAATGTTAAACAACCAACAAAAAAAACACAAAAAAAAAAATTGTTTTTCTAAAGCCCATGCAAGTACTAACATGGTTAAAGACCATGCAAGTACTAACATGGTTAAAAAAAAATTTTTTTTTTTTTAAAAAAAGGGCATCGTATGTTAACTGTGCTACGAAAAATGTACGCAATGTTAAACAACCAACAAAAAAAACACAAAAAAAAAAAAATTTTTTTCTAAAGCCGATGCAAGTATTAACATGGTTAAAGACCATGGAAGTACTAACATGGTTAAAAGAAAAATTTTTTTTTTTAAAAAAAGGGCATCGTATGTTAACTTTACTACGAAAAATGTACGCAATGTTAAACAACCAACAAAAAAAAATTATTTTTTTTCTAGAGCCCATGCAAGTACTAACATGGTTAAAGACCATGCAAGTACTAACATGGTTAAAGACCATGCAAGTACTAACATGGTTAAAAAAAAAATTTTTTTTTTTTAAAAAAAGGGCATCGTATGTTAACTGTGCTACGAAAAATGTACGCAATGTTAAACAACCAACAAAAAAAACACAAAAAAAAAAAATTTTTTTTCTAAAGCCGATGCAAGTACTAACATGGTTAAAGACCATGCAAGTACTAACATGGTTAAAAAAAAAATTTTTGGTTAAAAAAAATTTTTTTTTTTTAAAAAAAGGGCATCGTATGTTAACTGTGCTACGAAAAATGTACGCAATGTTAAACAACCAACAAAAAAAACACAAAAAAAAAAATTTTTTTTCTAAAGCCGATGCAAGTACTAACATGGTTAAAGCCCATGCAAGTACTAACATGGTTAAAAAAAAAATTTTTTTTTTTTAAAAAAAGGGCATCGTATGTTAACTGTACTACGAAAAATGTACGCAATGTTAAACAACCAACAAAAAAAACACAAAAAAAAAAATTTTTTTTCTAAAGCCGATGCTAGTACTAACATGGTTAAAAAAAATTTTTTTTTTTTAAAAAAAGGGCATCGTATGTTAACTTTACTACGAAAAATGTACGCAATGTTAAACAACCAACAAAAAAAACACAAAAAAAAAAAATTTTTTTTCTAAAGCCCATGCAAGTACTAACATGGTTAAAGACCATGCAAGTACTAACATGGTTAAAAAAAAAATTTTTTTTTTTTAAAAAAAGGGCATCGTATGTTAACTGTGCTACGAAAAATGTACGCAATGTTAAACAACCAACAAAAAAAACACAAAAAAAAAAAATTTTTTTTCTAAAGCCGATGCAAGTACTAACATGGTTAAAAACCATGCAAGTACTAACATGGTTAAAAAAAAATTTTTTTTTTTAAAAAAAGGGCATCGTATGTTAACTGTACTACGAAAAATGTACGCAATGTTAAACAACCAACAAAAAAAACACAAAAAAAAAGAATTTTTTTTCTAAAGCCCATGGAAGTACTAACATGGTTAAAGACCATGCAAGTACTAACATGGTTAAAAAAAAAATTTTTTTTTTTTAAAAAAAGGGCATCGTATGTTAACTGTGCTACGAAAAATGTACGCAATGTTAAACAACCAACAAAAAAAACACAAAAAAAAAAAATTTTTTTTCTAAAGCCGATGCAAGTACTAACATGGTTAAAGACCATGCAAGTACTAACATGGTTAAAAAAAAAATTTATTTTTTTTAAAAAAAGAGCATCGTATGTTAACTGTACTACGAAAAATGTACGCAATGTTAAACAACCAACAAAAAAAACACAAAAAAAAAAAATTTTTTTTCTAAAGCCGATGCAAGTACTAACATGGTTAAAGACCATGCAAGTACTAACATGGTTAAAAAAAAAATTTTTTTTTTTTAAAAAAAGGGCATCGTATGTTAACTGTACTACGAAAAATGTACGCAATGTTAAACAACCAACAAAAAAAACACAAAAAAAAAAATTTTTTTCTAAAGCCCATGCAAGTACTAACATGGTTAAAAAAAAAATTTTTTTTTTTTAAAAAAAGGGCATCGTATGTTAACTGTGCTACGAAAAATGTACGCAATGTTAAGCAACCAACAAAAAAAACACAAAAAAAAAAAATTTTTTTTCTAAAGCCCATGCAAGTACTAACATGGTTAAAAAAAAAATTTTTTTTTTTTAAAAAAAGGGCATCGTATGTTAACTGTGCTACGAAAAATGTACGCAATGTTAAACAACCAACAAAAAAAACACAAAAAAAAAAAATTTTTTTTCTAAAGCCCATGCAAGTACTAACATGGTTAAAAAAAAAATTTTTTTTTTTAAAAAAAGGGCATCGTATGTTAACTGTGCTACGAAAAATGTACGCAATGTTAAACAACCAACAAAAAAAACACAAAAAAAAAAAATTTTTTTTCTAAAGCCGATGCAAGTACTAACATGGTTAAAGCCCATGCAAGTACTAACATGGTTAAAAAAAAATTTTTTTTTTTTAAAAAAAGGGCATCGTATGTTAACTGTACTACGAAAAATGTACGCAATGTTAAACAACCAACAAAAAAAACACAAAAAAAAAAATTTTTTTTCTAAAGCCCATGCAAGTACTAACATGGTTAAAAAAAATTTTTTTTTTTTAAAAAAAGGGCATCGTATGTTAACTGTGCTACGAAAAATGTACGCAATGTTAAACAACCAACAAAAAAAACACAAAAAAAAAAATTTTTTTTCTAAAGCCGATGCAAGTACTAACATGGTTAAAGCCCATGCAAGTACTAACATGGTTAAAAAAAAAATTTTTTTTTTTTAAAAAAAGGGCATCGTATGTTAACTGTACTACGAAAAATGTACGCAATGTTAAACAACCAACAAAAAAAACACAAAAAAAAAAATTTTTTTTCTAAAGCCGATGCTAGTACTAACATGGTTAAAAAAAATTTTTTTTTTTTAAAAAAAGGGCATCGTATGTTAACTTTACTACGAAAAATGTACGCAATGTTAAACAACCAACAAAAAAAACACAAAAAAAAAAAATTTTTTTTCTAAAGCCCATGCAAGTACTAACATGGTTAAAGACCATGCAAGTACTAACATGGTTAAAAAAAAAATTTTTTTTTTTTAAAAAAAGGGCATCGTATGTTAACTGTGCTACGAAAAATGTACGCAATGTTAAACAACCAACAAAAAAAACACAAAAAAAAAAAATTTTTTTTCTAAAGCCGATGCAAGTACTAACATGGTTAAAAACCATGCAAGTACTAACATGGTTAAAAAAAAATTTTTTTTTTTAAAAAAAGGGCATCGTATGTTAACTGTACTACGAAAAATGTACGCAATGTTAAACAACCAACAAAAAAAACACAAAAAGAAAAAATTTTTTTTCTAAAGCCCATGCAAGTACTAACATGGTTAAAAAAAAAATTTTTTTTTTTTAAAAATAGGGCATCGTATGTTAACTGTACTACGAAAAATGTACGCAATGTTAAACAACCAACAAAAAAAACACAAAAAAAAAAAATTTTTTTTCTAAAGCCCATGCAAGTACTAACATGGTTAAAGACGACATGTGCTACAACATGTGCTACGAAAAATGTACGCAATGTTAAACAACCAACAAAAAAAACACAAAAAAAAAAAATTTTTTTTCTAAAGCCGATGCAAGTACTAACATGGTTAAAGACCATGCAAGTACTAACATGGTTAAAAAAAAAATTTTTTTTTTTTAAAAAAAGGGCATCGTATGTTAACTGTACTACGAAAAATGTACGCAATGTTAAACAACCAACAAAAAAAACACAAAAAAAAAAAATTTTTTTTCTAAAGCTCATGCAAGTACTAACATGGTTAAAAAAAAAATTTTTTTTTTTTTAAAAAAGGGCATCGTATGTTAACTGTACTACGAAAAATGTACGCAATGTTAAACAACCAACAAAAAAAACACAAAAAAAAAAATTTTTTTTTCTAAAGCCCATGCAAGTACTAACATGGTTAAAAAAAAAATTTTTTTTTTTTAAAAAAAGGGCATCGTATGTTAACTGTGCTACGAAAAATGTACGCAATGTTAAACAACCAACAAAAAAAACACAAAAAAAAAAAAATTTTTTTCTAAAGCCGATGCAAGTATTAACATGGTTAAAGACCATGGAAGTACTAACATGGTTAAAAGAAAAATTTTTTTTTTTAAAAAAAGGGCATCGTATGTTAACTTTACTACGAAAAATGTACGTAATGTTAAACAACCAACAAAAAAAAATTATTTTTTTTCTAGAGCCCATGCAAGTACTAACATGGTTAAAGACCATGCAAGTACTAACATGGTTAAAGACCATGCAAGTACTAACATGGTTAAAAAAAAAAATTTTTTTTTTTAAAAAAAGGGCATCGTATGTTAACTGTGCTACGAAAAATGTACGCAATGTTAAACAACCAACAAAAAAAACACAAAAAAAAAAAATTTTTTTTCTAAAGCCGATGCAAGTACTAACATGGTTAAAGACCATGCAAGTACTAACATGGTTAAAAAAAAAATTTTTTTTTTTTAAAAAAAGGGCATCGTATGTTAACTGTACTACGAAAAATGTACGCAATGTTAAACAACCAACAAAAAAAACACAAAAAAAAAAAATTTTTTTTCTAAAGCCCATGCAAGTACTAACATGGTTAAAGACCATGCAAGTACTAACATGGTTAAAAAAAAAATTTTTTTTTTTTAAAAAAAGGGCATCGTATGTTAACTGTGCTACGAAAAATGTATGCAATGTTAAACAACCAACAAAAAAAACACAAAAAAAAAAATTTTTTTTCTAAAGCCGATGCAAGTACTAACATGGTTAAAGACCATGCAAGTACTAACATGGTTAAAAAAAAAATTTTTTTTTTTTAAAAAAAGGGCATCGTATGTTAACTGTACTACGAAAAATGTACGCAATGTTAAACAACCAACAAAAAAAACACAAAAAAAAAGAATTTTTTTTCTAAAGCCCATGGAAGTACCAACATGGTTAAAGACCATGCAAGTACTAACATGGTTAAAAAAAAAAATTTTTTTTTTTAAAAAAAGGGCATCGTATGTTAACTGTGCTACGAAAAATGTACGCAATGTTAAACAACCAACAAAAAAAAAAAATTTTTTTTCTAAAGCCGATGCAAGTACTAACATGGTTAAAGACCATGCAAGTACTAACATGGTTAAAAAAAAAATTTATTTTTTTTAAAAAAAGAGCATCGTATGTTAACTGTACTACGAAAAATGTACGCAATGTTAAACAACCAACAAAAAAAACACAAAAAAAAAATTTTTTTTCTAAAGCC
The DNA here is from genome assembly GCA_963082915.1 of Dolichopus griseipennis. Classification (NCBI taxonomy): domain Eukaryota; kingdom Metazoa; phylum Arthropoda; class Insecta; order Diptera; family Dolichopodidae; genus Dolichopus; species Dolichopus griseipennis. Next base: position 9,258,223 of record OY720443.1, on the reverse strand, counting down.
CATGCAAGTACTAACATGGTTAAAAAAAAAATTTTTTTTTTTAAAAAAAGGGCATCGTATGTTAACTGTGCTACGAAAAATGTGCGCAATGTTAAACAACCAACAAAAAAAACACAAAAAAAAAATTTTTTTTCTAAAGCCGATGCAAGTACTAACATGGTTAAAGACCATGCAAGTACTAACATGGTTAAAAAAAAAATTTTTTTTTTTTAAAAAAAGGGCATCGTATGTTAACTGTACTACGAAAAATGTACGCAATGTTAAACAACCAACAAAAAAAACACAAAAAAAAAAAATTTTTTTTCTAAAGCCGATGCAAGTACTAACATGGTTAAAGACCATGCAAGTACTAACATGGTTAAAAAAAAATTTTTTTTTTTTAAAAAAAGGGCATCGTATGTTAACTGTACTACGAAAAATGTACGCAATGTTAAACAACCAACAAAAAAAACACAAAAAAAAAAAATTTTTTTTCTAAAGCCCATGCAAGTACTAACATGGTTAAAAAAAAATTTTTTTTTTTTAAAAAAAGGGCATCGTATGTTAACTGTGCTACGAAAAATGAACGCAATGTTAACCAACCAACAAAAAAAACACAAAAAAAAAAAATTTTTTTTCTAAAGCCGATGCAAGTACTAACATGGTTAAAGACCATGCAAGTACTAACATGGTTAAAAAAAAAATTTTTTTTTTTTAAAAAAACGGCATCGTATGTTAACTGTGCTACGAAAAATGTACGCAATGTTAAACAACCAACAAAAAAAACACAAAAAAAAAAATTTTTTTTCTAAAGCCGATGCAAGTACTAACATGGTTAAAGACCATGCAAGTACTAACATGGTTAAAAAAAAAATTTTTTTTTTTAAAAAAAGGGCATCGTATGTTAACTGTACTACGAAAAATGTACGCAATGTTAAACAACCAACAAAAAAAACACAAAAAAAAAATTTTTTTTCTAAAGCCCATGCAAGTACTAACATGGTTAAAGACCATGCAAGTACTAACATGGTTAAAAAAAAAATTTTTTTTTTTTAAAAAAAGGGCATCGTATGTTAACTGTGCTACGAAAAATGTACGCAATGTTAAACAACCAACAAAAAAAACACAAAAAAAAAAAAATTTTTTTCTAAAGCCGATGCAAGTACTAACATGGTTAAAGACCATGCAAGTACTAAAATGGTTAAAAAAAAAATTTTTTTTTTTTAAAAAAAGGGCATCGTATGTTAACTGTACTACGAAAAATGTACGCAATGTTAAACAACCAACAAAAAAAACACAAAAAAAAAAAATTGTTTTTCTAAAGCCCATGCAAGTACTAACATGGTTAAAGACCATGCAAGTACTAACATGGTTAAAAAAAAATTTTTTTTTTTTTAAAAAAAGGGCATCGTATGTTAACTGTGCTACGAAAAATGTACGCAATGTTAAACAACCAACAAAAAAAACACAAAAAAAAAAAAATTTTTTTCTAAAGCCGATGCAAGTATTAACATGGTTAAAGACCATGGAAGTACTAACATGGTTAAAAGAAAAATTTTTTTTTTTAAAAAAAGGGCATCGTATGTTAACTTTACTACGAAAAATGTACGCAATGTTAAACAACCAACAAAAAAAAATTATTTTTTTTCTAGAGCCCATGCAAGTACTAACATGGTTAAAGACCATGCAAGTACTAACATGGTTAAAGACCATGCAAGTACTAACATGGTTAAAAAAAAAATTTTTTTTTTTTAAAAAAAGGGCATCGTATGTTAACTGTGCTACGAAAAATGTACGCAATGTTAAACAACCAACAAAAAAAACACAAAAAAAAAAAATTTTTTTTCTAAAGCCGATGCAAGTACTAACATGGTTAAAGACCATGCAAGTACTAACATGGTTAAAAAAAAAATTTTTTTTTTTTAAAAAAAGGGCATCGTATGTTAACTGTACTACGAAAAATGTACGCAATGTTAAACAACCAACAAAAAAAACACAAAAAAAAAAAATTTTTTTTGTAAAGCCCATGCAAGTACTAACATGGTTAAAGACCATGCAAGTACTAACATGGTTAAAAAAAAAATTTTTTTTTTTTAAAAAAAGGGCATCGTATGTTAACTGTGCTACGAAAAATGTATGCAATGTTAAACAACCAACAAAAAAAACACAAAAAAAAAAATTTTTTTTCTAAAGCCGATGCAAGTACTAACATGGTTAAAGACCATGCAAGTACTAACATGGTTAAAAAAAAAATTTTTTTTTTTTAAAAAAAGGGCATCGTATGTTAACTGTACTACGAAAAATGTACGCAATGTTAAACAACCAACAAAAAAAACACAAAAAAAAAGAATTTTTTTTCTAAAGCCCATGGAAGTACTAACATGGTTAAAGACCATGCAAGTACTAACATGGTTAAAAAAAAAATTTTTTTTTTTTAAAAAAAGGGCATCGTATGTTAACTGTGCTACGAAAAATGTACGCAATGTTAAACAACCAACAAAAAAAACACAAAAAAAAAAAATTTTTTTTCTAAAGCCGATGCAAGTACTAACATGGTTAAAGACCATGCAAGTACTAACATGGTTAAAAAAAAAATTTATTTTTTTTAAAAAAAGAGCATCGTATGTTAACTGTACTACGAAAAATGTACGCAATGTTAAACAACCAACAAAAAAAACACAAAAAAAAAATTTTTTTTCTAAAGCCCATGCAAGTACTAACATGGTTAAAAAAAAAATTTCTTTTTTTAAAAAAAGGGCATCGTATGTTAACTGTGCTACGAAAAATGTGCGCAATGTTAAACAACCAACAAAAAAAACACAAAAAAAAAATTTTTTTTCTAAAGCCGATGCAAGTACTAACATGGTTAAAGACCATGCAAGTACTAACATGGTTAAAAAAAAAATTTTTTTTTTTTAAAAAAAGGGCATCGTATGTTAACTGTACTACGAAAAATGTACGCAATGTTAAACAACCAACAAAAAAAACACAAAAAAAAAAAATTTTTTTTCTAAAGCCGATGCAAGTACTAACATGGTTAAAGACCATGCAAGTACTAACATGGTTAAAAAAAAATTTTTTTTTTTTAAAAAAAGGGCATCGTATGTTAACTGTACTACGAAAAATGTACGCAATGTTAAACAACCAACAAAAAAAACACAAAAAAAAAAAATTTTTTTTCTAAAGCCCATGCAAGTACTAACATGGTTAAAAAAAAATTTTTTTTTTTTAAAAAAAGGGCATCGTATGTTAACTGTGCTACGAAAAATGTACGCAATGTTAAACAACCAACAAAAAAAACACAAAAAAAAAAAATTTTTTTTCTAAAGCCGATGCAAGTACTAACATGGTTAAAGACCATGCAAGTACTAACATGGTTAAAAAAAAAATTTTTTTTTTTAAAAAAAGGGCATCGTATGTTAACTGTACTACGAAAAATGTACGCAATGTTAAACAACCAACAAAAAAAACACAAAAAAAAAAAATTTTTTTTCTAAAGCCCATGCAAGTACTAACATGGTTAAAAAAAAAATTTTTTTTTTTTAAAAAAAGGGCATCGTATGTTAACTGTGCTACGAAAAATGTACGCAATGTTAAACAACCAACAAAAAAAACACAAAAAAAAAAAATTTTTTTTCTAAAGCCGATGCAAGTACTAACATGGTTAAAGACCATGCAAGTACTAACATGGTTAAAAAAAAAATTTTTTTTTTTTAAAAAAAGGGCATCGTATGTTAACTGTACTACGAAAAATGTACGCAATGTTAAACAACCAACAAAAAAAACACAAAAAAAAAAAATTTTTTTTCTAAAGCCGATGCAAGTACTAACATGGTTAAAGACCATGCAAGTACTAACATGGTTAAAAAAAAAATTTTTTTTTTTTAAAAAAAGGGCATCGTATGTTAACTGTACTACGAAAAATGTACGCAATGTTAAACAACCAACAAAAAAAACACAAAAAAAAAAAATTTTTTTTTCTAAAGCCCATGCAAGTACTAACATGGTTAAAAAAAAAATTTTTTTTTTTAAAAAAAGGGCATCGTATGTTAACTGTGCTACGAAAAATGTACGCAATGTTAAACAACCAACAAAAAAAACACAAAAAAAAAAAATTTTTTTTCTAAAGATGCAAGTACTAACATGGTTAAAGACCATGCAAGTACTAACATGGTTAAAAAAAAAATTTTTTTTTTTTAAAAAAAGGGCATCGTATGTTAACTGTGCTACGAAAAATGTACGCAATGTTAAACAACCAACAAAAAAAACACAAAAAAAATAAATTTTTTTTCTAAAGCCTATGCAAGTACTAACATGGTTAAAGACCATGCAAGTACTAACATGGTTAAAAAAAAAATTTTAATTTTTTAAAAAAAGGGCATCGTATGTTAACTGTGCTACGAAAAATGTACGCAATGTTAAATAACCAACAAAAAAAACACAAAAAAAAAAATTTTTTTTTCTAAAGCCGATGCAAGTACTAACATGGTTAAAGACCATGCAAGTACTAACATGGTTAAAGACCATGCAAGTACTAACATGGTTAAAAAAAAAATTTTTTTTTTTTAAAAAAAGGGCATCGTATGTTAACTGTACTACGAAAAATGTACGCAATGTTAAACAACCAACAAAAAAAACACAAAAAAAAAAAATTTTTTTTCTAAAGCCCATGCAAGTACTAACATGGTTAAAAAAAAAATTTTTTTTTTTTAAAAAAAGGGCATCGTATGTTAACTGTGCTACGAAAAATGTACGCAATGTTAAACAACCAACAAAAAAAACACAAAAAAAAAAATTTTTTTTTCTAAAGCCGATGCAAGTACTAACATGGTTAAAGACCATGCAAGTACTAACATGGTTAAAAAAAAAATTTTTTTTTTTTAAAAAAAGGGCATCGTATGTTAACTGTGCTACGAAAAATGTACGCAATGTTAACCAACCAACAAAAAAAACACAAAAAAAAAAAATTTTTTTTCTAAAGCCGATGCAAGTACTAACATGGTTAAAGACCATGCAAGTACTAACATGGTTAAAAAAAAAATTTTTTTTTTTAAAAAAAGGGCATCGTATGTTAACTGTGCTACGAAAAATGTACGCAATGTTAAACAACCAACAAAAAAAACACAAAAAAAAAAAATTTTTTTTCTAAAGCCGATGCAAGTACTAACATGGTTAAAGACCATGCAAGTACTAACATGGTTAAAAAAAAAATTTTTTTTTTTAAAAAAAGGGCATCGTATGTTAACTGTACTACGAAAAATGTACGCAATGTTAAACAACCAACAAAAAAAACACAAAAAAAAAATTTTTTTTCTAAAGCCCATGCAAGTACTAACATGGTTAAAGACCATGCAAGTACTAACATGGTTAAAAAAAAAATTTTTTTTTTTTAAAAAAAGGGCATCGTATGTTAACTGTGCTACGAAAAATGTACGCAATGTTAAACAACCAACAAAAAAAACACAAAAAAAAAAAATTTTTTTTCTAAAGCCGATGCAAGTACTAACATGGTTAAAGACCATGCAAGTACTAACATGGTTAAAAAAAAAATTTTTTTTTTTTAAAAAAAGGGCATCGTATGTTAACTGTACTACGAAAAATGTACGCAATGTTAAACAACCAACAAAAAAAACACAAAAAAAAAAAATTTTTTTTCTAAAGCCCATGCAAGTACTAACATGGTTAAAGACCATGCAAGTACTAACATGGTTAAAAAAAAAATTTTTTTTTTTTAAAAAAAGGGCATCGTATGTTAACTGTGCTACGAAAAATGTACGCAATGTTAAACAACCAACAAAAAAAACACAAAAAAAAAAGATTTTTTATCTAAAGCCGATGCAAGTACTAACATGGTTAAAGACCATGCAAGTACTAACATGGTTAAAAAAAAAATTTTTTTTTTTAAAAAAAGGGCATCGTATGTTAACTGTACTACGAAAAATGTACGCAATGTTAAACAACCAACAAAAAAAACACAAAAAAAAAAAATTTTTTTTCTAAAGCCCATGCAAGTACTAACATGGTTAAAGACCATGCAAGGACTAACATGGTTAAAAAAAAAATTTTTTTTTTTTAAAAAAAGGGCATCGTATGTTAACTGTGCTACGAAAAATGTACGCAATGTTAAACAACCAACAAAAAAAACACAAAAAAAAAAAATTTTTTTTCTAAAGCCGATGCAAGTACTAACATGGTTAAAGACCATGCAAGTACTAACATGGTTAAAAAAAAAATTTTTTTTTTTTAAAAAAAGGGCATCGTATGTTAACTGTACTACGAAAAATGTACGCAATGTTAAACAACCAACAAAAAAAACATAAAAAAAAAAAATTTTTTTTCTAAAGCCCATGCAAGTACTAACATGGTTAAAAAAAAAATTTTTTTTTTTAAAAAAAGGGCATCGTATGTTAACTGTGCTACGAAAAGTGTACGCAATGTTAAACAACCAACGAAAAAAAAAAATTTTTTTTCTGAAGCCGATGCAAGTACTAACATGGTTAAAGACCATGCAAGTACTAACATGGTTAAAAAAAAATTTTTTTTTTTTTTAAAAAAAGGGCATCGTATGTTAACTGTACTACGAAAAATATACGCAATGTTAAACAACCAACAAAAAAAACACAAAAAAAAAAAAATTTTTTTCTAAAGCCCATGCAAGTACTAACATGGTTAAAAACAAAATTTTTTTTTTTTAAAAAAAGGGCATCGTATGTTAACTGTGCTACGAAAAATGTACGCAATGTTAAACAACCAACAAAAAAAACACAAAAAAAAAAAAATTTTTTTCTAAAGCCGATGCAAGTATTAACATGGTTAAAGACCATGGAAGTACTAACATGGTTAAAAGAAAAATTTTTTTTTTTAAAAAAAGGGCATCGTATGTTAACTTTACTACGAAAAATGTACGTAATGTTAAACAACCAACAAAAAAAAATTATTTTTTTTCTAGAGCCCATGCAAGTACTAACATGGTTAAAGACCATGCAAGTACTAACATGGTTAAAGACCATGCAAGTACTAACATGGTTAAAAAAAAAAATTTTTTTTTTTAAAAAAAGGGCATCGTATGTTAACTGTGCTACGAAAAATGTACGCAATGTTAAACAACCAACAAAAAAAACACAAAAAAAAAAAATTTTTTTTCTAAAGCCGATGCAAGTACTAACATGGTTAAAGACCATGCAAGTACTAACATGGTTAAAAAAAAAATTTTTTTTTTTTAAAAAAAGGGCATCGTATGTTAACTGTACTACGAAAAATGTACGCAATGTTAAACAACCAACAAAAAAAACACAAAAAAAAAAAATTTTTTTTCTAAAGCCCATGCAAGTACTAACATGGTTAAAGACCATGCAAGTACTAACATGGTTAAAAAAAAAATTTTTTTTTTTTAAAAAAAGGGCATCGTATGTTAACTGTGCTACGAAAAATGTATGCAATGTTAAACAACCAACAAAAAAAACACAAAAAAAAAAATTTTTTTTCTAAAGCCGATGCAAGTACTAACATGGTTAAAGACCATGCAAGTACTAACATGGTTAAAAAAAAAATTTTTTTTTTTTAAAAAAAGGGCATCGTATGTTAACTGTACTACGAAAAATGTACGCAATGTTAAACAACCAACAAAAAAAACACAAAAAAAAAGAATTTTTTTTCTAAAGCCCATGGAAGTACCAACATGGTTAAAGACCATGCAAGTACTAACATGGTTAAAAAAAAAAATTTTTTTTTTTAAAAAAAGGGCATCGTATGTTAACTGTGCTACGAAAAATGTACGCAATGTTAAACAACCAACAAAAAAAAAAAATTTTTTTTCTAAAGCCGATGCAAGTACTAACATGGTTAAAGACCATGCAAGTACTAACATGGTTAAAAAAAAAATTTATTTTTTTTAAAAAAAGAGCATCGTATGTTAACTGTACTACGAAAAATGTACGCAATGTTAAACAACCAACAAAAAAAACACAAAAAAAAAATTTTTTTTCTAAAGCCCATGCAAGTACTAACATGGTTAAAAAAAAAATTTTTTTTTTTAAAAAAAGGGCATCGTATGTTAACTGTGCTACGAAAAATGTGCGCAATGTTAAACAACCAACAAAAAAAACACAAAAAAAAAATTTTTTTTCTAAAGCCGATGCAAGTACTAACATGGTTAAAGACCATGCAAGTACTAACATGGTTAAAAAAAAAATTTTTTTTTTTTAAAAAAAGGGCATCGTATGTTAACTGTACTACGAAAAATGTACGCAATGTTAAACAACCAACAAAAAAAACACAAAAAAAAAAAATTTTTTTTCTAAAGCCGATGCAAGTACTAACATGGTTAAAGACCATGCAAGTACTAACATGGTTAAAAAAAAATTTTTTTTTTTTAAAAAAAGGGCATCGTATGTTAACTGTACTACGAAAAATGTACGCAATGTTAAACAACCAACAAAAAAAACACAAAAAAAAAAAATTTTTTTTCTAAAGCCCATGCAAGTACTAACATGGTTAAAAAAAAATTTTTTTTTTTTAAAAAAAGGGCATCGTATGTTAACTGTGCTACGAAAAATGAACGCAATGTTAACCAACCAACAAAAAAAACACAAAAAAAAAAAATTTTTTTTCTAAAGCCGATGCAAGTACTAACATGGTTAAAGACCATGCAAGTACTAACATGGTTAAAAAAAAAATTTTTTTTTTTTAAAAAAACGGCATCGTATGTTAACTGTGCTACGAAAAATGTACGCAATGTTAAACAACCAACAAAAAAAACACAAAAAAAAAAATTTTTTTTCTAAAGCCGATGCAAGTACTAACATGGTTAAAGACCATGCAAGTACTAACATGGTTAAAAAAAAAATTTTTTTTTTTAAAAAAAGGGCATCGTATGTTAACTGTACTACGAAAAATGTACGCAATGTTAAACAACCAACAAAAAAAACACAAAAAAAAAATTTTTTTTCTAAAGCCCATGCAAGTACTAACATGGTTAAAGACCATGCAAGTACTAACATGGTTAAAAAAAAAATTTTTTTTTTTTAAAAAAAGGGCATCGTATGTTAACTGTGCTACGAAAAATGTACGCAATGTTAAACAACCAACAAAAAAAACACAAAAAAAAAAAAATTTTTTTCTAAAGCCGATGCAAGTACTAACATGGTTAAAGACCATGCAAGTACTAAAATGGTTAAAAAAAAAATTTTTTTTTTTTAAAAAAAGGGCATCGTATGTTAACTGTACTACGAAAAATGTACGCAATGTTAAACAACCAACAAAAAAAACACAAAAAAAAAAAATTGTTTTTCTAAAGCCCATGCAAGTACTAACATGGTTAAAGACCATGCAAGTACTAACATGGTTAAAAAAAAATTTTTTTTTTTTTAAAAAAAGGGCATCGTATGTTAACTGTGCTACGAAAAATGTACGCAATGTTAAACAACCAACAAAAAAAACACAAAAAAAAAAAAATTTTTTTCTAAAGCCGATGCAAGTATTAACATGGTTAAAGACCATGGAAGTACTAACATGGTTAAAAGAAAAATTTTTTTTTTTAAAAAAAGGGCATCGTATGTTAACTTTACTACGAAAAATGTACGCAATGTTAAACAACCAACAAAAAAAAATTATTTTTTTTCTAGAGCCCATGCAAGTACTAACATGGTTAAAGACCATGCAAGTACTAACATGGTTAAAGACCATGCAAGTACTAACATGGTTAAAAAAAAAATTTTTTTTTTTTAAAAAAAGGGCATCGTATGTTAACTGTGCTACGAAAAATGTACGCAATGTTAAACAACCAACAAAAAAAACACAAAAAAAAAAAATTTTTTTTCTAAAGCCGATGCAAGTACTAACATGGTTAAAGACCATGCAAGTACTAACATGGTTAAAAAAAAAATTTTTTTTTTTTAAAAAAAGGGCATCGTATGTTAACTGTACTACGAAAAATGTACGCAATGTTAAACAACCAACAAAAAAAACACAAAAAAAAAAAATTTTTTTTGTAAAGCCCATGCAAGTACTAACATGGTTAAAGACCATGCAAGTACTAACATGGTTAAAAAAAAAATTTTTTTTTTTTAAAAAAAGGGCATCGTATGTTAACTGTGCTACGAAAAATGTATGCAATGTTAAACAACCAACAAAAAAAACACAAAAAAAAAAATTTTTTTTCTAAAGCCGATGCAAGTACTAACATGGTTAAAGACCATGCAAGTACTAACATGGTTAAAAAAAAAATTTTTTTTTTTTAAAAAAAGGGCATCGTATGTTAACTGTACTACGAAAAATGTACGCAATGTTAAACAACCAACAAAAAAAACACAAAAAAAAAGAATTTTTTTTCTAAAGCCCATGGAAGTACTAACATGGTTAAAGACCATGCAAGTACTAACATGGTTAAAAAAAAAATTTTTTTTTTTTAAAAAAAGGGCATCGTATGTTAACTGTGCTACGAAAAATGTACGCAATGTTAAACAACCAACAAAAAAAACACAAAAAAAAAAAATTTTTTTTCTAAAGCCGATGCAAGTACTAACATGGTTAAAGACCATGCAAGTACTAACATGGTTAAAAAAAAAATTTATTTTTTTTAAAAAAAGAGCATCGTATGTTAACTGTACTACGAAAAATGTACGCAATGTTAAACAACCAACAAAAAAAACACAAAAAAAAAATTTTTTTTCTAAAGCCCATGCAAGTACTAACATGGTTAAAAAAAAAATTTCTTTTTTTAAAAAAAGGGCATCGTATGTTAACTGTGCTACGAAAAATGTGCGCAATGTTAAACAACCAACAAAAAAAACACAAAAAAAAAATTTTTTTTCTAAAGCCGATGCAAGTACTAACATGGTTAAAGACCATGCAAGTACTAACATGGTTAAAAAAAAAATTTTTTTTTTTTAAAAAAAGGGCATCGTATGTTAACTGTACTACGAAAAATGTACGCAATGTTAAACAACCAACAAAAAAAACACAAAAAAAAAAAATTTTTTTTCTAAAGCCGATGCAAGTACTAACATGGTTAAAGACCATGCAAGTACTAACATGGTTAAAAAAAAATTTTTTTTTTTTAAAAAAAGGGCATCGTATGTTAACTGTACTACGAAAAATGTACGCAATGTTAAACAACCAACAAAAAAAACACAAAAAAAAAAAATTTTTTTTCTAAAGCCCATGCAAGTACTAACATGGTTAAAAAAAAATTTTTTTTTTTTAAAAAAAGGGCATCGTATGTTAACTGTGCTACGAAAAATGTACGCAATGTTAAACAACCAACAAAAAAAACACAAAAAAAAAAAATTTTTTTTCTAAAGCCGATGCAAGTACTAACATGGTTAAAGACCATGCAAGTACTAACATGGTTAAAAAAAAAATTTTTTTTTTTAAAAAAAGGGCATCGTATGTTAACTGTACTACGAAAAATGTACGCAATGTTAAACAACCAACAAAAAAAACACAAAAAAAAAAAATTTTTTTTCTAAAGCCCATGCAAGTACTAACATGGTTAAAAAAAAAATTTTTTTTTTTTAAAAAAAGGGCATCGTATGTTAACTGTGCTACGAAAAATGTACGCAATGTTAAACAACCAACAAAAAAAACACAAAAAAAAAAAATTTTTTTTCTAAAGCCGATGCAAGTACTAACATGGTTAAAGACCATGCAAGTACTAACATGGTTAAAAAAAAAATTTTTTTTTTTTAAAAAAAGGGCATCGTATGTTAACTGTACTACGAAAAATGTACGCAATGTTAAACAACCAACAAAAAAAACACAAAAAAAAAAAATTTTTTTTCTAAAGCCGATGCAAGTACTAACATGGTTAAAGACCATGCAAGTACTAACATGGTTAAAAAAAAAATTTTTTTTTTTTAAAAAAAGGGCATCGTATGTTAACTGTACTACGAAAAATGTACGCAATGTTAAACAACCAACAAAAAAAACACAAAAAAAAAAAATTTTTTTTTCTAAAGCCCATGCAAGTACTAACATGGTTAAAAAAAAAATTTTTTTTTTTAAAAAAAGGGCATCGTATGTTAACTGTGCTACGAAAAATGTACGCAATGTTAAACAACCAACAAAAAAAACACAAAAAAAAAAAATTTTTTTTCTAAAGATGCAAGTACTAACATGGTTAAAGACCATGCAAGTACTAACATGGTTAAAAAAAAAATTTTTTTTTTTTAAAAAAAGGGCATCGTATGTTAACTGTGCTACGAAAAATGTACGCAATGTTAAACAACCAACAAAAAAAACACAAAAAAAATAAATTTTTTTTCTAAAGCCTATGCAAGTACTAACATGGTTAAAGACCATGCAAGTACTAACATGGTTAAAAAAAAAATTTTAATTTTTTAAAAAAAGGGCATCGTATGTTAACTGTGCTACGAAAAATGTACGCAATGTTAAATAACCAACAAAAAAAACACAAAAAAAAAAATTTTTTTTTCTAAAGCCGATGCAAGTACTAACATGGTTAAAGACCATGCAAGTACTAACATGGTTAAAGACCATGCAAGTACTAACATGGTTAAAAAAAAAATTTTTTTTTTTTAAAAAAAGGGCATCGTATGTTAACTGTACTACGAAAAATGTACGCAATGTTAAACAACCAACAAAAAAAACACAAAAAAAAAAAATTTTTTTTCTAAAGCCCATGCAAGTACTAACATGGTTAAAAAAAAAATTTTTTTTTTTTAAAAAAAGGGCATCGTATGTTAACTGTGCTACGAAAAATGTACGCAATGTTAAACAACCAACAAAAAAAACACAAAAAAAAAAATTTTTTTTTCTAAAGCCGATGCAAGTACTAACATGGTTAAAGACCATGCAAGTACTAACATGGTTAAAAAAAAAATTTTTTTTTTTTAAAAAAAGGGCATCGTATGTTAACTGTGCTACGAAAAATGTACGCAATGTTAACCAACCAACAAAAAAAACACAAAAAAAAAAAATTTTTTTTCTAAAGCCGATGCAAGTACTAACATGGTTAAAGACCATGCAAGTACTAACATGGTTAAAAAAAAAATTTTTTTTTTTAAAAAAAGGGCATCGTATGTTAACTGTGCTACGAAAAATGTACGCAATGTTAAACAACCAACAAAAAAAACACAAAAAAAAAAAATTTTTTTTCTAAAGCCGATGCAAGTACTAACATGGTTAAAGACCATGCAAGTACTAACATGGTTAAAAAAAAAATTTTTTTTTTTAAAAAAAGGGCATCGTATGTTAACTGTACTACGAAAAATGTACGCAATGTTAAACAACCAACAAAAAAAACACAAAAAAAAAATTTTTTTTCTAAAGCCCATGCAAGTACTAACATGGTTAAAGACCATGCAAGTACTAACATGGTTAAAAAAAAAATTTTTTTTTTTTAAAAAAAGGGCATCGTATGTTAACTGTGCTACGAAAAATGTACGCAATGTTAAACAACCAACAAAAAAAACACAAAAAAAAAAAATTTTTTTTCTAAAGCCGATGCAAGTACTAACATGGTTAAAGACCATGCAAGTACTAACATGGTTAAAAAAAAAATTTTTTTTTTTTAAAAAAAGGGCATCGTATGTTAACTGTACTACGAAAAATGTACGCAATGTTAAACAACCAACAAAAAAAACACAAAAAAAAAAAATTTTTTTTCTAAAGCCCATGCAAGTACTAACATGGTTAAAGACCATGCAAGTACTAACATGGTTAAAAAAAAAATTTTTTTTTTTTAAAAAAAGGGCATCGTATGTTAACTGTGCTACGAAAAATGTACGCAATGTTAAACAACCAACAAAAAAAACACAAAAAAAAAAGATTTTTTATCTAAAGCCGATGCAAGTACTAACATGGTTAAAGACCATGCAAGTACTAACATGGTTAAAAAAAAAATTTTTTTTTTTAAAAAAAGGGCATCGTATGTTAACTGTACTACGAAAAATGTACGCAATGTTAAACAACCAACAAAAAAAACACAAAAAAAAAAAATTTTTTTTCTAAAGCCCATGCAAGTACTAACATGGTTAAAGACCATGCAAGGACTAACATGGTTAAAAAAAAAATTTTTTTTTTTTAAAAAAAGGGCATCGTATGTTAACTGTGCTACGAAAAATGTACGCAATGTTAAACAACCAACAAAAAAAACACAAAAAAAAAAAATTTTTTTTCTAAAGCCGATGCAAGTACTAACATGGTTAAAGACCATGCAAGTACTAACATGGTTAAAAAAAAAATTTTTTTTTTTTAAAAAAAGGGCATCGTATGTTAACTGTACTACGAAAAATGTACGCAATGTTAAACAACCAACAAAAAAAACATAAAAAAAAAAAATTTTTTTTCTAAAGCCCATGCAAGTACTAACATGGTTAAAAAAAAAATTTTTTTTTTTAAAAAAAGGGCATCGTATGTTAACTGTGCTACGAAAAGTGTACGCAATGTTAAACAACCAACGAAAAAAAAAAATTTTTTTTCTGAAGCCGATGCAAGTACTAACATGGTTAAAGACCATGCAAGTACTAACATGGTTAAAAAAAAATTTTTTTTTTTTTTAAAAAAAGGGCATCGTATGTTAACTGTACTACGAAAAATATACGCAATGTTAAACAACCAACAAAAAAAACACAAAAAAAAAAAAATTTTTTTCTAAAGCCCATGCAAGTACTAACATGGTTAAAAACAAAATTTTTTTTTTTTAAAAAAAGGGCATCGTATGTTAACTGTGCTACGAAAAATGTACGCAATGTTAAACAACCAACAAAAAAAACACAAAAAAAAAAAATTTTTTTTCTAAAGCCGATGCAAGTACTAACATGGTTAAAGACCATGCAAGTCTAACATGGTTAAAAAAAAAATTTTTTTTTTTTAAAAAAAGGGCATCGTATGTTAACTGTACTACGAAAAATGTACGCAATGTTAAACAACCAACAAAAAAAACACAAAAAAAAAAATTTTTTTTCTAAAGCCCATGCAAGTACTAACATGGTTAAAGACCATGCAAGTACTAACATGGTTAAAAAAAAAATTTTTTTTTTTTTAAAAAAGGGCATCGTATGTTAACTGTGCTACGAAAAATGTACGCAATGTTAAACAACCAACAAAAAAAACACAAAAAAAAAAATTTTTTTTCTAAAGCCGATGCAAGTACTAACATGGTTAAAGACCATGCAAGTACTAACATGGTTAAAAAAAAAATTTTTTTTTTTTAAAAAAAGGGCATCGTATGTTAACTGTGCTACGAAAAATGTACGCAATGTTAAACAACCAACAAAAAAAACACAAAAAAAAAAAATTTTTTTTCTAAAGCCGATGCAAGTACTAACATGGTTAAAGACCATGCAAGTACTAACATGGTTAAAAAAAAAATTTTTTTTTTTTAAAAAAAGGGCATCGTATGTTAACTGTACTACGAAAAATGTACGCAATGTTAAACAACCAACAAAAAAACCACAAAAAAAAAAAATTTTTTTTCTAAAGCCCATGCAAGTACTAACATGGTTAAAGACCATGCAAGTACTAACATGGTTAAAAAAAAAATTTTTTTTTTTTAAAAAAAGGGCATCGTATGTTAACTGTGCTACGAAAAATGTACGCAATGTTAAACAACCAACAAAAAAAACACAAAAAAAAAAATTTTTTTTTCTAAAGCCCATGCAAGTACTAACATGGTTAAAGACCATGCAAGTACTAACATGGTTAAAAAAAAAATTTTTTTTTTTTAAAAAAAGGGCATCGTATGTTAACTGTGCTACGAAAAATGTACGCAATGTTAAACAACCAACAAAAAAAACAAAAAAAAAAAAATTTTTTTTCTAAAGCCGATGCAAGTACTAACATGGTTAAAGACCATGCAAGTACTAACATGGTTAAAAAAAAAATTTTTTTTTTTTAAAAAAAGGGCATCGTATGTTAACTGAGCTACGAAAAATGTACGCAATGTTAAACAACCAACAAAAAAAACACAAAAAAAAAAAATTTTTTTTCTAAAGCCGATGCAAGTACTAACATGGTTAAAGACCATGCAAGTACTAACATGGTTAAAAAAAAAATTTTTTTTTTTTAAAAAAAGGGCATCGTATGTTAACTGTGCTACGAAAAATGTACGCAATGTTAAACAACCAACAAAAAAAACACAAAAAAAAAAAAATTTTTTTCTAAAGCCGATGCAAGTACTAACATGGTTAAAGACCATGCAAGTACTAACATGGTTAAAAACAAAATTTTTTTTTTTTAAAAAAAGGGCATCGTATGTTAACTGTACTACGAAAAATGTACGCAATGTTAAACAACCAACAAAAAAAACACAAAAAAAAATAATTTTTTTCTAAAGCCCATGCAAGTACTAACATGGTTAAAGACCATGCAAGTACTAACATGGTTAAAAAAAAAATTTTTTTTTTTAAAAAAAGGGCATCGTATGTTAACTGTGCTACGAAAAATGTACGCAATGTTAAACAACCAACAAAAAAAACACAAAAAAAAAAATTTTTTTTCTAAAGCCGATGCAAGTACTAACATGGTTAAAGACCATGCAAGTACTAACATGGTTAAAAAAAAAATTTTTTTTTTTTAAAAAAAGGGCATCGTATGTTAACTGTACTACGAAAAATGTACGCAATGTTAAACAACCAACAAAAAAAACACAAAAAAAAAAAAATTTTTTTCTAAAGCCCATGCAAGTACTAACATGGTTAAAGACCATGCAAGTACTAACATGGTTAAAAAAAAAAATTTTTTTTTTTTAAAAAAAGGGCATCGTATGTTAACTGTGCTACGAAAAATGTACGCAATGTTAAACAACCAACAAAAAAAACACAAAAAAAAAAAATTTTTTTTCTAAAGCCGATGCAAGTACTAACATGGTTAAAGACCATGCAAGTACTAACATGGTTAAAAAAAAATTTTTTTTTTTTAAAAAAAGGGCATCGTATGTTAACTGTACTACGAAAAATGTACGCAATGTTAAACAACCAACAAAAAAAACACAAAAAAAAAAAATTTTTTTTCTAAAGCCCATGCAAGTACTAACATGGTTAAAAAAAAAATTTTTTTTTTTAAAAAAAGGGCATCGTATGTTAACTGTGCTACGAAAAATGTACGCAATGTTAAACAACCAACAAAAAAAAAAAATTTTTTTTCTAAAGCCGATGCAATTACTAACATGGTTAAAGACCATGCAAGTACTAACATGGTTAAAAAAAAAATTTTTTTTTTTTAAAAAAAGGGCATCGTATGTTAACTGTACTACGAAAAATGTACGCAATGTTAAACAACCAACAAAAAAAAGCCAAAAAAAAAAAATTTTTTTTCTAAAGCCCATGCAAGTACTAACATGGTTAAAAAAAAAATTTTTTTTTTTTAAAAAAAGGGCATCGTATGTTAACTGTGCTACGAAAAATGTACGCAATGTTAAACAACCAACAAAAAAAACACAAAAAAAAAAATTTTTTTTCTAAAGCCGATGCAAGTACTAACATGGTTAAAGACCATGCAAGTACTAACATGGTTAAAAAAAAAATTTTTTTTTTTTAAAAAAAGGGCAACGTATGGTAACTGTACTACGAAAAATGTACGCAATGTTAAACAACCAACAAAAAAAACACACAAAAAAAAAATTTTTTTTCTAAAGCCCATGCAAGTACTAACATGGTTAAAAAAAAAATTTTTTTTTTTTAAAAAAAGGGCATCGTATGTTAACTGTGCTACGAAAAATGTACGCAATGTTAAACAACCAACAAAAAAAACACAAAAAAAAAATTTTTTTCTAAAGCCGATGCAAGTACTACATGGTTAAAGACCATGCAAGTACTAACATGGTTAAAAAAAAAATTTTTTTTTTTTAAAAAAAGGGCATCGTATGTTAACTGTACTACGAAAAATGTACGCAATGTTAAACAACCAACAAAAAAAACACAAAAAAAAAAAATTTTTTTTCTAAAGCCCATGCAAGTACTAACATGGTTAAAGACCATGCAAGTACTAACATGGTTAAAAAAAAAATTTTTTTTTTTTAAAAAAAGGGCATCGTATGTTAACTGTGCTACGAAAAATGTACGCAATGTTAAACAACCAACAAAAAAAACATAAAAAAAAAAAATTTTTTTTCTAAAGCCCATGCAAGTACTAACATGGTTAAAAAAAAATTTTTTTTTTTTAAAAAAAGGGCATCGTATGTAAACTGTGCTACGAAAAGTGTACGCAATGTTAAACAACCAACGAAAAAAAAAAATTTTTTTTCTGAAGCCGATGCAAGTACTAACATGGTTAAAGACCATGCAAGTACTAACATGGTTAAAAAAAAATTTTTTTTTTTTTTAAAAAAAGGGCATCGTATGTTAACTGTACTACGAAAAATATACGCAATGTTAAACAACCAACAAAAAAAACACAAAAAAAAAAAATTTTTTTTCTAAAGCCCATGCAAGTACTAACATGGTTAAAGACCATGCAAGTACTAACATGGTTAAAAACAAAATTTTTTTTTTTTAAAAAAAGGGCATCGTATGTTAACTGTACTACGAAAAATGTACGCAATGTTAAACAACCAACAAAAAAAACATAAAAAAAAAAAATTTTTTTTCTAAAGCCCATGCAAGTACTAACATGGTTAAAAAAAAAATTTTTTTTTTTAAAAAAAGGGCATCGTATGTTAACTGTGCTACGAAAAGTGTACGCAATGTTAAACAACCAACGAAAAAAAAAAATTTTTTTTCTGAAGCCGATGCAAGTACTAACATGGTTAAAGACCATGCAAGTACTAACATGGTTAAAAAAAAATTTTTTTTTTTTTTAAAAAAAGGGCATCGTATGTTAACTGTACTACGAAAAATATACGCAATGTTAAACAACCAACAAAAAAAACACAAAAAAAAAAAAATTTTTTTCTAAAGCCCATGCAAGTACTAACATGGTTAAAAACAAAATTTTTTTTTTTTAAAAAAAGGGCATCGTATGTTAACTGTGCTACGAAAAATGTACGCAATGTTAAACAACCAACAAAAAAAACACAAAAAAAAAAAATTTTTTTTCTAAAGCCGATGCAAGTACTAACATGGTTAAAGACCATGCAAGTCTAAAATGGTTAAAAAAAAAATTTTTTTTTTTTAAAAAAAGGGCATCGTATGTTAACTGTACTACGAAAAATGTACGCAATGTTAAACAACCAACAAAAAAAACACAAAAAAAAAAATTTTTTTTCTAAAGCCCATGCAAGTACTAACATGGTTAAAGACCATGCAAGTACTAACATGGTTAAAAAAAAAATTTTTTTTTTTTTAAAAAAGGGCATCGTATGTTAACTGTGCTACGAAAAATGTACGCAATGTTAAACAACCAACAAAAAAAACACAAAAAAAAAAATTTTTTTTCTAAAGCCGATGCAAGTACTAACATGGTTAAAGACCATGCAAGTACTAACATGGTTAAAAAAAAAATTTTTTTTTTTTAAAAAAAGGGCATCGTATGTTAACTGTGCTACGAAAAATGTACGCAATGTTAAACAACCAACAAAAAAACACAAAAAAAAAAAATTTTTTTTCTAAAGCCGATGCAAGTACTAACATGGTTTAAGACCATGCAAGTACTAACATGGTTAAAAAAAAAATTTTTTTTTTTTAAAAAAAGGGCATCGTATGTTAACTGTACTACGAAAAATGTACGCAATGTTAAACAACCAACAAAAAAACCACAAAAAAAAAAAATTTTTTTTCTAAAGCCCATGCAAGTACTAACATGGTTAAAAAAAAAATTTTTTTTTTTTAAAAAAAGGGCATCGTATGTTAACTGTGCTACGAAAAATGTACGCAATGTTAAACAACCAACAAAAAAAACACAAAAAAAAAAATTTTTTTTTCTAAAGCCCATGCAAGTACTAACATGGTTAAAGACCATGCAAGTACTAACATGGTTAAAAAAAAAATTTTTTTTTTTTAAAAAAAGGGCATCGTATGTTAACTGTGCTACGAAAAATGTACGCAATGTTAAACAACCAACAAAAAAAACAAAAAAAAAAAATTTTTTTTCTAAAGCCGATGCAAGTACTAACATGGTTAAAGACCATGCAAGTACTAACATGGTTAAAAAAAAAATTTTTTTTTTTTAAAAAAAGGGCATCGTATGTTAACTGAGCTACGAAAAATGTACGCAATGTTAAACAACCAACAAAAAAAACACAAAAAAAAAAAATTTTTTTTCTAAAGCCGATGCAAGTACTAACATGGTTAAAGACCATGCAAGTACTAACATGGTTAAAAAAAAAATTTTTTTTTTTTAAAAAAAGGGCATCGTATGTTAACTGTGCTACGAAAAATGTACGCAATGTTAAACAACCAACAAAAAAAACACAAAAAAAAAAAATTTTTTTTCTAAAGCCGATGCAAGTACTAACATGGTTAAAGACCATGCAAGTACTAACATGGTTAAAAACAAAATTTTTTTTTTTTAAAAAAAGGGCATCGTATGTTAACTGTACTACGAAAAATGTACGCAATGTTAAACAACCAACAAAAAAAACACAAAAAAAAATAATTTTTTTCTAAAGCCCATGCAAGTACTAACATGGTTAAAGACCATGCAAGTACTAACATGGTTAAAAAAAAAATTTTTTTTTTTAAAAAAAGGGCATAGTATGTTAACTGTGCTACGAAAAATGTACGCAATGTTAAACAACCAACAAAAAAAACAAAAAAAAAAAAATTTTTTTTCTAAAGCCGATGCAAGTACTAACATGGTTAAAAAAAAAATTTTTTTTTTTTAAAAAAAGGGCATCGTATGTTAACTGTGCTACGAAAAATGTACGCAATGTTAAACAACCAACAAAAAAAACACAAAAAAAAAAAATTTTTTTCAAAAGCCGATGCAAGTACTAACATGGTTAAAGACCATGCAAGTACTAACATGGTTAAAAAAAAAATTTTTTTTTTTTAAAAAAAGGGCATCGTATGTTAACTGTACTACGAAAAATGTACGCAATGTTAAACAACCAACAAAAAAAACACAAAAAAAAAAAAATTTTTTTCTAAAGCCCATGCAAGTACTAACATGGTTAAAGACCATGCAAGTACTAACATGGTTAAAAAAAAAAATTTTTTTTTTTTAAAAAAAGGGCATCGTATGTTAACTGTGCTACGAAAAATGTACGCAATGTTAAACAACCAACAAAAAAAACACAAAAAAAAAAAATTTTTTTTCTAAAGCCGATGCAAGTACTAACATGGTTAAAGACCATGCAAGTACTAACATGGTTAAAAAAAAATTTTTTTTTTTTAAAAAAAGGGCATCGTATGTTAACTGTACTACGAAAAATGTACGCAATGTTAAACAACCAACAAAAAAAACACAAAAAAAAAAAATTTTTTTTCTAAAGCCCATGCAAGTACTAACATGGTTAAAAAAAAAATTTTTTTTTTTAAAAAAAGGGCATCGTATGTTAACTGTGCTACGAAAAATGTACGCAATGTTAAACAACCAACAAAAAAAAAAAATTTTTTTTCTAAAGCCGATGCAATTACTAACATGGTTAAAGACCATGCAAGTACTAACATGGTTAAAAAAAAAATTTTTTTTTTTTAAAAAAAGGGCATCGTATGTTAACTGTACTACGAAAAATGTACGCAATGTTAAACAACCAACAAAAAAAACACAAAAAAAAAAAATTTTTTTTCTAAAGCCCATGCAAGTACTAACATGGTTAAAAAAAAAATTTTTTTTTTTTAAAAAAAGGGCATCGTATGTTAACTGTGCTACGAAAAATGTACGCAATGTTAAACAACCAACAAAAAAAACACAAAAAAAAAAATTTTTTTTCTAAAGCCGATGCAAGTACTAACATGGTTAAAGACCATGCAAGTACTAACATGGTTAAAAAAAAAATTTTTTTTTTTTAAAAAAAGGGCAACGTATGGTAACTGTACTACGAAAAATGTACGCAATGTTAAACAACCAACAAAAAAAACACACAAAAAAAAAATTTTTTTTCTAAAGCCCATGCAAGTACTAACATGGTTAAAGACCATGCAAGTACTAACATGGTTAAAAAAAAAATTTTTTTTTTTTAAAAAAAGGGCATCGTATGTTAACTGTGCTACGAAAAATGTACGCAATGTTAAACAACCAACAAAAAAAACACAAAAAAAAAATTTTTTTCTAAAGCCGATGCAAGTACTACATGGTTAAAGACCATGCAAGTACTAACATGGTTAAAAAAAAAATTTTTTTTTTTTAAAAAAAGGGCATCGTATGTTAACTGTACTACGAAAAATGTACGCAATGTTAAACAACCAACAAAAAAAACACAAAAAAAAAAAATTTTTTTTCTAAAGCCCATGCAAGTACTAACATGGTTAAAGACCATGCAAGTACTAACATGGTTAAAAAAAAAATTTTTTTTTTTTAAAAAAAGGGCATCGTATGTTAACTGTGCTACGAAAAATGTACGCAATGTTAAACAACCAACAAAAAAAACACAAAAAAAAAAAATTTTTTTTCTAAAGCCGATGCAAGTACTAACATGGTTAAAGACCATGCAAGTACTAACATGGTAAAAAAAAAATTTTTTTTTTTTAAAAAAAGGGCATCGTATGTTAACTGTACTACGAAAAATGTACGCAATGTTAAACAACCAACAAAAAAAACACAAAAAAAAAAAAATTTTTTTTTTTAAAAAAAGGGCATCGTATGTTAACTGTGCTACGAAAAATGTACGCAATGTTAAACAACCAACAAAAAAAACACAAAAAAAAAAAATTTTTTTTCTAAAGCCGATGCAAGTACTAACATGGTTAAAGACCATGCAAGTACTAACATGGTTAAAAAAAAAATTTTTTTTTTTTAAAAAAAGGGCATCGTATGTTAACTGTACTACGAAAAATGTACGCAATGTTAAACAACCAACAAAAAAAACACAAAAAAAAAAAAATTTTTTTTCTAAAGCCGATGCAAGTACTAACATGGTTAAAGACCATGCAAGTACTAACATGGTTAAAAAAAAATTTTTTTTTTTTAAAAAAAGGGCATCGTATGTTAACTGTGCTACGAAAAATGTACGCAATGTTAAACAACCAACAAAAAAAACACAAAAAAAAAAAATTTTTTTTCTAAAGCCGATGCAAGTACTAACATGGTTAAAGACCATGCAAGTACTAACATGGTTAAAAAAAAAAATTTTTTTTTTTTAAAAAAAGGGCATCGTATGTTAACTGTACTACAAAAAATGTACGCAATGTTAAACAACCAACACAAAAAACACAAAAAAAAAAAATTTTTTTTCTAAAGCCGATGCAAGTACTAACATGGTTAAAGACCATGCAAGTACTAACATGGTAAAAAAAAAATTTTTTTTTTTTAAAAAAAGGGCATCGTATGTTAACTGTACTACGAAAAATGTACGCAATGTTAAACAACCAACAAAAAAAACACAAAAAAAAAAAATTTTTTTTCTAAAGCCCATGCAAGTACTAACATGGTTAAAAAAAAAATTTTTTTTTTTTAAAAAAAGGGCATCGTATGTTAACTGTGCTACGAAAAATGTACGCAATGTTAAACAACCAACAAAAAAAACACAAAAAAAAAAAATTTTTTTTCTAAAGCCGATGCAAGTACTAACATGGTTAAAGACCATGCAAGTACTAACATGGTTAAAAAAAAAATTTTTTTTTTTTAAAAAAAGGGCATCGTATGTTAACTGTACTACGAAAAATGTACGCAATGTTAAACAACCAACAAAAAAACACAAAAAAAAAAAATTTTTTTTCTAAAGCCCATGCAAGTACTAACATGGTTAAAGACCATGCAAGTACTAACATGGTTAAAAAAAAAATTTTTTTTTTTTAAAAAAAGGGCATCGTATGTTAACTGTGCTACGAAAAATGTACGCAATGTTAAACAACCAACAAAAAAAAACACAAAAAAAAAAAATTTTTTTTCTAAAGCCGATGCAAGTACTAACATGGTTAAAGACCATGCAAGTACTAACATGGTTAAAAAAAAAATTTTTTTTTTTTAAAAAAAGGGCATCGTATGTTAACTGTACGCAATGTTAAACAACCAACAAAAAAAACACAAAAAAAAAAAATTTTTTTTCTAAAGCCCATGCAAGTACTAACATGGTTAAAAAAAAATTTTTTTTTTTTAAAATAAGGGCATCGTATGGTAACTGTGCTACGAAAAATGTACGCAATGTTAAACAACCAACAAAAAAAACACAAAAAAAAAAAATTTTTTTTCTAAAGCCGATGCAAGTACTAACATGGTTAAAGACCATGCAAGTACTAACATGGTTAAAAAAAAAATTTTTTTTTTTTAAAAAAAGGGCATCGTATGTTAACTGTACTACGAAAAATGTACGCAATGTTAAACAACCAACAAAAAAAACACAAAAAAAAAAAATTTTTTTTCTAAAGCCGATGCAAGTACTAACATGGTTAAAGACCATGCAAGTACTAACATGGTTAAAAAAAAAATTTTTTTTTTTTAAAAAAAGGGCATCGTAAGTTAACTGTACTACGAAAAATGTACGCAATGTTAAACAACCAACAAAAAAAACACAAAAAAAAAAAATTTTTTTTCTAAGGCCCATGCAAGTACTAACATGGTTAAAAAAAAAATTTATTTTTTTTAAAAAAAGGGCATCGTATGTTAACTGTGCTCCGAAAAATGTACGCAATGTTAAACAACCAACAAAAAAAACACAAAAAAAAAAAATTTTTTTTCTAAAGCCGATGCAAGTACTAACATGGTTAAAGACCATGCAAGTACTAACATGGTTAAAAAAAAAATTTTTTTTTTTTAAAAAAAGGGCATCGTATGTTAACTGTACTACGAAAAATATACGCAATGTTAAACAACCAACAAAAAAAACACAAAAAAAAAAAATTTTTTTTCTAAAGCCCATGCAAGTTTCTAACATGGTTAAAGACCATGCAATTACTAAGATGGTTAAAAAAAAAATTTTTTTTTTTTAAAAAAAGGGCATCGTATGTTAACTGTGCTACGAAAAATGTACGCAATGTTAAACAACCAACAAAAAAAACACAAAAAAAAAAAATTTTTTTTCTAAAGCCGATGCAAGTGCTAACATGGTTAAAGACCATGCAAGTACTAACATGGTTAAAAAAAAAATTTTTTTTTTTAAAAAAAGGGCATCGTATGTTAACTGTACTACGAAAAATGTACGCAATGTTAAACAACCAACAAAAAAAACACAAAAAAAAAAAATTTTTTTTCTAAAGCCGATGCAAGTACTAACATGGTTAAAGACCATGCAAGTACTAACATGGTTAAAAAAAAAATTTTTTTTTTTTAAAAAAAGGGCATCGTATGTTAACTGTACTACGAAAAATGTACGCAATGTTAAACAACCAACAAAAAAAACACAAAAAAAAAAAATTTTTTTTCTAAAGCCCATGCAAGTACTAACATGGTTAAAGACCATGCAAGTACTAACATGGTTAAAAAAAAAATTGTTTTTTTTTAAAAAAGGGCATCGTATGTTAACTGTGCTACGAAAAATGTACGCAATGTTAAACTACCAACAAAAAAAACACAAAAAAAAAAAAAATTTTTTTCTAAAGCCGATGCAAGTACTAACATGGTTAAAGACCATGCAAGTATTAACATGGTTAAAAAAAAAATTTTTTTTTTTTTAAAAAAAGGGCATCGTATGTTAACTGTACTACGAAAAATGTACGCAATGTTAAACAACCAACAAAAAAAACACAAAAAAAAAAAATTTTTTTTCTAAAGCCCATGCAAGTACTAACATGGTTAAAAAAAAAATTTTTTTTTTTTAAAAAAAATTTTTTTTTTTTAAAAAAAGGGCATCGTATGTTAACTGTACTACGAAAAATGTACGCAATGTTAAACAACCAACAAAAAAAACACAAAAAAAAAAAATTTTTTTTCTAAAGCCCATGCAAGTACTAACATGGTTAAAGACCATGCAAGTACTAACATGGTTAAAAAAAAAATTTTTTTTTTTTAAAAAAAGGGCATCGTATGTTAACTGTGCTACGAAAAATGTACGCAATGTTAAACAACCAACAAAAAAAAACACAAAAAAAAAAATTTTTTTTCTAAGCCCATGCAAGTACTAACATGGTTAAAAAAAAAATTTTTTTTTTTTAAAAAAAGGGCATCGTATGTTAACTGTACTACGAAAAATGTACGCAATGTTAAACAACCAACAAAAAAAACACAAAAAAAAAAATTTTTTTTCTAAAGCCCATGCAAGTACTAACATGGTTAAAAAAAAAATTTTTTTTTTTTAAAAAAAGGGCATCGTATGTTAACTGTGTTACGAAAAATGTACGCAATGTTAAACAACCAACAAAAAAAACACAAAAAAAAAAAATTTTTTTTCTAAAGCCGATGCAAGTACTAACATGGTTAAAGACCATGCAAGTACTAACATGGTTAAAAAAAAAATTTTTTTTTTTAAAAAAAGGGCATCGTATGTTAACTGTACTACGAAAAATGCACGCAATGTTAAACAACCAACAAAAAAAACACAAAAAAAAAAAATTTTTTTTCTAAAGCCCATGCAAGTACTAACATGGTTAAAAAAAAATTTTTTTTTTTTAAAAAAAGGGCATCGTATGTTAACTGTGCTACGAAAAATGTACGCAATGTTAAACAACCAACAAAAAAAACACAAAAAAAAAAAATTTTTTTTCTAAAGCCGATGCAAGTACTAACATGGTTAAAGACCATGCAAGTACTAACATGGTTAAAAAAAAAATTTTTTTTTTTTAAAAAAAGGGCATCGTATGTTAACTGTGCTACGAAAAATGTACGCAATGTTAAACAACCAACAAAAAAAACACAAAAAAAAAAAAATTTTTTTTCTAAAGCCGATGCAAGTACTAACATGGTTAAAGACCATGCAAGCACTAACATGGTTAAAAAAAAAATTTTTTTTTTTAAAAAAAGGGCATCGTATGTTAACTGTACTACGAAAAATGTACGCAATGTTAAACAACCAACAAAAAAAACACAAAAAAAAAAAATTTTTTTTCTAAAGCCCATGCAAGTACTAACATGGTTAAAAAAAAAATTTTTTTTTTTTTAAAAAAAGGGCATCGTATGTTAACTGTGCTACGAAAAATGTACGCAATGTTAAACAACCAACAAAAAAAACACAAAAAAAAAAAATTTTTTTTCTAAAGCCGATGCAAGTACTAACATGGTTAAAGACCATGCAAGTACTAACATGGTTAAAAAAAAAATTTTTTTTTTTAAAAAAAGGGCATCGTATGTTAACTGTACTACGAAAAATGTACGCAATGTTAAACAACCAACAAAAAAAACACAAAAAAAAAAAATTTTTTTTCTAAAGCCCATGCAAGTACTAACATGGTTAAAGACCATGCAAGTACTAACATGGTTAAAAAAAAAAATTGTTTTTTTTTAAAAAAGGGCATCGTATGTTAACTGTGCTACGAAAAATGTACGCAATGTTAAACTACCAACAAAAAAAACACAAAAAAAAAAAATTTTTTTTCTAAAGCCGATGCAAGTACTAACATGGTTAAAGACCATGCAAGTACTAACATGGTTAAAAAAAAAATTTTTTATTTTAAAAAAAGGGCATCGTATGTTAACTGTACTACGAAAAATGTACGCAATGTTAAACAACCAACAAAAAAAACACAAAAAAAAAAAATTTTTTTTCTAAAGCCCATGCAAGTACTAACATGGTTAAAAAAAAAATTTTTTTTTTTTAAAAAAAGGGCATCGTATGTTAACTGTACTACGAAAAATGTACGCAATGTTAAACAACCAACAAAAAAAACACAAAAAAAAAAAATTTTTTTTCTAAAGCCCATGCAAGTACTAACATGGTTAAAGCCCATGCAAGTACTAACATGGTTAAAAAAAAAATTTTTTTTTTTTAAAAAAAAGGGCATCGTATGTTAACTGTACTACGAAAAATGTACGCAATGTTAAACAACCAACAAAAAAAACAGAAAAAAAAAAAATTTTTTTTCTAAAGCCCATGCAAGTACTAACATGGTTAAAGACCATGCAAGTACTAACATGGTTAAAAAAAAAATTTTTTTTTTTTAAAAAAAGGGCATCGTATGTTAACTGTGCTACGAAAAATGTACGCAATGTTAAACAACCAACAAAAAAAACACAAAAAAAAAAAATTTTTTTTCTAAAGCCGATGCAAGTACTAACATGGTTAAAAAAAAAATTTTTTTTTTTTAAAAAAGGGCATCGTATGTTAACTGTACTACGAAAAATGTACGCAATGTTAAACAACCAACAAAAAAAACACAAAAAAAAAAAATTTTTTTTCTAAAGCCCATGCAAGTACTAACATGGTTAAAAAAAAAAATTTTTTTTTTTAAAAAAAGGGCATCGTATGTTAACTGTGCTACGAAAAATGTACGCAATGTTAAACAACCAACAAAAAAAAAAAATTTTTTTTCTAAAGCCGATGCAAGTACTAACATGGTTAAAGACCATGCAAGTACTAACATGGTTAAAAAAAAAATTTTTTTTTTTTAAAAAAAGGGCATCGTATGTTAACTGTACTACGAAAAATGTACGCAATGTTAAACAACCAACAAAAAAAACACAAAAAAAAAAAATTTTTTTTCTAAAACCGATGCAAGTACTAACATGGTTAAAGACCATGCAAGTACTAACATGGTTACAAAAAAAAATTTTTTTTTTTGAAAAAAAGGGCATCGTATGTTAACTGTACTACGAAAAATGTACGCAATGTTAAATTACCAACAAAAAAACACAAAAAAAAAAAATTTTTTTTCTAAAGCCCATGCAAGTACTAACATGGTTAAAGACCATGCAAGTACTAACATGGTTAAAAAAAAAATTTTTTTTTTTTAAAAAAAGGGCATCGTATGTTAACTGTGCTACGAAAAATGTACGCAATGTTAAACAACCAACAAAAAAAACACAAAAAAAAAAAATTTTTTTTCTAAAGCCGATGGAAGTACTAACATGGTTAAAGACCATGCAAGTACTAACATGGTTAAAAAAAAAATTTTTTTTTTTTAGAAAAAGGGCATCGTATGTTAACTGTACTACGAAAAATGTACGCAATGTTAAACAACCAACAAAAAAAACACAAAAAAAAAAAATTTTTTTTCTAAAGCCCATGCAAGTACTAACATGGTTAAAATAAAAATTTTTTTTTTTTAAAAAAAGGGCATCGTATGTTAACTGTACTACGAAAAATGTACGCAATGTTAAACAACCAACAAAAAAAACACAAAAAAAAAAAATTTTTTTTCTAAAGCCCATGCAAGTACTAACATGGTTAAAAACAAATTTTTTTTTTTAAAAAAAGGGCATCGTATGTTAACTGTGCTACGAAAAATGTACGCAATGTTAAACAACCAACAAAAAAAACAAAAAAAAAAAATTTTTTTTCTAAAGCCGATGCAAGTACTAACATGGTTAAAGACCATGCAAGTACTAACATGGTTAAAAAAAAAATTTTTTTTTTTTAAAAAAAAGGCATCGTATGTTAACTGTACTACGAAAAATGTACGCAATGTTAAACAACCAACAAAAAAAACACAAAAAAAAAAATTTTTTTTCTAAAGCCCATGCAAGTACTAACATGGTTAAAAAAAAAATTTTTTTTTTTTAAAAAAAGGGCATCGTATGTTAACTGTGCTACGAAAAATGTACGCAATGTTAAACAACCTACAAAAAAAACACAAAAAAAAAAAATTTTTTTTCTAAAGCCGATGCAAGTACTAACATGGTTAAAGACCATGCAAGTACTAACATGGTTAAAAAAAAAATTTTTTTTTTTTAAAAAAAGGGCATCGTATGTTAACTGTACTACGAAAAATGTAGGCAATGTTAAACAACCAACAAAAAAAACACAAAAAAAAAAAATTTTTTTTCTAAAGCCCATGCAAGTACTAACATGGTTAAAAAAAAAATTTTTTTTTTTTAAAAAAAGGGCATCGTATGTTAACTGTACTACGAAAAATGTACGCAATGTTAAACAACCAACAAAAAAAACACAAAAAAAAAATTTTTTTTTCTAAAGCCGATGCAAGTACTAACATGGTTAAAGACCATGCAAGTACTAACATGGTTAAAAAAAAAATTGTTTTTTTTTAAAAAAAGGGCATCGTATGTTAACTGTACTACGAAAAATGTACGCAATGTTAAACAACCAACAAAAAAAACACAAAAAAAAAAAATTTTTTTTCTAAAGCCCATGCAAGTACTAACGTGGTTAAAAAAAAATTTTTTTTTTTTAAAAAAAGGGCATCGTATGTTAACTGTGCTACGAAAAATGTACGCAATGTTAAACAACCAACAAAAAAAACACAAAAAAAAAAAATTTATTTTCTAAAGCCGATGCAAGTACTAACATGGTTAAAGACCATGCAAGTACTAACATGGTTAAAAAAAAATTTTCTTTTTTTTAAAAATAGGGCATCGTATGTTAACTGTACTACGAAAAATGTACTCAATGTTAAACAACCAACAAAAAAAACACAAAACAAAAAAATTTTTTTTCTAAAGCCCATGCAAGTACTAACATGGTTAAAGACCATGCAAGTACTAACATGGTTAAAAAAAAAATTTTTTTTTTTTAAAAAAAGGGCATCGTATGTTAACTGTACTACGAAAAATGTACGCAATTTTAAACAACCAACAAAAAAAACACAAAAAAAAAAAATTTTTTTTCTAAAGCCCATGCAAGTACTAACATGGTTAAAAAAAAATTTTTTTTTTTTAAAAAAAGGGCATCGTATGTTAACTGTACTACAAAAAATGTACGCAATGTTAAACAACCAACAAAAAAAACACAAAAAAAAAAATTTTTTTTTCTAAAGCCCATGCAAGTACTAACATGGTTAAAGACCATGCAAGTACTAACATGGTTAAAAAAAAAATTTTTTTTTTTTAAAAAAAGGGCATCGTATGTTAACTGTGCTACGAAAAATGTACGCAATGTTAAACAACCAACAAAAAAAACACAAAAAAAAAAAATTTTTTTTCTAAAGCCGATGCAAGTACTAACATGGTTAAAGACCATGCAAGTACTAACATGGTTAAAAAAAAAATTTTTTTTTTTTAAAAAAAGGGCATCGTATGTTAACTGTGCTACGAAAAATGTACGCAATGTTAAACAACCAACAAAAAAAACACAAAAAAAAAAAATTTTTTTTCTAAAGCCGATGCAAGTACTAACATGGTTAAAGACCATGCAAGTACTAACATGGTTAAAAAAAAAATTTTTTTTTTTTAAAAAAAGGGCATCGTATGTTAACTGTGCTACGAAAAATGTACGCAATGTTAAACAACCAACAAAAAAAACACAAAAAAAAAAAATTTTTTTTCTAAAGCCGATGCAAGTACTAACATGGTTAAAGACCATGCAAGTACTAACATGGTTAAAAAAAAAATTTTTTTTTTTTTAAAAAAGGGCATCGTATGTTAACTGTACTACGAAAAATGTACGCAATGTTAAGCAACCAACAAAAAAAACACAAAAAAAAAAAATTTTTTTTCTAAAGCCCATGCAAGTATTAACATGGTTAAAGACCATGCAAGTACTAACATGGTTAAAAAAAAAATTTTTTTTTTTTAAAAAAAGGACATCGTATGTTAACTGTACTACGAAAAATGTACGCAATGTGAAACAACCAACAAACAAAACACAAAAAAAAAAAATTTTTTTTCTAAAGCCCATGCAAGTACTAACATGGTTAAAGACCATGCAAGTACTAACATGGCTAAAAAAAAAATTTTTTTTTTTTAAAAAAAGGGCATCGTATGTTAACTGTGCTACGAAAAATGTACGCAATGTTAAACAACCAACAAAAAAACACAAAAAAAAAAAATTTTTTTTCTAAAGCCGATGCAAGTACTAACATGGTTAAAGACCATGCAAGTACTAACATGGTTAAAAAAAAAATTTTTTTTTTTAAAAAAAGGGCATCGTATGTTAACTGTACTACGAAAAATGTACGCAATGTTAAACAACCAACAAAAAAAACACAAAAAAAAAAAAATTTTTTTCTAAAGCCCATGCAAGTACTAACATGGTTAAAAAAAAATTTTTTTTTTTTAAAAAAAGGGCATCGTATGTTAACTGTGCTACGAAAAATGTACGCAATGTTAAACAACCAACAAAAAAAACACAAAAAAAAAAAATTTTTTTTCTAAAGCCGATGCAAGTACTAACATGGTTAAAGACCATGCAAGTACTAACATGGTTAAAAAAAAAATTTTTTTTTTTTAAAAAAAGGGCATCGTATGTTAACTGTACTACGAAAAATGTACGCAATGTTAAACAACCAACAAAAAAAACACAAAAAAAAAAAATTTTTTTTCTAAAGCCCATGCAAGTACTAACATGGTTAAAGACCATGCAAGTACTAACATGGTTAAAAAAAAAATTTTTTTTTTTTAAAAAAAGGGCATCGTATGTTAACTGTGCTACGAAAAATGTTCGCAATGTTAAACAACCAACAAAAAAAACACAAAAAAAAAATTTTTTTTCTAAAGCCGATGCAAGTACTAACATGGTTAAAAAAAAAATTTTTTTTAAAAAAGGGCATCGTATGTTAACTGTACTACGAAAAATGTACGCAATGTTAAACAACCAACAAAAAAAACACAAAAAAAAAAAATTTTTTTTCTAAAGCCCATGCAAGTACTAACATGGTTAAAAAAAAAATTTTTTTTTTTTAAAAAAAGGGCATCGTATGTTAACTGTGCTACGAAAAATGTACGCAATGTTAAACAACCAACAAAAAAAACACAAAAAAAAAAAATTTTTTTTCTAAAGCCGATGCAAGTACTAACATGGTCAAAGACCATGCAAGTACTAACATGGTTAAAAAAAAAATTTTTTTTTTTTAAAAAAAGGGCATCGTATGTTAACTGTACTACGAAAAATGTACGCAATGTTAAACAACCAACAAAAAAAACACAAAAAAAAAAATTTTTTTTCTAAAGCCCATGCAAGTACTAACATGGTTAAAGACCATGCAAGTACTAACATGGTTAAAAAAAAAATTTTTTTTTTTTAAAAAAAGGGCATCGTATGTTAACTGTACTACGAAAAATGTACGCAATGTTAAACAACCAACAAAAAAAACACAAAAAAAAAAAATTTTTTTTCTAAAGCCCATGCAAGTACTAACATGGTTAAAGACCATGCAAGTACTAACATGGTTAAAAAAAAAATTTTTTTTTTTTAAAAAAGGGCATCGTATGTTAACTGTGCTACGAAAAATGTACGCAATGTTAAACAACCAACAAAAAAAACACAAAAAAAAAAAATTTTTTTTCTAAAGCCGATGCAAGTACTAACATGGTTAAAGACCATGCAAGTACTAACATGGTTAAAAAAAAAATGATTTTTTTTTAAAAAAAGGGCATCGTATGTTAACTGTACTACGAAAAATGTACGCAATGTTAAACAACCAACAAAAAAAACACAAAAAAAAAAAAAATTTTTTCTAAAGCCCATGCAAGTACTAACATGGTTAAAAAAAAAATTTTTTTTTTTTAAAAAAAGGGCATCGTATGTTAACTGTACTACGAAAAATGTACGCAATGTTAAACAACCAACAAAAAAAACACAAAAAAAAAAAATTTTTTTTTAAAGCCCATGCAAGTACTAACATGGTTAAAAAAAAAATTTTTTTTTTTTAAAAAAAGGGCATAGTATGTTAACTGTGCTACGAAAAATGTACGCAATGTTAAACAACCAACAAAAAAAACACAAAAAAAAAAAAAATTTTTTCTAAAGCCCATGCAAGTACTAACATGGTTAAAGACCATGCAAGTACTAACATGGTTAAAAAAAAAATTTTTTTTTTTTAAAAAAAGGGCATCGTATGTTAACTGTACTACGAAAAATGTACGTAATGTTAAGCCAACAAAAAAAAACACAAAAAAAAAAAATTTTTTTTCTAAAGCCCATGCAAGTACTAACATGGTTAAAAAAAAAATTTTTTTTTTTTAAAAAAAGGGCATCGTATGTTAACTGTTTTACGAAAAATGTACGCAATGTTAAACAACCAACAAAAAAAACACAAAAAAAAAAATTTTTTTTTCTAAAGCCCATGCAAGTACTAACATGGTTAAAGACCATGCAAGTACTAACATGGTTAAAAAAAAAATTTTTTTTTTTAAAAAAAGGGCATCGTATGTTAACTGTACTACGAAAAATGTACGCAATGTTAAACAACCAACAAAAAAAACACAAAAAAAAAAAATTTTTTTTCTAAAGCCCATGCAAGTACTACCATGGTTAAAAAAAAAAATTTCTTTTTTTAAAAAAAGGGCATCGTATGTTAACTGTACTACGAAAAATGTACGCAATGTTAAACAACCAACAAAAAAAACACAAAAAAAAAAAATTTTTTTTCTAAAGCCCATGCAAGTACTAACATGGTTAAAGACCATGCAAGTACTAACATGGTTAAAGACCATGCAAGTACTAACATGGTTAAAAAAAAAATTTTTTTTTTTTAAAAAAAGGGCATCGTATGTTAACTGTGCTACGAAAAATGTACGCAATGTTAAACAACCAACAAAAAAAACACAAAAAAAAAAAATTTTTTTTCTAAAGCCGATGCAAGTACTAACATGGTTAAAGACCATGCAAGTACTAACATGGTTAAAACAAAAATTTTTTTTTTTTAAAAAAAGGGCATCGTATGTTAACTGTACTACGAAAAATGTACGCAATGTTAAACAACCAACAAAAAAAACACAAAAAAAAAAAATTTTTTTTCTAAAGCCCATGCAAGTACTAACATGGTTAAAGACCATGCAAGTACTAACATGGTTAAAAAAAAAATTTTTTTTTTTTAAAAAAAGAGCATCGTATGTTAACTGTGCTACGAAAAATGTACGCAATGTTAAACAACCAACAAAAAAAACACAAAAAAAAAAAAATTTTTTTTCTAAAGCCGATGCAAGTACTAACATGGTTAAAGACCATGCAAGTCTAACATGGTTAAAAAAAAATTTTTTTTTTTTTAAAAAAAGGGCATCGTATGTTAACTGTGCTACGAAAAATGTACGCAATGTTAAACAACCAACAAAAAAAACACAAAAAAAAAAATTTTTTTTCTAAAGCCGATGCAAGTACTAACATGGTTAAAGACCATGCAAGTACTAACATGGTTAAAAAAAAAATTTTTTTTTTTAAAAAAAGGGCATCGTATGTTAACTGTACTACGAAAAATGTACGTAATGTTAAGCCAACAAAAAAAAACACAAAAAAAAAAAATTTTTTTTCTAAAGCCCATGCAAGTACTAACATGGTTAAAAAAAAAATTTTTTTTTTTTAAAAAAAGGGCATCGTATGTTAACTGTTTTACGAAAAATGTACGCAATGTTAAACAACCAACAAAAAAAACACAAAAAAAAAAATTTTTTTTTCTAAAGCCCATGCAAGTACTAACATGGTTAAAGACCATGCAAGTACTAACATGGTTAAAAAAAAAATTTTTTTTTTTAAAAAAAGGGCATCGTATGTTAACTGTACTACGAAAAATGTACGCAATGTTAAACAACCAACAAAAAAAACACAAAAAAAAAAAATTTTTTTTCTAAAGCCCATGCAAGTACTACCATGGTTAAAAAAAAAAATTTTTTTTTTTAAAAAAAGGGAATCGTATGTTAACTGTACTACGAAAAATGTACGCAATGTTAAACAACCAACAAAAAAAACACAAAAAAAAAAAATTTTTTTTCTAAAGCCGATGCAAGTACTAACATGGTTAAAGACCATGCAAGTACTAACATGGTTAAAACAAAAATTTTTTTTTTTTAAAAAAAGGGCATTTTATGTTAACTGTACTACGAAAAATGTACGCAATGTTAAACAACCAACAAAAAAAACACAAAAAAAAAAAATTTTTTTTCTAAAGCCCATGCAAGTACTAACATGGTTAAAGACCATGCAAGTACTAACATGGTTAAAAAAAAAATTTTTTTTTTTTAAAAAAAGGGCATCGTATGTTAACTGTGCTACGAAAAATGTACGCAATGTTAAACAACCAACAAAAAAAACACAAAAAAAAAAAATTTTTTTTCTAAAGCCGATGCAAGTACTAACATGGTTAAAGACCATGCAAGTCTAACATGGTTAAAAAAAAATTTTTTTTTTTTTAAAAAAAGGGCATCGTATGTTAACTGTGCTACGAAAAATGTACGCAATGTTAAACAACCAACAAAAAAAACACAAAAAAAAAAAATTTTTTTTCTAAAGCCGATGCAAGTACTAACATGGTTAAAGACCATGCAAGTACTAACATGGTTAAAAAAAAAATTTTTTTTTTTTAAAAAAAGGGCATCGTATGTTAACTGTACTACGAAAAATGTACGCAATGCTAAACAACCAACAAAAAAAACACAAAAAAAAAAAATTTTTTTTCTAAAGCCCATGCAAGTACTAACATGGTTAAAAAAAAATTTTTTTTTTTTTAAAAAAAAGGCATCGTATGTTAACTGTGCTACGAAAAATGTACGCAATGTTAAACAACCAACAAAAAAAACACAAAAAAAAAAAATTTTTTTTCTAAAGCCGATGCAAGTACCTAACATGGTTAAAGACCATGCAAGTACTAACATGGTTAAAAAAAAAATTTTTTTTTTCTAAAAAAAGGGCATCGTATGTTAACTGTACTACGAAAAATGTACGCAATGTTAAACAACCAACAAAAAAAACAAAAAAAAAAAAATTTTTTTTCTAAAGCCCATGCAAGTACTAACATGGTTAAAGACCATGCAAGTACTAACATGGTTAAAAAAAAATTTTTTTTTTTTTAAAAAAAGGGCATCGTATGTTAACTGTGCTACGAAAAATGTACGCAATGTTAAACAACCAACAAAAAAAACACAAAAAAAAAAAATTTTTTTTTTAAAGCCGATGCAAGTACTAACATGGTTAAAGACCATGCAAGTACTAACATGGTTAAAAAAAAAATTTTTTTTTTTTAAAAAAAGGGCATCGTATGTTAACTGTACTACGAAAAATGTACGCAATGTTAAACAACCAACAAAAAAAACACAAAAAAAAAAATTTTTTTTCTAAAGCCCATGCAAGTACTAACATGGTTAAAAAAAAAATTTTTTTTTTTTAAAAAAAGAGCATCGTATGTTAACTGTGCTACGAAAAATGTACGCAATGTTAAACAACCAACAAAAAAAACACAAAAAAAAAAATTTTTTTTCTAAAGCCGATGCAAGTACTAACATGGTAAAGACCATGCAAGTACTAACATGGTTAAAAAAAAAATTTTTTTTTTTAAAAAAAGGGCATCGTATGTTAACTGTACTACGAAAAATGTACGTAATGTTAAGCCAACAAAAAAAAACACAAAAAAAAAAAATTTTTTTTCTAAAGCCCATGCAAGTACTAACATGGTTAAAAAAAAAATTTTTTTTTTTTAAAAAAAGGGCATCGTATGTTAACTGTTTTACGAAAAATGTACGCAATGTTAAACAACCAACAAAAAAAACACAAAAAAAAAAATTTTTTTTTCTAAAGCCCATGCAAGTACTAACATGGTTAAAGACCATGCAAGTACTAACATGGTTAAAAAAAAAATTTTTTTTTTTAAAAAAAGGGCATCGTATGTTAACTGTACTACGAAAAATGTACGCAATGTTAAACAACCAACAAAAAAAACACAAAAAAAAAAAATTTTTTTTCTAAAGCCCATGCAAGTACTACCATGGTTAAAAAAAAAAATTTTTTTTTTTAAAAAAAGGGAATCGTATGTTAACTGTACTACGAAAAATGTACGCAATGTTAAACAACCAACAAAAAAAACACAAAAAAAAAAAATTTTTTTTCTAAAGCCCATGCAAGTACTACCATGGTTAAAAAAAAAAATTTTTTTTTTTAAAAAAAGGGAATCGTATGTTAACTGTACTACGAAAAATGTACGCAATGTTAAACAACCAACAAAAAAAACACAAAAAAAAAAAATTTTTTTTCTAAAGCCGATGCAAGTACTAACATGGTTAAAGACCATGCAAGTACTAACATGGTTAAAACAAAAATTTTTTTTTTTTAAAAAAAGGGCATTTTATGTTAACTGTACTACGAAAAATGTACGCAATGTTAAACAACCAACAAAAAAAACACAAAAAAAAAAAATTTTTTTTCTAAAGCCCATGCAAGTACTAACATGGTTAAAGACCATGCAAGTACTAACATGGTTAAAAAAAAAATTTTTTTTTTTTAAAAAAAGGGCATCGTATGTTAACTGTGCTACGAAAAATGTACGCAATGTTAAACAACCAACAAAAAAAACACAAAAAAAAAAAATTTTTTTTCTAAAGCCGATGCAAGTACTAACATGGTTAAAGACCATGCAAGTCTAACATGGTTAAAAAAAAATTTTTTTTTTTTTAAAAAAAGGGCATCGTATGTTAACTGTGCTACGAAAAATGTACGCAATGTTAAACAACCAACAAAAAAAACACAAAAAAAAAAAATTTTTTTTCTAAAGCCGATGCAAGTACTAACATGGTTAAAGACCATGCAAGTACTAACATGGTTAAAAAAAAAATTTTTTTTTTTTAAAAAAAGGGCATCGTATGTTAACTGTACTACGAAAAATGTACGCAATGCTAAACAACCAACAAAAAAAACACAAAAAAAAAAAATTTTTTTTCTAAAGCCCATGCAAGTACTAACATGGTTAAAAAAAAATTTTTTTTTTTTTAAAAAAAAGGCATCGTATGTTAACTGTGCTACGAAAAATGTACGCAATGTTAAACAACCAACAAAAAAAACACAAAAAAAAAAAATTTTTTTTCTAAAGCCGATGCAAGTACCTAACATGGTTAAAGACCATGCAAGTACTAACATGTTTAAAAAAAAAATTTTTTTTTTCTAAAAAAAGGGCATCGTATGTTAACTGTACTACGAAAAATGTACGCAATGTTAAACAACCAACAAAAAAAACACAAAAAAAAATAATTTTTTTTTAAAGCCCATGCAAGTACTAACATGGTTAAAGACCATGCAAGTACTAACATGGTTAAAAAAAAAATTTTTTTTTTTTAAAAAAAGGGCATCGTATGTTAACTGTGCTACGAAAAATGTACGCAATGTTAAACAACCAACAAAAAAAACACAAAAAAAAAAAATTTTTTTTCTAAAGCCGATGCAAGTACTAACATGGTTAAAGACCATGCAAGTACTAACATGGTTAAAGACCATGCAAGTACTAACATGGTTAAAAAAAAAATTTTTTTTTTTTAAAAAAAGGGCATCGTATGTTAACTGTACTACGAAAAATGTACGCAATGTTAAACAACCAACAAAAAAAACACAAAAAAAAAAAATTTTTTTTCTAAAGCCCATGCAAGTACTAACATGGTTAAAAAAAAAATTTTTTTTTTTTAAAAAAAGGGCATCGTATGTTAACTGTGCTACGAAAAATGTACGCAATGTTAAACAACCAACAAAAAAAACACAAAAAAAAAAATTTTTTTTCTAAAGCCGATGCAAGTACTAACATGGTTAAAGACCATGCAAGTACTAACATGGTTAAAAAAAAAATTTTTTTTTTTTAAAAAAAGGGCATCGTATGTTAACTGTACTACGAAAAATGTACGCAATGTTAAACAACCAACAAAAAAAAACACAAAAAAAAAAAAATTTTTTTCTAAAGCCCATGCAAGTACTAACATGGTTAAAGACCATGCAAGTACTAACATGGTTAAAAAAAATATTTTTTTTTTTTAAAAAAAGGGCATCGTATGTTAACTGTGCTACGAAAAATGTACGCAATGTTAAACAACCAACAAAAAAAACACAAAAAAAAAAAATTTTTTTTCTAAAGCCGATGCAAGTACTAACATGGTTAAAGACCATGTAAGTACTAACATGGTTAAAAAAAAAATTTTTTTTTTTTAAAAAAAGGGCATCGTATGTTAACTGTACTACGAAAAATGTACGCAATGTTAAACAACCAACAAAAAAAACACAAAAAAAAAAATTTTTTTTTCTAAAGCCCATGCAAGTACTAACATGGTTAAAGACCATGCAAGTACTAACGTGGTTAAAGACCATGCAAGTACTAACATGGTTAAAAAAAAAATTTTTTTTTTTTAAAAAAAGGGCATCGTATGTTAACTGTACTACGAAAAATGTACGCAATGTTAAACAACCAACAAAAAAAAACACAAAAAAAAAAAAATTTTTTTCTAAAGCCCATGCAAGTACTAACATGGTTAAAGACCATGCAAGTACTAACATGGTTAAAAAAAAAATTTTTTTTTTTTAAAAAAAGGGCATCGTATGTTAACTGTGCTACGAAAAATGTACGCAATGTTAAACAACCAACAAAAAAAACACAAAAAAAAAAAATTTTTTTTCTAAAGCCGATGCAAGTACTAACATGGTTAAAGACCATGCAAGTACTAACATGGTTAAAAAAAAAATTTTTTTTTTTTAAAAAAAGGGCATCGTATGTTAACTGTACTACGAAAAATGTACGCAATGTTAAACAACCAACAAAAAAAACACAAAAAAAAAAATTTTTTTTTCTAAAGCCCATGCAAGTACTAACATGGTTAAAGACCATGCAAGTACTAACGTGGTTAAAGACCATGCAAGTACTAACATGGTTAAAAAAAAAATTTTTTTTTTTTAAAAAAAGGGCATCGTATGTTAACTGTACTACGAAAAATGTACGCAATGTTAAACAACCAACAAAAAAAAACACAAAAAAAAAAAAATTTTTATCTAAAGCCCATGCAAGTACTAACATGGTTAAAGACCATGCAAGTACTAACATGGTTAAAAAAAAAATTTTTTTTTTTTAAAAAAAGGGCATCGTATGTTAACTGTGCTACGAAAAATGTACGCAATGTTAAACAACCAACAAAAAAAACACAAAAAAAAAAAATTTTTTTTCTAAAGCCGATGCAAGTACTAACATGGTTAAAGACCATGCAAGTACTAACATGGTTAAAAAAAAAATTTTTTTTTTTTAAAAAAAGGGCATCGTATGTTAACTGTACTACGAAAAATGTACGCAATGTTAAACAACCAACAAAAAAAACACAAAAAAAAAAAATTGTTTTTCTAAAGCCGATGCAAGTACTAACATGGTTAAAGACCATGCAAGTACTAACGTGGTTAAAGACCATGCAAGTACTAACATGGTTAAAAAAAAAATTTTTTTTTTTTAAAAAAAGGGCATCGTATGTTAACTGTACTACGAAAAATGTACGCAATGTTAAACAACCAACAAAAAAAACACAAAAAAAAAAAATTTTTTTTCTAAAGCCCATGCAAGTACTAACATGGTTAAAGACCATGCAAGTACTAACATGGTTAAAAAAAAAATTTTTTTTTTTTTAAAAAAGGGCATCGTATGTTAACTGTGCTACGAAAAATGTACGCAATGTTAAACAACCAACAAAAAAAACACAAAAAAAAAAAATTTTTTTTCTAAAGCCGATGCAAGTACTAACATGGTTAAAGACCATGCAAGTACTAACATGGTTAAAAAAAAAATTTTTTTTTTTTAAAAAAAGGGCATCGTATGTTAACTGTACTACGAAAAATGTACGCAATGTTAAACAACCAACAAAAAAAACACAAAAAAAAAAAATTTTTTTTCTAAAGCCCATGCAAGTACTAACATGGTTAAAGACCATGCAAGTACTAACATGGTTAAAAAAAAAATTTTTTTTTTTTAAAAAAAGGGCATCGTATGTTAACTGTGCTACGAAAAATGTACGCAATGTTAAACAACCAACAAAAAAAACACAAAAAAAAAAAATTTTTTTTCTAAAGCCGATGCAAGTACTAACATGGTTAAAGACCATGCAAGTACTAACATGGTTAAAAAAAAAATTTTTTTTTTTTAAAAAAAGGGCATCGTATGTTAACTGTACTACGAAAAATGTACGCAATGTTAAACAACCAACAAAAAAAACACAAAAAAAAAAAATTTTTTTCTAAAGCCCATGCAAGTACTAACATGGTTAAAAAAAAAATTTTTTTTTTTTAAAAAAAGGGCATGGTATGTTAACTGTGCTACGAAAAATGTACGCAATGTTAAACAACCAACAAAAAAAACACAAAAAAAAAAAATTTTTTTTCTAAAGCCGATGCAAGTACTAACATGGTTAAAGACCATGCAAGTACTAACATGGTTAAAGACCATGCAAGTACTAACATGGTTAAAAAAAAAATTTTTTTTTTTTAAAAAAAGGGCATCGTATGTTAACTGTACTACGAAAAATGTACGCAATGTTAAACAACCAACAAAAAAAACACAAAAAAAAAAAATTTTTTTTCTAAAGCCCATGCAAGTACTAACATGGTTAAAGACCATGCAAGTACTAACATGGTTAAAAAAAAAATTTTTTTTTTTTAAAAAAAGGGCATCGTATGTTAACTGTGCTACGAAAAATGTACGGAATGTTAAACAACCAACAAAAAAAACACAAAAAAAAAAATTTTTTTTCTAAAGCCGATGCAAGTACTAACATGGTTAAAGACCATGCAAGTACTAACATGGTTAAAAAAAAATTTTTTTTTTTTAAAAAAAGGGCATCGTATGTTAACTGTACTACGAAAAATGTACGCAATGTTAAACAACCAACAAAAAAAACACAGAAAAAAAAAATTTTTTTTCTAAAGCCCATGCAAGTACTAACATGGTTAAAAAAAAAATTTTTTTTTTTTAAAAAAAGGGCATCGTATGTTAACTGTACTACGAAAAATGTACGCAATGTTAAACAACCAACAAAAAAAACACAAAAAAAAAAAATTTTTTTTCTAAAGCCCATGCAAGTACTAACATGGTTAAAGACCATGCAAGTACTAACATGGTTAAAAAAAAAATTTTTTTTTTTTAAAAAAAGGGCATCGTATGTTAACTGTACTACGAAAAATGTACGCAATGTTAAACAACCAACAAAAAAAACACAAAAAAAAAAAATTTTTTTTCTAAAGCCCATGCAAGTACTAACATGGTTAAAGCCCATGCAAGTACTAAC
This sequence comes from Dolichopus griseipennis, assembly GCA_963082915.1. Classification (NCBI taxonomy): domain Eukaryota; kingdom Metazoa; phylum Arthropoda; class Insecta; order Diptera; family Dolichopodidae; genus Dolichopus; species Dolichopus griseipennis. The sequence continues at coordinate 9,215,275 of OY720443.1, read as the reverse complement.
AAGGTTAAAAAAAAAATTTTTTTTTTTTAAAAAAAGGGCATCGTATGTTAACTGTACTACGAAAAATGTACGCAATGTTAAACAACCAACAAAAAAAACACAAAAAAAAAAAATTTTTTTTCTAAAGCCCATGCAAGTACTAACATGGTTAAAAAAAAAATTTTTTTTTTTTTAAAAAAGGGCATCTTATGTTAACTGTGCTACGAAAAATGTACGCAATGTTAAACAACCAACAAAAAAAACACAAAAAAAAAAAATTTTTTTTCTAAAGCCGATGCAAGTACTAACATGGTAAAAAAAAAAATTTTTTTTTTTTGAAAAAAAGGCATCGTATGTTAACTGTTGTACGAAAAATGTACGCAATGTTAAACAACCAACAAAAAAAACACATAAAAAAAAAATATTTTTTCTAAAGCCGATGCAAGTACTAACATGGTTAAAAAAATAATTTTTTTTTTTTAAAAAAAGGGCATCGTATGTTAACTGTGCTACGAAAAATGTACGCAATGTTAAACAACAAACAAAAAAAACACAAAAAAAAAATTTTTTTTTTCTAAAGCCGATGCAAGTACTAACATGGTTAAAGACCATGCAAGTACTAACATGGTTAAAAAAAAAATTTTTTTTTTTTAAAAAAAGGGCATCGTATGTTAACTGTACTACGAAAAATGTACGCAATGTTAAACAACCAACAAAAAAAACACAAAAAAAAAAAATTTTTTTTCTAAAGCCCATGCAAGTACTAACATGGTTAAAAAAAAAATTTTTTTTTTTTAAAAAAAGGTCATCGTATGTTAACTGTGCTACGAAAAAAGTACGCAATGTTAAATAACCAACAAAAAAAACACAAAAAAAAAAAATTTTTTTTCTAAAGCCGATGCAAGTACTAACATGGTTAAAGCCCATGCAAGTACTAACATGGTTAAAAAAAAATTTTTTTTTTTTTAAAAAAAGGGCATCGTATGTTAACTGTACTACGAAAAATGTACGCAATGTTAAACAACCAACAAAAAAAACACAAAAAAAAAAAATTTTTTTTCTAAAGCCCATGCAAGTACTAACATGGTTAAAAAAAAAATTTTTTTTTTTTAAAAAAAGGGCATCGTATGTTAACTGTGCTACGAAAAATGTACGCAATGTTAAACAACCAACAAAAAAAATACAAAAAAAAAAAATTTTTTTTCTAAAGCCGATGCAAGTACTAACATGGTTAAAGCCCATGCAAGTACTAACATGGTTAAAAAAAGGGCATCGTATGTTAACTGTACTACGAAAAATGTACGCAATGTTAAACAACCAACAAAAAAAACACAAAAAAAAAAAAATTTTTTTTCTAAAGCCCATGCAAGTACTAACATGTTTAAAAAAAAATTTTTTTTTTTATAAAAAGGGCATCGTATGTTAACTGTGCTACGAAAAATGTACGAAATGTTAAACAACCAACAAAACAAACACAAAAAAAAAAAATTTTTTTTCTAAAGCCGATGCAAGTACTAACATGGTTAAAGCCCATGCAAGTACTAACATGGTTAAAAAAAAAATTTTTTTTTTTTAAAAAAAGGGCATCGTATGTTAACTGTACTACGAAAAATGTACGCAATGTTAAACAACCAACAAAAAAAACACAAAAAAAAAAAATTTTTTTTCTAAAGCCCATGCAAGTACTAAATGGTTAAAAAAAAAATTTTTTTTTTTTAAAAAAAGGGCATCGTATGTTAACTGTGCTACGAAAAATGTACGCAATGTTAAACAACCAACAAAAAAAACACAAAAAAAAAAAATTTTTTTTCTAAAGCCGATGCAAGTACTAACATGGTTAGGGCCCATGCAAGTACTAACATGGTTAAAAAAAAAATTTTTTTTTTTTATAAAAAGGGCATCGTATGTTAACTGTACTACGAAAAATGTACGCAATGTTAAACAACCAACAAAAAAAACACAAAAAAAAAAAATTTTTTTTCTAAAGCCCATGCAAGTACTAACATGGTTAAAACAAAATTTTTTTTTTTTTAAAAAAGGGCATCGTATGTTAACTGTGCTACGAAAAATGTACGCAATGTTAAACAACCAACAAAAAAAACACAAAAAAAAAAAATTTTTTTTCTAAAGCCGATGCAAGTACTAACATGGTTAAAGCCCATGCAAGTACTAACATGGTTAAAAAAAAAATTTTTTTTTTTTAAAAAAAGGGCATCGTATGTTAACTGTACTACGAAAAATGTACGCAATGTTAAACAACCAACAAAAAAAACACAAAAAAAAAAAATTTTTTTTCTAAAGCCCATGCAAGTACTAACATGGTTAAAAAAAAAATTTTTTTTTTTTAAAAAAAGGGCATCGTATGTTAACTGTGCTACGAAACTGTACGCAATGTTAAACAACCAACAAAAAAAACACAAAAAAAAAAAATTTTTTTTCTAAAGCCCATGCAAGTACTAACATGGTTAAAGACCATGCAAGTACTAACATGGTTAAAAAAAAAATTTTTTTTTTTTTAAAAAAGGGCATCGTATGTTAACTGTGCTACGAAAAATGTACGCAATGTTAAACAACCAACAAAAAAAACACAAAAAAAAAAAATTTTTTTTCTAAAGCCGATGCAAGTACTAACATGGTTAAAGACCATGCAAGTACTAACATGGTTAAAAAAAAAATTTTTTTTTTTTAAAAAAAGGGCATCGTATGTTAACTGTACTACGAAAAATGTACGCAATGTTAAACAACCAACAAAAAAAACACAAAAAAAAAAAATTTTTTTCTAAAGCCCATGCAAGTACTAACATGGTTAAAAAAAAAATTTTTTTTTTTTAAAAAAAGGGCATGGTATGTTAACTGTGCTACGAAAAATGTACGCAATGTTAAACAACCAACAAAAAAAACACAAAAAAAAAAAATTTTTTTTCTAAAGCCGATGCAAGTACTAACATGGTTAAAGACCATGCAAGTACTAACATGGTTAAAGACCATGCAAGTACTAACATGGTTAAAAAAAAAATTTTTTTTTTTTAAAAAAAGGGCATCGTATGTTAACTGTACTACGAAAAATGTACGCAATGTTAAACAACCAACAAAAAAAACACAAAAAAAAAAAATTTTTTTTCTAAAGCCCATGCAAGTACTAACATGGTTAAAGACCATGCAAGTACTAACATGGTTAAAAAAAAAATTTTTTTTTTTTAAAAAAAGGGCATCGTATGTTAACTGTGCTACGAAAAATGTACGGAATGTTAAACAACCAACAAAAAAAACACAAAAAAAAAAATTTTTTTTCTAAAGCCGATGCAAGTACTAACATGGTTAAAGACCATGCAAGTACTAACATGGTTAAAAAAAAATTTTTTTTTTTTAAAAAAAGGGCATCGTATGTTAACTGTACTACGAAAAATGTACGCAATGTTAAACAACCAACAAAAAAAACACAGAAAAAAAAAATTTTTTTTCTAAAGCCCATGCAAGTACTAACATGGTTAAAAAAAAAATTTTTTTTTTTTATAAAAAGGGCATCGTATGTTAACTGTACTACGAAAAATGTACGCAATGTTAAACAACCAACAAAAAAAACACAAAAAAAAAAAATTTTTTTTCTAAAGCCCATGCAAGTACTAACATGGTTAAAGACCATGCAAGTACTAACATGGTTAAAAAAAAAATTTTTTTTTTTTAAAAAAAGGGCATCGTATGTTAACTGTACTACGAAAAATGTACGCAATGTTAAACAACCAACAAAAAAAACACAAAAAAAAAAATTTTTTTTCTAAAGCCCATGCAAGTACTAACATGGTTAAAGCCCATGCAAGTACTAACAAGGTTAAAAAAAAAATTTTTTTTTTTTAAAAAAAGGGCATCGTATGTTAACTGTACTACGAAAAATGTACGCAATGTTAAACAACCAACAAAAAAAACACAAAAAAAAAAAATTTTTTTTCTAAAGCCCATGCAAGTACTAACATGGTTAAAAAAAAAATTTTTTTTTTTTTAAAAAAGGGCATCTTATGTTAACTGTGCTACGAAAAATGTACGCAATGTTAAACAACCAACAAAAAAAACACAAAAAAAAAAAATTTTTTTTCTAAAGCCGATGCAAGTACTAACATGGTAAAAAAAAAAATTTTTTTTTTTTGAAAAAAAGGCATCGTATGTTAACTGTTGTACGAAAAATGTACGCAATGTTAAACAACCAACAAAAAAAACACATAAAAAAAAAATATTTTTTCTAAAGCCGATGCAAGTACTAACATGGTTAAAAAAATAATTTTTTTTTTTTAAAAAAAGGGCATCGTATGTTAACTGTGCTACGAAAAATGTACGCAATGTTAAACAACAAACAAAAAAAACACAAAAAAAAAATTTTTTTTTTCTAAAGCCGATGCAAGTACTAACATGGTTAAAGACCATGCAAGTACTAACATGGTTAAAAAAAAAATTTTTTTTTTTTAAAAAAAGGGCATCGTATGTTAACTGTACTACGAAAAATGTACGCAATGTTAAACAACCAACAAAAAAAACACAAAAAAAAAAAATTTTTTTTCTAAAGCCCATGCAAGTACTAACATGGTTAAAAAAAAAATTTTTTTTTTTTAAAAAAAGGTCATCGTATGTTAACTGTGCTACGAAAAAAGTACGCAATGTTAAATAACCAACAAAAAAAACACAAAAAAAAAAAATTTTTTTTCTAAAGCCGATGCAAGTACTAACATGGTTAAAGCCCATGCAAGTACTAACATGGTTAAAAAAAAATTTTTTTTTTTTTAAAAAAAGGGCATCGTATGTTAACTGTACTACGAAAAATGTACGCAATGTTAAACAACCAACAAAAAAAACACAAAAAAAAAAAATTTTTTTTCTAAAGCCCATGCAAGTACTAACATGGTTAAAAAAAAAATTTTTTTTTTTTAAAAAAAGGGCATCGTATGTTAACTGTGCTACGAAAAATGTACGCAATGTTAAACAACCAACAAAAAAAATACAAAAAAAAAAAATTTTTTTTCTAAAGCCGATGCAAGTACTAACATGGTTAAAGCCCATGCAAGTACTAACATGGTTAAAAAAAGGGCATCGTATGTTAACTGTACTACGAAAAATGTACGCAATGTTAAACAACCAACAAAAAAAACACAAAAAAAAAAAAATTTTTTTTCTAAAGCCCATGCAAGTACTAACATGTTTAAAAAAAAATTTTTTTTTTTATAAAAAGGGCATCGTATGTTAACTGTGCTACGAAAAATGTACGAAATGTTAAACAACCAACAAAACAAACACAAAAAAAAAAAATTTTTTTTCTAAAGCCGATGCAAGTACTAACATGGTTAAAGCCCATGCAAGTACTAACATGGTTAAAAAAAAAATTTTTTTTTTTTAAAAAAAGGGCATCGTATGTTAACTGTACTACGAAAAATGTACGCAATGTTAAACAACCAACAAAAAAAACACAAAAAAAAAAAATTTTTTTTCTAAAGCCCATGCAAGTACTAAATGGTTAAAAAAAAAATTTTTTTTTTTTAAAAAAAGGGCATCGTATGTTAACTGTGCTACGAAAAATGTACGCAATGTTAAACAACCAACAAAAAAAACACAAAAAAAAAAAATTTTTTTTCTAAAGCCGATGCAAGTACTAACATGGTTAGGGCCCATGCAAGTACTAACATGGTTAAAAAAAAAATTTTTTTTTTTTAAAAAAAGGGCATCGTATGTTAACTGTACTACGAAAAATGTACGCAATGTTAAACAACCAACAAAAAAAACACAAAAAAAAAAAATTTTTTTTCTAAAACCCATGCAAGTACTAACATGGTTAAAACAAAATTTTTTTTTTTTTAAAAAAGGGCATCGTATGTTAACTGTGCTACGAAAAATGTACGCAATGTTAAACAACCAACAAAAAAAACACAAAAAAAAAAAATTTTTTTTCTAAAGCCGATGCAAGTACTAACATGGTTAAAGCCCATGCAAGTACTAACATGGTTAAAAAAAAAATTTTTTTTTTTTAAAAAAAGGGCATCGTATGTTAACTGTACTACGAAAAATGTACGCAATGTTAAACAACCAACAAAAAAAACACAAAAAAAAAAAATTTTTTTTCTAAAGCCCATGCAAGTACTAACATGGTTAAAAAAAAAATTTTTTTTTTTTAAAAAAAGGGCATCGTATGTTAACTGTGCTACGAAACTGTACGCAATGTTAAACAACCAACAAAATAAACACAAAAAAAAAAATTTTTTTTCTAAAGCCGATGCAAGTACTAACATGGTTAAAGCCCATGCAAGTACTAACATGGTTAAAAAAAAAATTTTTTTTTTTTAAAAAAAGGGCATCGTATGTTAACTGTGCTACGAAAAATGTACGCAATGTTAAACAACCAACAAAAAAAACACAAAAAAAAAAAATTTTTTTTCTAAAGCCCATGCAAGTACTAACATGGTTAAAAAAAAAATTTTTTTTTTTAAAAAAAGGGCATCGTATGTTAACTGTGCTACGAAAAATGTACGCAATGTTAAACAACCAACAAAAAAAACACAAAAAAAAAAAATTTTTTTTCTAAAGCCGATGCAAGTACTAACATGGTTAAAGCCCATGCAAGTACTAACATGGTTAAAAAAAAATTTTTTTTTTTTTAAAAAAAGGGCATCGTATGTTAACTGTACTACGAAAAATGTACGCAATGTTAAACAACCAACAAAAAAAACACAAAAAAAAAAAATTTTTTTTCTAAAGCCCATGCAAGTACTAACATGGTTAAAAAAAAAATTTTTTTTTTTTAAAAAAAGGGCATCGTATGTTAACTGTGCTACGAAAAATGTACGCAATGTTAAACAACCAACAAAAAAAATACAAAAAAAAAAAATTTTTTTTCTAAAGCCGATGCAAGTACTAACATGGTTAAAGCCCATGCAAGTACTAACATGGTTAAAAAAAGGGCATCGTATGTTAACTGTACTACGAAAAATGTACGCAATGTTAAACAACCAACAAAAAAAACACAAAAAAAAAAAAATTTTTTTTCTAAAGCCCATGCAAGTACTAACATGTTTAAAAAAAAATTTTTTTTTTTATAAAAAGGGCATCGTATGTTAACTGTGCTACGAAAAATGTACGAAATGTTAAACAACCAACAAAACAAACACAAAAAAAAAAAATTTTTTTTCTAAAGCCGATGCAAGTACTAACATGGTTAAAGCCCATGCAAGTACTAACATGGTTAAAAAAAAAATTTTTTTTTTTTAAAAAAAGGGCATCGTATGTTAACTGTACTACGAAAAATGTACGCAATGTTAAACAACCAACAAAAAAAACACAAAAAAAAAAAATTTTTTTTCTAAAGCCCATGCAAGTACTAAATGGTTAAAAAAAAAATTTTTTTTTTTTAAAAAAAGGGCATCGTATGTTAACTGTGCTACGAAAAATGTACGCAATGTTAAACAACCAACAAAAAAAACACAAAAAAAAAAAATTTTTTTTCTAAAGCCGATGCAAGTACTAACATGGTTAAAGCCCATGCAAGTACTAACATGGTTAAAAAAAAAATTTTTTTTTTTTAAAAAAAGGGCATCGTATGTTAACTGTACTACGAAAAATGTACGCAATGTTAAACAACCAACAAAAAAAACACAAAAAAAAAAAATTTTTTTTCTAAAGCCCATGCAAGTACTAACATGGTTAAAAAAAAAATTTTTTTTTTTTAAAAAAAGGGCATCGTATGTTAACTGTGCTACGAAACTGTACGCAATGTTAAACAACCAACAAAATAAACACAAAAAAAAAAATTTTTTTTCTAAAGCCGATGCAAGTACTAACATGGTTAAAGCCCATGCAAGTACTAACATGGTTAAAAAAAAAATTTTTTTTTTTTAAAAAAAGGGCATCGTATGTTAACTGTGCTACGAAAAATGTACGCAATGTTAAACAACCAACAAAAAAAACACAAAAAAAAAAAATTTTTTTTCTAAAGCCCATGCAAGTACTAACATGGTTAAAAAAAAAATTTTTTTTTTTAAAAAAAGGGCATCGTATGTTAACTGTGCTACGAAAAATGTACGCAATGTTAAACAACCAACAAAAAAAACACAAAAAAAAAAAATTTTTTTTCTAAAGCCGATGCAAGTACTAACATGGTTAAAGCCCATGCAAGTACTAACATGGTTAAAAAAAAAATTTTTTTTTTTTTAAAAAAGGGCATCGTATGTTAACTGTACTACGAAAAATGTACGCAATGTTAAACAACCAACAAAAAAAACACAAAAAAAAAAAATTTTTTTTCTAAAGCCCATGCAAGTACTAACATGGTTAAAAAAAAAATTTTTTTTTTTTAAAAAAAGGGCATCGTATGTTAACTGTGCTACGAAAAATGTACGCAATGTTAAACAACCAACAAAAAAAACACAAAAAAAAAAAATTTTTTTTCTAAAGCCGATGCAAGTACTAACATGGTTAAAGCCCATGCAAGTACTAACATGGTTAAAAAAAAAATTTTTTTTTTTTAAAAAAAGGGCATCGTATGTTAACTGTACTACGAAAAATGTACGCAATGTTAAACAACCAACAAAAAAAACACAAAAAAAAAAAATTTTTTTTCTAAAGCCCATGCAAGTACTAACATGGTTAAAAAAAAAATTTTTTTTTTTTAAGAAAGGGCATCGTATGTTAACTGTGCTACGAAAAATGTACGCAATGTTAAACAACCAACAAAAAAAACACAAAAAAAAAAAATTTTTTTTCTAAAGCCGATGCAAGTACTAACATGGTTAAAAAAAAAATTTTTTTTTTTTGATAAAAGGGCATCGTATGTTAACTGTGCTACGAAAAATGTACGCAATGTTAAACAACCAACAAAAAAAACACAAAAAAAAAAAATTTTTTTTCTAAAGCCGATGCAAGTACTAACATGGTTAGAGCCCATGCAAGTACTAACATGGTTAAAAAAAAAATTTTTTTTTTTTAAAAAAATGGCATCGTATGTTAACTGTACTACGAAAAATGTACGCAATGTTAAACAACCAACAAAAAAAACACAAAAAAAAAAAATTTTTTTTCTAAAGCCCATGCAAGTACTAACATGGTTAAAAAAAAAATTTTTTTTTTTTAAAAAAAGGTCATCGTATGTTAACTGTGCTACGAAAAATGTACGCAATGTTAAACAACCAACAAAAAAAACACAAAAAAAAAAAATTTTTTTTCTAAAGCCGATGCAAGTACTAACATGGCTAAAGCCCATGCAAGTACTAACATGGTTAAAAAAAAAATTTTTTTTTTTTAAAAAAAGGGCATCGTATGTTAACTGTACTACGAAAAATGTACGCAATGTTAAACAACCAACAAAAAAAACACAAAAAAAAAAAATTTTTTTCTAACCATGATGCTACGAAAAATGTACGCAATGTTAAATAACCAACAAAAAAAACACAAAAAAAAAAAAATTTTTTTCTAAAGCCGATGCAAGTACTAACATGGTTAAAGCCCATGCAAGTACTAACATGGTTAAAAAAAAATTTTTTTTTTTTTAAAAAAAGGGCATCGTATGTTAACTGTACTACGAAAAATGTACGCAATGTTAAACAACCAACAAAAAAAATACAAAAAAAAAAAATTTTTTTTCTAAAGCCCATGCAAGTACTAACATGGTTAAAAAAAAATTAACTGTACTACGAAAAATGTACGCAATGTTAAACAACCAACAAAAAAAACACAAAAAAAAAAAAAATTTTTTTCTAAAGCCGATGCAAGTACTAACATGGTTAAAGCCCATGCAAGTACTAACATGGTTAAAAAAAAAATTTTTTTTTTTTAAAAAAAGGGCATCGTATGTTAACTGTACTACGAAAAATGTACGCAATGTTAAACAACCAACAAAAAAAATACAAAAAAAAAAAAATTTTTTTCTAAAGCCCATGCAAGTACTAACATGGTTAAAAAAAAATTTTTTTTTTTTAAAAAAAGGGCATCGTATGTTAACTGTGCTACGAAAAATGTACGAAATGTTAAACAACCAACAGCGTTTTTAAGCGTTTCATGGTTAGCATCAAATTGGATAAACGAGTCTAGCAATTTTATCCTTAGATTTAATTTTAGATGGATCTGCAGATGTGAATTAAGTTTGAAGTTTAACTTATTTAAGATCCACTAAAAAATTTCTGTCAAGTTTGGTGTCATTCGGATCTACATTATTCGAAAAATTTTGTACGACTCATCTTATTGAAGCTTTAGATGATTAATTATGTCAAGGCTGGTTTCAGACAGATCTAAGGTCCAGTACATTATTCGACAAATTTTGTACGACTCAACTTATTGAAGCTTAAGATGATGAATTCTGTCAAGCTTGGTATCAATCAGGTCTATGTTCGAAAGGCAAAACATGTACCCTAAATTCTAACAGAATTCAAACATTTTTCATAGTTTTATACCTATCATTAGACAATATACCCTGTAAATCTAACAAAGCATCAAATCAAAATCAAAAAAAAAATTTGAAAAATTTTAACTATTTAACTGATCATGACCTTTTCTTTTTTTGGTGTGCTTTTGTGTATAACTTAAATAACAATTGAATATTCATTGTGGGTGTTATCACAAATTTTGTCCTTTTTAATTTTTTTTTTTTTTTTTTCGTTAAACAGGAAAATTATTTTGAAAATTTTTCTAATTTTTAGGTATATATATATATTTTGGAATATATTTTGTAAAATTTTCATTTTTCTTTTTAATTCAGGACCATAAAACAAAAAAAAAAGGGTCCGTTGATAACAATAAAAAAATAAAACAAAAACATAGAATCGCATGGTTTTTATGCTGAAATACACAGAAAAATAACATTCTTCAGATTTTTTCAAAAAACAAAGTTCTAGCCTCCTTCCATCTCTTTCAGAATTTTGTCCTTTTCCTTTTTTTTCGTTTAGTTTTCAAATGCCGTGATGGGATTCATTATAATCTTTAATGATGTTCTGAGAATCAATTTTTTGGTTACACTAAACAGGCTGAATATATATAACGGTACTTCCTTTACTCTCTCTAAAATTCTTTTAATAACAATTTTTGAGGGTCGAATCTACAAGTAAAGAAAACTCAAACCTAAAAAACAATCATTGAATTTAGAGTAAAAGCGTATATATTCCAGATTTTGATATTAGGATGCTGCTGTTACTGTATTTTTATCAACAAATTAATAACGAAAGTTAAGGGTATCGTAATTTTTTCTTAATTTCTTTTTTTTTTTTTGTTTTGCTTCCTTAAATTTTTTCAAACATTGTTTTTTCGTATCCTTTTTTTACAAGGATAAAAAAATAATAAGAAAATACTCCTTACAAAAATCTGTTAATTAGGATTAGCTCCAACTGATGTTGACGTACAATAACAAAAAAAAAAAAAGTTTTCCACTAATATTTCTTTCCCCCCACTCTAACTTTTTATTTTTCTGTTTTGATTTTGTTTTTTTTTTTGTTAAATTTTGCAAAAAGGAAATTTTTTTTAGCCGTAAAAGTTTTCTTTAATCCTTAATATCGCATGAAATAAAGCTGATCTAAATTAGAATTGGCCCAAAATGAAATGGGGGAAAAGGAAAAGGAACATTTTTTAAAGAAAAATTTTTATAAAGAAATTGTGGAAGTTTTAAGTTTTTGTTTAAAAGAAGGAATTAAATACAACATAAAATTAAATCAATATGAGTTGTTAGAGCAAATTAAAGGAATTAGTGAATTTATAGATTGCTCTTCGATTTAATAAGATATTGAATAAATTGGCTAATAATTAATGTATATGAATCTTATTGAGAGATTGTTATTGTAGCGGTTTCTTTAATAATCCATCCAGAAGTTAGTAATATTTAATAGTTCTTTTATTAGAGTTTGCACACTTAATTAATTTTTAAGTTGCGTTCCCACCCACCTTACTTTTAAATTCTTTCCATTGTATATCTTATACCATTTTACCGGAAACACAAAAATTACCACTAAAATTCTTAGTTTACTCCAACCATAATATATTGCCTCATATTCTTCAAGTTCTTCTGATTTCCAGCGATCCCTTAAAAAAATGACTTTTTAATTTCAATTATAAACTAAATATAGGTTTAGAATGTTACTAATACCATTAAATGATGGGTCCATTATCGGTTCGATGATATTATTAAATTATAATTAAAATTATTTATTTTATATTATTAAAATTATATTTGGTATCCAAGGAGATTTTGTATAGGAAAATAATTTTTCAATCATTGTTTTTTTAATTAAATATTTGATTATATGTACAGGAATTGAACTCGTATTCTTTCGGTTAATAAGATTAAAGATAACCGACTGTATCATCGAAGCCTCCTTATTAAATACAGAAAGTTAGTAATTATATAGTTTACCTTTATTAAGTTTGTTTTGTATGTTATTAGGCGAATCTCGTTTGTCAGAATCTCGTTTTTACAACATCTAATATTGCAACTAGATTTCGCATCCAACATTAATATTAAAACAATGGTATGGAAAAGGTGCCACCACAGAGATTTTGAAAAGTGAGGTTTTGTACCACTCCCCGGCTTGTATAGGACATTATTTAGAGAATTTTGCTCCTTAAAAATGTTTCAGAGTGAGTTCTGAGTCTTATATTGAAATAAAATGTTATTTGTTTTAGATTCTAATAACTTATACGAGATGTTTATAGGATTTGCTAGAATTTGTAGAACTTCATACTTAGTTCAGAAGTGTTTGCAAGCAATGAAAAACAACGACTTGCTAAAAGCTAACATGGTTAATTTAATGAGGAAAACTCCAAAATACCAATTGGTTTTAGAGTTTCTTGATACCTTATTACGACTTCAAAATACCTACTGAAAAACCATATCATAATATTACAATCCAAATGTCAATTTCATAATGTTAATTTCAAAAACCCAACCCCCTATTATTAAATATAGTATATCCTTTTTTAATCCTTTCTAGAAAACAAAACAAACATAACAAAATTGTGTTTAACAATAAGACTGAAGTTTGTTTTGATTAATAAAAGTAAGCATTCTTTTTTTTTTGTTTTTCTATCTCTTTCTTTTATTTTTATTCCATTTTTTTTTTTTTTTGTTTATTTTTTTTTACAAATCCGATGAAACCTTTTCAAAAAATTAAATTCATTTGGTTAATCGAGTGGAAATTATGTGACCATTTCTATATAGACTTCTCAATATTATATTCTAAGTACCGTTAAGTTTTGTAACTTTGTCTCTTTCTGTTCTAAATAATTTACAATTTAATAAGTACAAAATATTAAATAAATTAATATTATTCTATATAACTGTTAAATAACTGTAAAAGAGTTAAGAAATTGAACCGAATTGAACTGGAACGGAAATTGTTACAAGAATAATTCATTCAAAAAGTGTAATTAGAGAAGAAATGTGGGGAAGCGGTCTAAATTTTTTATCAGAAATAGCTAAAGAATTCAAAAGTAAATTTTGTAATTTTTTTAATATTTATTTCATGAAAAATTTTAACAATTTAATTGAAAGTTTTTTGTTTTTAAAAGATTATATTGAATTTAAGGAGACTTAAATTTATTTAAGAACCGTTGGTGATAACTGTAATATAAATTATTTTGAATAATTTAGTGTTAGAATTTTTTATTTAGGGGAAAATTTATTTTCTGCCTAAATTTACTGTTATTTTGCGTTATAATTTCAAATTCAATTTTAATAATTGAATAAAAAATAAGAATTCTATTAATTGGATAAAAATTGGGTTAAATAATTTTTATTAAATCAAAAGATAAAATGAAATTTAGGAAAAAAAATCAAATAAAATATTTATAAAGTATTCAATTCAAATAAATATTATGATCTTATTAAAAAATAATATTTTAACTTTTAAGCATTAATTATTTTAAGGAAATTACTTTGATCTGGTTTAGTATTTTCAAAGGAAGTTTTTAAAATTAAAGTGGGGAACCCCCTCTCAAATGGGGTTTTAATTATTTGTCTAAAATATAGTTAGATTTCTGTAGTGTAGGATAGTGGGAAAGGAGTGAAAGTTCAATGATCTGCCTTACGATAAAATAGATATTTTAACCGAAAGGGGTTAACAATATTTGTCATTGTAAATAAAATGAAATAAAAAACAACATTTTTTTCAAAAAATACTTTTGTTTAAGTAAAACTTGCTCCTAAAATGTAGAAAATAAAAAAATTATGGGAGATATTGGAAGGTTATTTGTTACTGTCTTAATATAAAAGTAAATTGCTGGTATAAAAAACCGTTCTTTTAATGTTTGAAAACTTTTAAGCTTAAAATATTGAAAATTTTCATAAATCAAAAATTGATAGTAGATCTTTTGCATTTAAAAGTGTTTTATTATAAAAGAAAATTGCTGGATTAAGATTAACAGAAAGAATGACTGTCTCTCATTTTTTTTGTTCTTCGTTAACTTCTACACCATACATTTTTTTTAAATTTGTGGTCAGATTTCTAATAATAAGATATCACTAAGTGACTAATAAATGACATCACTTTTGTTTAAGATCTTGAATTATTGTAAATTATTCTTTTTATTCAAATATTTATGGACTTTTAAGAACTTTTATTTTACCTGTCAAATTTATAAGTTTATTAAAATTAAGGAAATTAAAAAACTATAGCTAACACAAAATTTCTATTTGCAGAGTGCATGTATTATAAAATAATAATTTACAAGTTATATTCAGATTAAAATAATCTATAAGTTAGTGAGGAATGAGCAGTAAAACCAAAATGAAATTGTGTGGCAATTTTTAAACTGTGTTAACTGTTAGACTGTCTGCACCAAAGGTCCTTCTGTACTGCCATGCTTATCTCTACCATAGGTACAGTGCAGAACAGAAAAAAAAATACTGCAAATATTATGTCTTTATTATAGCAATTGATTTTAACTGATTTCATATAAAATTAACATATGAGATAGTACTGGGTCTTATAACATGCAGAAACTTCTTGGATTTTAACAGATACAATTATATTTGTTTTATATATAATATTCATTTCGTTATTTGAGTAACTACCATTAAAGTACTTGCGTTACAGTAATCAGAAAAATCCAGTTAAAAAGTACTATTAATGATCTCTTGTCGTTTTTACAACCAGATTACGGATTTAGCGGATTCTTCCACCAAATAACAACATTTAGCAATCTCAATTACTCATACTTAGTTGATGTTTGAAAATCAGGATTTCAATTCGAGTATGTAAGATTCATAAAATGAAAAAAAAACATGGATTTGGTTTATTTAATCAAATCTGCTAAATCATTTTTGAGCAACGTGCAACTGGTATTCGAAGGAATATATTATGGATCCTTCTTTCGACCCACATTTTGTATAAAAACTAATTCCCATAGCTTTTCATAAAATTAATTTCAATCAACTCAAATTACCTTCCTAATTATTAAGAACAATATTCAAGAATATATCAATAACTATCTTATAAATAGTTGTTTCATATCAATAAAGATAATTATTTAATTTTTGATTTTAAATGCGGTTGATTGAAAATTTAAAAATTCCTAAAATAAATTATTTAATTATTTTCCATTAAAAATTAAAAAAAAAATTAAAATTCCAAAATAATAATAATTATAAATTTAAATATTTTTCATAAATTTAATGTCAATAAAATAAAAATTAAATTAATAAAATATTATGTATTTAATTAAATAATACAAATATTATATTGAAATTTTTATAAAGATATTCCTCAATATTTAAATTAAATCATCTTCATTTAAAAAATGTAGTACAGAAATTTTTATAAACATTTTTAGAAAAGAATTACGTACCTATACAAAAAAAATTTTTTTTCTGAAGTGCATTAGCATGGATTATAAATTTATAAAAATTTTTATTGAAATTCATATTTTATTGCTTTAGTAAATGTCTTTTATTTTAGAAAAGTATTGCAATCATAAAAATTTATAATGAATCGGTAAAATGACAACCACTAGCAATCATCAATCTTTAGTTTTCCTAAATAAGAATTTTTATTCCCAAAACTCATGTCCGAAGCAAAGCTATATATCTGTGATAGAGGTCTTAAAATTAAACAATATTTTAAAACGAGGGAGGGACGATATTTTAAATCAAATCAAAGAAAGGAAAACCAACAATTTTATCATGTAAAGGATATATTTGATCTTAGATGGAGTGCAACTCTCACATTAAGGCTGGCGAATTCTAAACTTTTTTAAGTTACCCTGGAATAGAAGTAATACTTACTTCACTTAACTCTCGTTAAAATATTTCAGCTGTTTTATTGATAAACAACTCTTGGTCTCTTGCTCCATCTAATGTTGTACTCTCTGTTAATAACGTTCCATACTACAACTTGCAAAAATTCAAAAACGGACCTTTTCGGGTTCTTTTCCAATCTACACTGGAATCCGCCTTCAATATCATTTTTTCCTTCCAACGATTTTTTCTAACTAACTTTGTGAAAAAAATGACATCATTCGAAGACGAGTCTCCGTATAATTCAGTGTCTTTTAATTTGTATAACATAGTCGGAGCGATGCCAGCGCATACATTTATAAATATTAATAACTATTTTTAAAAATAGTTAAAACATATTGTTTATTTAACAAGTGGGCATGTAGAAAACCGCTTAAGCGCTTCCTATGTTGAAAAGACCTTACAATTTCCAAAATTTCATTTGATAACACTTTCTCTTGACCCTTTGGTGAACAATCACCTGCAAATGAGATCTTTATACTTATCAATTTAAAGTTGTTTTAGTGTTTGATACTACTTCAGTTTTTAAGTTATCCGTAACTAATATTTCGGCTCCATTTCACTGATATTAATAAATATTTAAAAAGTTGTATTAAACTTTTCGAATTGCCTTGACTTTAACACGAAAACACCTCAGCACAAAAAAAAAACTTAGAATTTTGTAGTAAATTCTTGAATAACTGTAATTCCTTACAAATTTTTTATTTAATAATATTCTCTTGGAAATACAATCAAATCAAATTTAATTAAAGTTTTATTTAATATCAAATTTATTACAAAATATAAAAATTATTATATTAAATATTAGATAAGCACCCTTAAGATATTAAAAATTGAATTTAAATCGATATTATTGGTTTGAAAGTTAACAAAAACCAAAATCGATTTGTGTTTTACATTATAAATAATTCGAAAATTCTCATATGATATAGAATATACTTTTGTTACTTATGTGATTTTGTTTCTTATATCTTAGATATTATTACAAAAAAAAATGGATTTATTTATATTTAATATTAAAATTAAATTTTTGGTTTTCATTATTTGGATTATTGAATAGTTTATTAGTTTTTATTTAAAAATTGTTTATGGGATTAAAAGAAATCAATGTTAAAAATTTTTTATTAAGAGAAAATAAGATTTTTAGTAGAGTAGTGTAACATTATGGAGGAATGTATAAGATGCGATGAGGATGCACGAAAAATCTAAGTTTTAGAATAATCAAAAATAAAATCCACTGCAGCAAAATAAAATCTAATATTTCGCGGAGGTAACGTGTCAAAATTTCAATGGCCAGACCTCCCATTGAGACTTTTGACTCACTTCAATTAGACAGAAGTCCCTTGTGGTTTTTGCCTTTTTTTTGGGAATTTTATTTAACTGAAGTCCCTTAGAGCTTCAGACTCATTTTAAAAAGTCAAAATCTCTAGGGCCATGGGAGCTCTGACGAAAGTAGTGTATTGGTTAACTATTCAAAATATTTTAAATTAGTGGATCATTTATCATAAAAGTAAGCAGCTTTGTGGCTTTTGCTTTTTTAAAACTAAAAATAGAAAAGACGTAAAATATAGTCAGTGCACTGGGACTTGAAAAGAAAAGTATATAAAAAAGTATAATAGGAAATGAGAACTATGAATTTAGTTTAACTATGAATTTAGGAGATTTTGAAGGGTATTTTGAAGACGAATGTTTATATTTGTATTGATTTCAAATCTTCTTTGTTGGATAAAATATATCCAATACAATTAGGCGACACATTAGTTGGTAACTGATTCCATTATTGTAACCTTTATACATAACGAACGAATTTCCATAAGTCGTATGTTTTGTGATTCTTTTTATCAATTCAATGATGCTAGAATGTGCACCTGGAAATGATTCTTTGATTTATTTAGAACAAGTTATCACCTAACTAATTATTTAGTTATTCGACTTATTATTAAGTTATTCAACGATATTGGGATGAGCGTGAGCATTTGCTGCTCTTCTTGTTTTTCTTCCTGAAAACTTTGAGAAGAGACAATAATTGTTTAGTATACTTCAAGACAGATGCTGGTCCCACTATTTAGGTACCTACCTGCAAAATAAGATTAATAATCAAACTGTACGTCAACGACTGAAGGCAGTGACCGTCGAACTAACAATGGGATAGTTTGTAAAATGAATAGCTTCTATTATAAATAAAGTTAACCGAAACTATATGAAAAGCTTTGTATTGTAGTTCTATTGTATTTAATTTTATAAATAGAGTTCTAAAAAAATTAAGCTCACAGTAAATTTTCTTATTTAAATTTTCGATAACTAACTTTAATAATATCTTACGACTAATTTGCAACAATTATTTTGTTAAAATAGATACTCATATTCACATAGTATAATTATTAAAAATTAATTATACAAAATTATGTAAAGTTCGTATTGAAAATACTAAAATTTAATTAATCAGTCAAATCTTAATCAATTCAATTGACAAAGAAACTTTAGTTTATGTGGTTTCTTTAACTTTATTATCTTTATTAATAATGCAAATATTTAAAGTTCAATTAACTTTTAAAATAATTTTCAAAATAATTTCTTTCCTGCTCTTTAATAATTCATTTATAACATCTGTTGAATTTTAAAACTATCGTATTTGTAAAAATTTAATTCAAAACTTAAGGTAGAGTCATCAAACTTATGGATTCATCTATTCGGGTTGCAGTCAAAATCTTGGTTTTGAAAATCCCGTTCTCACAAAGTCTCGTTTCACAAAATCTTGTTTAGAAAACCTTGTTTTTAGGGAATCTCGTTTTAGGGAATCTTTGTTTTATCACGTTTTAGAAAATCGCTTTTTTTATAGGAAAAGGCTGATAATTCTGAATTCGAATCAAATCTAAAATATTTTAAAATAGATTTTTTAAAATGTGAGATTTTCTAAAAGCGAGATTTTAAAAGCAGGATTAACTGAGGTTTTGTGACGCTCCGATCTATTCGCCTGTCCGTCTTCCTAATAAATTTCTAATGTTTTAAGACTTTAACATCTTGTGGTAGAAACTTGCACCCTACTTTTTCAGTGCAATGTTGAAATTCAAATATTGGAAAACAAAATATGTAGGGGAACAATGATGTATGTCAAAATTTTTCTAAGTTAAACTACTATATTATAATCACATTTTGGAAAAATATTAATATCATTCTCTCTAATACTCCGCCAAATGTCTCCAATTATCTTACTTAATCCATTATCTCAATCCCAATTTTTAAAGCTTCCTTTCCCAATTTAAAATCCTCAAAACCTAACTGCACATTTGTATCAAATATCTTATTCTAAATTCTGGTTTTAAAAGTATGTGGTTATCGACGCTTTCCATGAGCCTCGAACAAAAACAAAAAATTAATGGTTTGCTAAATACTGAAAAATTAAGCGCAGATACCTATTTTCGCACATTTGTTTTTTCATAGAAAAGAATTCCATAACTGTGCATTTAAAAATCCTTGATTTTATCTACTGCCTTGTTTTTATTATTTCATATTATTATTTTACGCGGATCCTATACATAGATTATAAAATATAACATGTTCATTAAAAATTTATATAAGAAGTTGGAAAACAAAAACCATAAGTTTTGAGTTCTAAAAATATAACCTGTGACTTTTATTTGCAAACTTTACATTCAGTTGTAAATAACTGTAATTTTTAATACAACAGTTAAAACGAGGAAGAGTGTAGTAGAGTAGACTGTGTCAACTCTGGGATACCCGTATGACCGAACACATATACATTATATCATCTGGTTAATTACTTTTGGCAAAATTTCAAACATTCAGCTTTATTAGGTGTAGAGTAATGCTCATATAAAAGAAGAAGTTGTATGGCAGCTACTCGAACCGTTTGCAGTAGACCAACCAAATTTTGCAGTAACCTTGGCCATTACACTAAACTATTTTTGGCAAAATTTCAGACACCCAGCTTTATTTGGTGTAGTGTAATCCTCATATAAAAGAAGGAGTTGTTTGGCAACTAAGCGAACCCTCAGCAGTAGACCAACTAAATTTTGCAGTAACTTTGGCCATTACACTAAACTATTTTCAGCAAAATTTCAGACACCCAGCTTCACCAGGTGTAGTGTAAAGCTCTTATAAAAGAAGGAGTTGTATGGCAGCTACTCGAACCCTTTGCAGTAGACCAACCAAATTTTGCAGTAACCTTGGCCATTATACTAAACTACTTTTGGCAAAATTTCAGACACGCAGCTTCCATAGGTATAGTAATGCTCATATAAAATTAGAAGTTGTATGGCAGGTACTCGAACCCGTGGACCAAAATGGCTGAATTTGAATAGCGATTCCGTTATTTTCATAAAAACTAATTTGTGAAAATTTCATAATCCTAGCTCCTTTACTTTTTGAGTTATCGTGATGACGGACGGACGGACATACATAGCTAAATCGATTTATTTTTTGATTCTGATCCGATCCATACACTTGAGTCTATATCTACCACCCATCCTTCTCTGCGTAACAAACGTAATGGCAAATTTATTATACCCTCGGACTATATAGTCATACGGGTATAATGATTAGGTATTCTATATTGAATAATAGATGGTGGTGTCCCATATTGGAGAATAGATTTTGAAAATGTTATTAAAATATGAAACTGTTTTACAAATGTAGTTTTACATATATATTCAATTTCAATATCTTAAAGTACCTATATGTAGAATAAATAAAGTTATTTTTCATTATAAAAATCCAACTAAATCTTTTTAATACAGTTTTGCAAATATATTCGATTACAAATCCTTGAACCTATATTCCATTCAAACTTTAACATAGACATTTAAACATTTAGACAACGGAAACATAGTAGACATTTTTGACTCTTGTATTACAGACAAAGTTTTCCTTTGATAAGAGTTTTTACATTATAATAATAACTAAAATATTTCATAAAAAATATGTGAAAAACTTTTTAAATTATAAAAAAGCCTAGATTTTTTTAGGAATAGAAAATTCTTAATTTTTAAAATTTATAAATTTTTAATTTTATGTCATTTTTAATAAAATTTCAATTCAAAAATAAAGAATAAATTAAGAGGCTTTCATTTTGTGTCCATCCATACATTAGGTTTGTCTGTTATCTATTGATAGTTTAATATAACACATATTAACAAATCTATATAATGTTTTCCTTTCACATTAGCCGTACCTTATCCACAAGTCTATTAGTGTGTTTATTCATAACCCTACTTGCTAGCATAGTGGAAAACTTGTCGGGACGAAATAAGTTCGACTAAAATAACTGGGATACTAAAAATGAAACTTAGATAAAATTGCAAATTTATTTCAATTTAAATTATTAAAATTAAAAACATAAATTAATTTGATAGAATGTATTAAATTTTATTTAATTTAGTTCAGTTTTTATAATAGGTTTAAAAGTAGGGTTGCTCTTTTAATCAAAATATGGAGATTTTATATGAATATTTTATATGACTCCGAATTAGAAAAAATTTCATAATATTTTTTTTATTTTACAAATTAAAAGTGAAATATGTTGAAAAAAAAAATATGGAGAGGTTTAATTTGGCTGAATAAAAAATATTTACAAATTTTCTGGAAAAGGCGGATAACTCTGAGTTTGAAGCCAACTGTTAATCCTCTCCTAATTTTTTTTTTTAACATATTTCACTATTAATTTGTAAAAATATTTTTAGCAGAATTTATTTCTTACAGACAGACAACTTATCAAACCGTAATTCAGATACAAGTACCACTTACTAAATGAAGGACTACGTGTGGAGCATAATTTTGAATTTTTTTAATAGAATAATTTTGGTGTATCTCTATTGCTGTTTTAACTAAACTTTGCTTCGTTCGCTCTTCCCAACTCAAATAAAATATTTCGTAATAAATGTGATGTCAACAGATTATTCAAATATGGTAATTGATAAATACTTATAGTGCCTGCTTCTTATCGAAGGCTGGAAATCCATGATCTTCTCAAAATAAAAATTATTGTAAATAGGAGAACCTTCAGAATAAATATGAAAGGTAACATTTAATGTAATCACAATATGCTTTATTGTGTTCCAATTCAGTAATATGCGCATAACGGTTTAGTTAGATTGTTCTAATTCAAAAAAATGTCGAAGTCGAACACAACAGTTATTGTATGGCTCCAATTTTTTTCAATATATTGAACATGAATATAGGGACCTACAGTTTTAGAATTCATCTATATAATATAATCAAATGCTGGACAATTTGTTTCATAAACAAATTTTTTTTTTTTATTTGAACCAAAACAAGGTTTTTACATAAAAATTCTTATAACTAAAACTTAAAATTAATATGAAATTTAATTACAAAGCTAAAATTTTAAATACATTAAAATCAAAAGTTTATTTATTTGTTTGTTGGTTGTAGAAAATGCATACATAGCAAAAACACAGTTAAAATGCAATTTATAAAGTTAAAAAAACAAATAACTAAATTATAAAATTATAAAATAATGTGAACTTAAAGGAATTATTGTCTTGGGTCATGAATGAATTTTAAGTTTAATTTACGTTTAAAAGTGTATCTAGAAATTTTTATTGAAACATCTGTTTATTGGTTCATTTTTTCCATATTCAGTTCTATGAGTATTTTCAACTAAAAACTTCGTGCTTCTCGTATTTCTGCCCCCATTGTTTATTTTACAAGTATCTACTAAAAACTGAACGTCAATTTTTTTTCTTAAGACGTCAATTGTAAAGCAGGAAGAAAGAATTTGCCTGCGTGAGGATAAAGTTAAGATATTTAATATCTAGGCAGAATTGCATAATACGTTGCTAAGTACTTTTAGAAACTCTCGCATACAATAAGCTCTAATCATTGATCAAAATAAAAAAAACGAATTATTAAGTAAGATGCAAATTGGAAAGTCTGTAATGCTATTTGCATCTTACTTTTGGAAATTAACAATTTTTTGTAGGAATGGATTTTTCATATCATTGGGAAAGTTTTTTTGTATACAAATTCTTAAAGTCTTATTATTTTCGTATGATATGATGCTATAATTTCTAATTTACTATTAATAATAATCGATACTTTCATATCATCTTATTTAATGATTAATTCTAAAGTAAATTTCAAACTATTATTTATTAAAAATATCAATATTTATTTTTTAAATTGATTTGTTACGCAACAGTTATCATATTAATATTATAATTTTGTCAATTTTTACAATTTATTTAGAAATTCTCGTATAACTTCACCCATATTATAATATTTAAATATGTCGTTTATATAGTTGAACTAGTATAGTATTAAAAGCATTATTTCTATCCAAATTACCATATAAAATTTATAAAATTTGAGTTAATTTACTTTATTCAGTAAAATTTAAGATGAAGTCACTATAAAATTTATTTATAAATTCACTTTAAATTTATATAGGTAATATTACTAATAATATTGAATGTATACGTACTTTGTATCAAAGTGTTATATTTTGATAAAATAAATGGATGATAATATTAATTGCAACATATTTTATAGTAAACAGTTTTAATAAAGTATATATAATAGGTATAATTAATTATATATTTATATAATATATTATTATTATTAAGTGTATATAGATTTTGTTGGTAAACTTTTTAATGATATTATGTAAATGTTTTTATTATCTAAACTAATGTAATTTGTGTTATTAAGAAACATCGAGTTTTAAAACTATAGGGTTATCAACTTTGAAATAGTTTTTCTAAATCAGAGTTTATATTTAGTAACTACATTAGAAAGCTAAAATGGACACGAGAAAGCCAAACTTAGGTATGTTAACAAATTCCAACAACCATATTAACTTTGGTTTCAATGCCTCAAGAAAGCAGGATTGCAAACCGTACCTGAATATGAACCCAAAAATCGATCTGAAGAAAGCCTTTTGCCGAACTCGAACCTGGACCCATTTAAAATCGTAATTCATGTTCACTTATTATTTTTATACCCGTGCATACATATATGACATCGGGTATATTAGATTTGCTCCTCCGTTTGTAACGCATCGATCTAGACGAGCTAGATATAGTGTCAAGGGTACGTATCGGCTCAGAATCGAAAAATGAGTCGATCTAGCTATGTGTGTCTGTCCGTCCGTCCGTCCGTCCGTCTGTGTGTCAGCACGATAACTCAAAAACTAAAAGAGCTACAGTTTTGAAATTTTCACAAAATATTTTTCAATCAATTTCTAGGTTCCCTATTTTTTTTGGTTAAGATCGGACCAAAACTTCGGGTAGCTCTCGAACAACTAACTTTTTCAACTCCAACATTTTCATACAAAAATTTTAAATTTAGCTTGCATCTTGAAATTATATGAATTTTTATACCCGTGCATACATATATGACATCGGGTATATTAGATTTGCTCCTCCGTTTGTAACGCATCGATCTAGACAAGCTAGATATAGTGTCAAGGGTACGTATCGGCTCAGAATCGAAAAATTAGTCGATCTAGCTATGTGTGTCTGTCCGTCCGTCCGTCCGTCCGTCCGTCCGTCTGTGTGTCAGCACGATAACTCAAAAACTAAAAGAGCTACAGTTTTGAAATTTTCACAAAATATTTTTCAATCAATTTCTAGGTTCCCTATTTTTTTTGGTTAAGATCGGACCAAAACTTCGGGTAGCTCTCGAACAACTAACTTTTTTAACTCCCATATTTTCATATAAAAATTTGAAATATATCTGCACATCTTGTATAACATGAATTTATATGAATTTTGTTTTTGTTTGTTTTTTTTTTTGTTTGTTTGTTTTTTGAAGATAAAGAATTTTTCAAGTAACGATTTCATACGATTTAAATGATGCGTAAAATTTTTAAAAAAATTTTAGATTTGGACTTTGTACTTTGAGATTTATGAATTAAAATGAAAAAAAATTATGAATATGATGATAATTTTTGATCATGATGATCTGATCATTATATGAGTATGATTATAATATGATGCTTATTTTGCTTGGTTTTAATATAAGTATTTGTGAATTAAAAATTAATTACAAGAGATAGAATTGAAAAATTAGAGCTAGAGTTTTGAAATTTACACAAAAATTTTTTTTGGACATTTTTTAGGTTCCCTATTCTTTTTGGTTAAAACCAGACCAAAGCTTCGGGGAGCTGCCACACAACTTATTTACACCAATATGAATTTCCTCAAAAGTAATAATACCAGGAAGATGAAAATTACACACGGTTAGTTCCATAATGAATCAAGCACTTATATGAAATTTCAAAATGTTACGGCTTCATTTTCGGGGGGCTGCCATACAACTCTTTGCACCAATATGAATTTCTTCAAAACTAATTATACTATGAGGATGAAAATTACACACTGTTAGTTATATATTGAATCGAGCACTTATATGAAGTTTCAAAATGTCACGGCCCCATTTTCGGGGGGCTGCCATACAAAGTTTTCAATTCAATAACGCTGAATCTAATAAAGCTAGGAGGTTAAAATTAAAATTGGGCAGGTAAAGTAATAGGACAAGTTACTTGGCAAAGTTGAATATCACTCGGACCAACTTTTAGAGTGGGGCATTTTATTTTTTTTTTTTTTTGTTTTTTTTAAGCAAAAATTATGGGATAATGAATTAAGATTTTTTTTTTTTGTTTTTTTTTTTTAATCAAAAATTATAGGATAATGAGTTAAATTTTTTTTAACTATTTTACTTTTTTATATTTTTTGTAATATATTCTAGCATTATAGAAATAAATAACGGTTTATTTTTCATATTATAGTGGGTATGCACGGGTATCTAAAAGTTGACAAGGGCAACTATAATCTTCCTCGTGTTTTTTTGTTTTTTGTTTTTGTTACAAAAAGCAGATAACGATTTCGAGTTAGAAATTCATATGATTTAAATGATGCGTAGTTTATTTAAGATAAGCAAAAAAGAAGACAAAGATTTTTTTTAAGTAAATGGCTTATTGATATTGATAGATTGATAGATTATGAATATGATGATTATTATATGAATATGATCATATGAAGTTGATTTTGCTTAAGTTTAATATACCTATTGGTGAATTAAAAATTAATTATAAGAGATAGAATTGAAAAATTAGAGCAAGAGTTTTGAAAATCACACAAAACATTTTTTGGACATTTTTGAGGTTCCCTATTCTTTTTGTTTAAGACCAGATCAAGGTTTTGGGGAGCTGCCACACAACTTCTTTGCACCAATATGAATTTCTTGGAAACTGATAATATTACGAGGATAAAAATTACACACTGTTAGTTATATAATGAATCGAGCACTTATATGAAGTTTCAAAATGTTACGGACCCGTTTTCGGGCAGCTGCCATACAAAGTAATCAATTTGATAACTGTGAATCTAATGAAGGTACGAGGTTAAAATCAAAACTGGGCAGATAAAGTAATAGGACAAGTTAGTTGGCAAAGTTGGACATCACTCGGACCAACTTTTAGGGTGGGCTATTTTTTTTTTTATGGGATAATAAGTTAATCAAAAATTATGGGATACCTAATAAGTTAAATATTTTTTAAACTATTTTACTTTCTTATATTTTTTTTGTAATATTTATAATAGCATAGGGGAAATAAATAACGGTTAGTGGGTATGCACGGGTATCTAAAAGTTGACAAGGGCAACTATAATCTTCCTCGTTTATCTTCAAGTTTTAATATATAGATAATATAGTTATAGTTGGAGTTCCTACAGGGAGGATATTAAAAAACGATATTAAAATCCAATATCGTTAATGTCACCAAAAATAAATTTGGGGTTTATGGAGCCCTTCCAAGATTATCTACTAAAAATGTATTTATCATTAAATGCAGACACTTTCAGTTTTAGAACTCGATTTGAACCTGAATCCGAAAAAAACCTAATAAAATTCTCCAGATCGAACCCACCCCTGAATCTACATCCGATTTTTCGCGAGTTTGCAATCATGGTTACCATAAATTGTAAAATTATTAAATAACTTTATACTAATTATAAAGAGTGTAGTGTATATTAATAATAAACTTTTTGGTAATATTTTAATTTAATGTAAGAGGTTTTTCTTTTTATCGTAAATGTCCTTCAACTAATATTCTAATAAAATAATATTTATATTAAATTATCCTTAGGAAATAAAATTGTTTGTAATATAATAAATTATATTATATTTAGTCGAATTAAAATTTTTTTTATACATATATTATATATATACATATTACCAATATGGTTACATAATATTATCTATATAATATTTTTAAAGTAAATTTTTAAATAAAATAAAATTTAATTTATTTAAGTAATGGATTAAAATATACATATATACGTCATAAGAGTTTTCATTTTGTAGCTTAGAAAGTCAATTAACAATTTGTATAAAGCTTAAAATGAAGTTTCATATTATTGTCATTAAAATTTTATTAATTGTTGTCTTTTATAATAATATTTAAATATTAATTTGCGTTTGATCAATTTATTGTTAAATTTATAATAGAAATTTTGTCATTTATGAAAATAACATTTTTTTAAATAAATTGGTTTTAAAGGAAAATGATGAATAATTTATAATAGAATTTAAATATTTGGAGATTTATTTCATCATAAATTATTATTTTATATTTATTTTTATATGAAAATTTTGAAAAGTTAATATTTTTATATAAATTTTCTAGCTATTGTAAGTCTTTTAAATTAATTTTACAATATTTTTGTATTACAGAGACCTATAATTCAGGTGTCATACAAAATATTAATGTTTACAAGTAGGTACATACATATTATATTTCGTACAATAAATTTTTAGAATTATTATGAAAATAATAAAAATTTGTTTAATCTTTGCCAAATTAATTATTTTTAAAATTTACTTAGAACTTAATGTAATATAAATTTTAAAAATTTTTGATGTGAGTTATAAGGAATGAATTAAAATTTATTAGGTATTTAAATATTTTTATTTAAACATTTATTAATATATTTTTTTAATTATAAAAAGTTTTTTTAAAATTAAAGATAATTTGTTGATTTTTAACAATTTTTCTTATATTACTAACTTATATTATATTTCTTATAATATATTATATAACAATATTTCTTACTCGTAATTTATTTCTAAAAGAGTTCTAAAAAATTATTTGAAACTTATTATGGAACATTGTTGAATTTGAAAATGCTCTTGTTTTTTTTCATCACTTGTTTTTATTGATGATAAAGAAATTTTTTTCTAAATAAAATATTCAACACACAACGGCAACTTTTTTTGACAGCTAATTTTTTAAACGTGACAGTTAAAGCTAATGATAGATTCACAAAACTGTGAATGCTAATTGGGCGTTTTTCTTTTTCTCATCAGATCAGTGCTCAGAGCAAACTATGTTCAGATTAAAATTTTATCCGAACTCTGACGTTTTGAGTAAAAAAAAAAATTCTCAGAGCACAGATTGTCAACTTTTATCCAAATTATGTTCTAACGTCATTATTGTTTCATTGCATCAAAGTTTATTTTATAAAATTGAAACTTAAAAGATTTAAAATTTAAAATTTTAACCTTTTAAGTCTACGTTCTCCGTTTTTTAATATTTTAAAAAACAAAATGTCTTGATATACAAGATAGTTTTTTTAATTTTATTCCTAATTTGACGTTTCCTTGTTTGACAACACTATGAAATCTGAGAAATTTTTATGAGCTCACAGATCGTACTCTGAGCACTCTGCGAGTTAAAAAAAAAACACAAAATGGATAATCTGAGCACAAAAAGAAACACATTTTATAACTTGACAGTTCTGCTAACAAAGTTGATTGTTATAGGTTTTTGATTGTAATACTACGGTTTCTTTATTGTTTTATAAATCAAAAATTCAAATTTTATTTATCTGTTAACCTCTTTTTCAAATTTATATTTTATTAATAAATTAAATAATAAAATTAATTTTTACATAAAAGAAAAATCTAAAATAAAAATAATTGTAAATATTGTGTAATGCATACATATTAAATCTAATTTTAAAATAGTCGACGAGATTTTAGAATTTTTAATGCCAAATAAAAAATCCAATAAAGTATTTAACTACTGCTTTAATAAAATATAAAAACAAGTAATGAAAAAACCAATTACTTTTATAAACAGTACACATTTTCAAAATTAATATTCATTTATTAATAAGTATTTTGTAAACATAATTCCATAATAGTTCTTGAATAAGGTGTACATTAACCTTATTTGAAAATTCTTTTGTTTTTTAAATCATGACTTACAATATAGAAGGCCATGTCACAAAAAGCGAAAAGTGTTTTTGAAAAGGCATTCTTTAGAGGACAAAATATACATGCAGTCTTATGGAAGCTTTCGATATGAGGTATATTAAAATCGTTTTATTTCGAAGGGGTTTTTAAAATATGTTCGCTTAAAAAAACATTAAAAAAAATGGACAAAAATCACTTCTAAAAACTTAAAAGTAAATCTGTAAAATATTAAGTTAAGACTTTCATTTAAAATCTGAAATTTTGATATGCTGTAGATAAATTTATAAAAATATTATTTTAACTTAAAATGCGGTATATATGGATAAACATTTCATACAAAGTAAAAGTCAAAGTGAAAATTGACAAGAAGCAACATTTTTTTATAAAAAAAAACATAACCTAAAAATTACCTCAAAACGAAAAAGAAAATCGAGTATCGAAAAACAATCGAAGTATGTTCTCAAAATACAATGATAATTTTCGTAAATACATTTGATTTCCGTGACAGAGACTTGAAAATTATTTAAAGTTTTGATTTAGATGACATAAGCGTTTGTAAAGCCACGGACGGACTGACATTTTTTTCAATTTTATTTTTAAAATAATGTTTTAGTACAAACTTTATTATTAAATAACTTTTTATTTAAAAGATTGTTACTTGTATGTTTTTATTTATTATACATTTTTGTTTATTTATTTTGTTTGTATGTATGTTATGTTTTTTTTGTTCCAATATTCGCAATCCATATTGAACCGTAACAAATTTTCACGGACCATAAACTAAACAAATTTAAAATTATATATTTATATTTTACCGTTTTTTTTCTTCTTTATAATGTTGCTACATAAATATTTGTTCGTAGTTTGTTGAATGCCGTTAGTTTTTGTAAAACATTTAGTAAACGCAAAGGAAATAAATTTTAACATGTCCCGTTGTTTAATGTTTGTTCTGTTTCTTGTTGTGTTTTCCTTTTTGCTTTCTTTTTTTTAGCTTTAATTTACGTAGGTAGGTATGTTTATTAAAAATGTTTACAACATTATATTTAGGTGAATTTAACCGTTATATGCACTGTGTAATATATACACCTAATTCCATATTTACACGAATTTAAAAAAACGCGTTTTGAAAAAATGATTCAATTCTCTTTATACGCGATCGAATTTGAAATAACGCGACTTAAAAAATCTGATTGAATTCAAATTAAACAATGTTCGAAATTCAACAAAATAATTTTATCAAGAAAATATATGATTTTATTAATTAACATTTACACATGCACACATGAATTTTAGTTCCTTTGACTAACTATCGTGCAATATACAAAGAACTTCCGAAAAACTAAACGCCGAAACGACAAGACCACTACAACATTACAGTAGCTTAAGTATGAATATGAAATTTCATGTATTAAAAGTTTACAGCAGTGTGAGTGTGAAAATAAAAAAATTTGAATGAGAGTGATATTCAAGTGACATAGCAACGAGATGGCTGACATTTAAGTGACTTTAAAAAAATACCTACAATTTACTTTATGAAGCTGAATTTATTATATATTTTATTAATAAAGTATTAATAAAGGGTTACACCTTAAAATCATAAATTTGTGTAACCCTTTATATATAAAAACATCGCAAATGTTTCTGCCATTTCATAACTTTTTTTACACGATTTATGTTTGTGCGGAATTTTGTCGGAACGTATCTATCGCGTAAAAAGAGAAATAGTATAAACAGATATTTTCAATAAAAATTGCGTTTATACAAAAAACAAATTTACTTGTACACTACGGCATATGCCGTTTAATTTTATCAATTTCATAAAAATAAATATAGATATATTCTTAAATAAAATAAGAGTGTACAAAAGTGTGTGGGCAATATGTATCAACAAATATAAGGAGCCTACACATTTAACAAGTTAAATGCTATTTATATAAAGATATTCGAAAAAAAACAAAGTACCGTTGCAAAATTACTAAATAAACCTTCTATTGAGCTTGAAAATGTCGTTTTGTACTAAGGTATAGTGAAAATTTTGAAAAAAAATATCTTATTGAATTTTAATCAAATCTGTGTAAATACCCACAATTTAGTTATTGTCCGATTAATTATGATATTTATCTATTGACTTAAAGGTTGTAAGCCTTTTGATGTTTCTAATAGGTTCTATGACCGAAAATTTAAAAATTTGAGCTTAAAATGTGTAATCTGATATTAAATTTTTATTTATAAAGATTGTTTTAATTTAGAATAAATTGAAATGATATAACAATTTGAAAACAAAATGTTTATTATTTATTTAGTAGAGACCTTAATACCTTAAAGTCGGTAGGTACCCTTTTTCAATAATACTGCTAAATCTAACCAATAGTATATAATGGTTAAAACGCCGACTTTTCAAGTGGAAGGTTTAAACCGTGGCTGGATGATATTTTACTCAGTTGTTAAAGTGGCAGCTTTCAACCGCAAAGTCTAGGGTTCAAATAATAGTCAGATCATATACAATAAAATAATATAATTGATAATTAATATGGGAATAGTTTATATCATAATAAAAAATATATTTAAACTTAACACATTGTATGTGGTAGGGGCCTGTACATAAATAATTAAATAAATTAATATATGTATAACTCTTGTGTAAGATAATAGATAGCGTATAAAATTTGGCATTATAAAAACTGTAACTGAGAAAAATTGCAAGATTTGTTAAAAATCAAAAGATCTGTAGGTATATAATTTTAGTTACATTAAAAACTTATTTCATATATTTTTCCAAATTTACTACTTTGATTTTCATGTACCAATAGGATGAAATCTTTCTTTATGTCACCATTCATTATAAATATTTTATATGTACAACAGTTGGGGATCAATCATTTGCCCACTTTTTACATTAGAGACAATTCTTCTTTCTGTTAACCTTAATCAAGCAATTTACTTTTATATTAAAACACTTTTAAATGCAAAAGATCTACCATCAATTTTTAGTTAATGAAAATTTTCAATATTTTGCACTTTAAAATTTTCAAGAATTAAAAGAACTGTTTCTTATTCCAGCAATTTACTATCATAGTAAAACGGTAATAAGTTTCCAAGATCTGTCATAATTTTTTTTATTTTCTATATTTTAGTGGGTCAGTCTTACCTTAATAAAAGTTAAAATAAATCATTAAACTTTTCAATTCACAATTCATTAGATATTCATAATTAAGACTGAAGCTACAATAAAATCTGATTATTTTAATTGCAGATGATTAATGAACCAAAACTAATTTTTGTCATAGAAAGATACAGCCTTTTTGTCTGATGAAATACTCAGTGTCACTTCTTAAAAAAAAAAATAATTCTAAAAAAGTTCCAATCACACCCTTTTTTAAATTTTACAAATAATCAAAAATAATTTAAAATGCACAAGTGTAAGTGGAAAGAGGATCAAAGTGTATAGACCGAAATTAAGTTGACACAATTCTTTTGATAAAAGATTTTTTGAATTTTTTCAATCAAAACTTTTTAATAAGATTTTGGACACATAAAAGAAAATAAAATTATTTTGTTTATCCATTAACATAAAATTTAAAATTTGTTTTTTTTTTTTTTTTTTTTTTTTCTTTATTTATTTACAAAACTTCAGTGTTACACTTTCTTATATACTTATATTATAAATTCTTGTTTTTTTATTGATCTTAGCTTAAGCTGATTGATCTCATAGTTTATCAAATGACAAAGTGTTGTATTAGATAGAATAATATTACTTACAAATAATATATACAAATAAATAATAAAATAAAAAAAAAAAAAAAAAATTTAAATTTTTTTCAAATTTTAGAATTGTTTTCAAATTTTACTTTTTTTTTTTAATTTATAATGCAAAAGTATATTTAATAGACTTAAAGGCAGTTTAGGTTTCATTTTTAGTTTGAAAATTGATTATAATTAAATTAAAAATGTATTTTTTACGATTTTTTTGAAAAATTTGTTATTTTTAGTTTTCCATAATTTTTTTTAGGTGTATAATTAATTGGTAGAACACTTATAGTCGAAGAACAATAAACTAAAGCAATTTGAATGCTTTATCCAATCAATCATTTGACAACAAATCTTTTGTCATTAGGTTTAATATAACATTTTAATTAAAATTGTATTTAAATAATATCTTAAACTGTAATAGTGTTTAATTGAATTATTTTTATAATGAATCAATCTTATGATGTTTCCTTACATCCTGACCTAAGTTTACAAGTTTTTATAACAGATGTCGCCCTTTGATGCAGTTCAAAGCTAATTAGAAATGTTAAAACTTTAATTAAGGTTATCTAATTCTAATGATTTTCAGTAAGGGTTTATAAGTTCAAAAGCAAAAAGATCGGTGTTGTACAGCTGTTAGCTTAATGACTGCCTTCTCGTGGAAAAATAGTAAAATAATTTATATCACATTAACATTCAATGATTTGCAAACAAGACTTGCTTAGAGATTCTAAAAATTATGTTACATCATGGTAGCTATAAAAGGCATTTTAAGATAAAAAACAAAAAATATTGTACTTCTTAATACAGTCAGGTTAGGCTTATAACACTTTAAACTTCTCTCTGGAATAGTAGCAAGTAACTTATTGTTAACGTCAAATTCCTAGCTGGTATAGTCAAGTTTTACCAGTCTTATTAGAGATCCACATTTGATATATGTTTCGTCAAGAATATTAAAAATGAGGAAGGGTATAGTAGTGTACACGCTGTCAACGCTAGGACACTCGCGTGAATTTAAACATTAATGTCATCTGGTTAATAACTCTTTGCAAAATTTCAAATACCCAACTTTATAGACTTTGAGTTATGTATAAAAGAATATATAAGTTGTATGGCAACTCTCCGTACTACATGAGCTATTATTTATGTTTGGCAATGAAACTATAGTACTTTTGGCAAAATTTTAGATATCCTCAGATTTATTAAGCGTAGAAAATCCTTCATATAAAAAAAGGGAGTTGGGACGGAGCTACTCCAACTCGTTGAACATACTCTCTTGATTTCAAAATCGATCACAGCCCTGGCATAAAAACAATTTAGTAAAAATATGGCATAATCAATAATAAATAATTATATATCTTTAAAAAAAAATACATTAATATAACAATTTAAACAAACAATTTAATTTGACTAATATAACTCACAGATAGAGTATACCATATTATTTAAATACAAAATATTACTATAAAAATATTAATATAAACAAAAAAAGGAATTGTAAATATTGAAAATCTAAGAAAGATAAGGCCTAGTACTATCTCATGTTTCAATTGTATATGGAATTCAATAAGACCAATTCCAATAACATGAATAGACAGGCTATATGGTATAGACAGCCTTTTTAGCCTAATAGTTGAACAGTTAGCACTTAAAAACAAAAAAAAAAAAAAATCTAGCCTTCTCCTCCTTTACGGCGTCAAAACTTAATGGCAAATTCAGTGTACTCTTTGAACATACGTTCAAAAGGGTATAAAATCTTCCAAAGAATATTAAAGTAAATTAATCTCAGGCAATTTAAATTTTTATGTAAATGCAATGGTAATTCAATACATCTTAAAAATTTAAATATCCCTTTAAGGAACTTAAATAGTCTTAACCTTATCAAACACATATTTGAATTGATTATTTTAATATGAAAATATTTATTTATTTATTTTTATGTTTTTCATAATTAGCTAAACATGTGCCATTGAATTTCAATTGCCCTTCATTTTTAAAGACTTCTTAATATTTAAAATTTCTGAAAACAATCAAGTTATATAACAAAATATGTAATTTACTTTAACACCTTAATCTACTTTAATCAAATTTAGTGTAGAAAATTTGAAAAAAAAATTTAAAAGTTTATTTTATTTATTTTTTTTTATTGAATTTTGTTGATTACGATTAAATAAAAGTTAAACTAAAATTATACGATAAATGATAATAAATATTTTTTAATCTTGTAAATATTATAATAATATATGTTAAGTGCTTAATATTGAAATACATTATAATATCTAATATCTATAGATATATTATAGAGATTTAATTGAATGCATAATATAATATTAGTAATATATATATACAATATAACCATTTTATATAATATGTAATATATTATATAGTATATACTATATATACATAATATAATATAAGTATAATATGTGTTCTAAATAAAGTAATTTATTTAATTTGTGGTATCAAATATTAAACAGTTTAACATTGTAAATTTCAAATTACATGTGTATAAAGATATTTTTAATATTTACAGTGTGGGACAAAAAATTTGGTGTTTAAAAAAAATTCAAGAAAAGGTAATTGTGGTAATTTGTTTTCCTTTTCTTTTTAAGGAAGATGTGAACTTCTTAAAGATTCCTTAAAACCTGAACCTCCTGGGAAGAAAAAAACTCGCGTAGTCACAAGAATCAGCTTCCAGTATTCAGAGGAGTGGAATAAATAGGCAATTCTTATGCAGTTAATCTATTAAGCTAAAGAGTAAAGATATGAAAGGCTTTCATTGGATTGGCTATTTATATTCCTTCATTGTGAATGGAAACATTTTAAAATTAATTTTCATTTTTACATTTTAACATTTTCCAATGTACAAGAGTTACAAATGTTGTTTCAATATTTTTAATTTATTTCTCTGAAACATTTTTTTGTAAACAGTTCATTCCAAAAGTATAATCTTTAATATCTATAATTGTGTATAACATAAAAGAGTTAAGCATTTTATGAAACGCAGCCTTTTTAAAATTTTTCGACCAATCTTTGCGCCCTATGGCTCGGTTCACCACACCAGAGACGGTTGCTGGATGTTCAGTTTTATTTTCGAGAAAATGGGGATTGATAATTCTTTGAAATCCACACAAAACTATGCATCTGAGAGGGTGTTTTTGTCGCTGATGCACTGTTGCTCTCCAATGTCTCTGTACTCCAAATTCGGCAATTCTATTCTTTAAACAATTCTTGATATTTGTGTTTTCGCTATTAATTTGATTGTTCAAAAAGTTCACAGTCTTTGTGGCAAGCTAAATTAAATTATTACAAGGTTTTGCGCTGAATACAATGATTTTATAAAATTTTGTTAAATTTTTTATTACCTGCAATTCAGTTAACCCAAATTGTCCCACCCTTTAGTTTATTTTAGAAATCCTTAGTTAATTCTTGATCAAACTTGTTTTTAATAAAAAAATGCTTCAAAATTTCCTTTTCACGCGAATTTAAAATAACGCGATTTGAAAGGAAATGATTTAATTCTACTTGGACGCGATTGAATTTGAAATAACACAATTTATTTAACAAGATTGAGTACGAATAAAACGATTTGATTTTCCAAAAAGAAATTTTCAAAAAAACCAATCAATTTTTTTACTAGATTTTCCTTTTTAGTGGATTTTCGCGTTGCTGATAATTGTTTTTTTATAAATTTAAAATATGGTTTACACTCCTTGTTAATGGCGCTCACTGTATTAATTAGGAATACTTTTATTGAATTTATTTTTCAAAAAAATTGCCTAAATTAAATTTTATTTTTTTTTATGATTAATTTTTAGATTTTTGTTTTATAGGTCACCATTAGTCTCTATATTATTATTTAAAATATATGTATATATCTACAGATATTGTATATATATTAAATATAATATGTGTTCAAATTACCATCACATATCATAACACATTATAAAAAATAATATTGACAAATATTTACAAAAATAATCATTTTAAATATAACTTATAACCATTAAAAATAGTTAAAAATCAACAATAAACGACATTAAAACAATTTATAATTATAGCCTATATTGGTAGGTATCTCTAAAAGCTAAAATATGATTACAACAAAAGCATATTGAATAAAGTGAACAAACTGTGCAACCACGCAAAGAAGTATTTATGAAACCTCAAAATAATCGACATATAATTATAATATACTACCTTCTAGGTATCTAAAACATTGAACCTATATATACATATCGGTACTACTATTATATTACTGTTATATGTGTAAATGTTGAATTCAGTGGAAAGGAAATAAAGTCCAATAAATTTGAAATTTCGTTAATTTTGTTTTTTACCGTTATTTTTGTTATTTCAATATTTCTTTTCTAAGAATTTCACTGTTCTTTAACGGTAGATATGTTTTGTTTTTATTTTTTTTTTTTTTAATTTTCTATTCCTGTTTCTTAATATTTATGGCATTTAGAATTAAACGTTAACTAAAAACTCCAAAAAAAAAAAAAAATAAAATGAAAATCAAAGTTAAATGGATTCACCCATTCCTTACTCTTGAACTGAATACTAAATAAATTATAAAAACCAAAAAGAAAATTTTAAGTCTACCGGAAAGTTTATATTTGAAAATTTTATTACAACTAATATTTCAGTTTGTTCAAGTATTTTCGGCATTTTATATAATTTATTGGAAAAAAATATTGAAACGAAGCGCTTGAAGTTTGAGAAGCGATTTTTGCACTCAAGTAATTATTATTAAATAATTGAGCCGCGTCTGTAAATTACTAACCCAAATCATATACGACCGAATAAGCCGTATATGATTTTGGTTTTCCTATAATATTATTTAACAATTGGTTTTCTATTGACCGTTTGCCAGTATTTGACCAACAGTGTATACTCTGTTATTTTTCTCTTAACGGCTGGGTGGCACAGTGGTTAGAGTGCCGACTTTCATGCGAGAGGCTCCGGGTTCGAATCCCAGTGAAAGTGAAAAAACTTTTATCTGGTTTTCAACTCGACTCAGCTTCCATTCGCTTTTGGGTTCAAATTAATGGCATAATCAATAATTAATAATTATATATCTTTAATAAAAAATACATTAATATAAAAATATAAACAAATGCAAAATATAAACAAATAATTTAATTAAATAATATAACTCGCAGATATAGAATACCATATAACTCAAGTACAAAATTATTAGAATATAAACAAAAATAGAACTGTTATAAGGCGTAGTACTATCTCATGTTTAAATTGTATGTGGAATTCATTTGATCAGTTCTAATATATGAATATATTTCCCCTGTTCCGACATGCACATATATCGTCAGGCTGTTTAGCCTATCACAGTGAACAGTTAGCACGTAGAGGTGCCGCCAAAAAAAAAAAAAAAAAAATGTTTTTATTTTCTGACCTTTAATTTTTTGGAAACACATTACATTATTGTGTCCGATCAAGAATCTCCATTTGTACAATTCGATATAATTTGTCAAGCTATATTCAATCGCTTTGCCGAAAATTCATTTGTTTAAAGTAATCATTTTTATCAGTTATTATCACAAATAGTGTAAAATATTGACATGAATCTTTTTTTATTACGCTACGGATACACATGCTACTGACAGTTCATACTTTACAGTTTTAATACTTTACTAATTTTTTTCAGTAAACTTTATATTTAAAAGCCTAAGATAACTAAACATTATAAGCAGAATAAAACACTATAAATATACAAAATAAATAACAAAAAAAAAATACAAAATATTGTATATAATTCTTAAAACAACCACTGAAGTGTTCAATGTTTATAAATGAAATATTAACTTTTATTCTGGGATTTTAACCATTGACAATGAAATATTTGTTCCCTAACTCCTTGTCTTTTTTTTTTTTTTATTTTTTTATTTGTTTTTCTAAGTCGAAATAAAAATCGCTTTAATATTAAAAATAAATAGAGAGCAAAATAAAATATAATATTCTAAAATAATAATATGAACAATGAATAAACAACAACGACAACACCAACAATGACAACAAAACAATAAGAATAACTGTAAATATAAACAATTCAAATATGGTATTTTCAATTCTATAACATTTATATATTTTTTTTTTAAATATTAAAACAGAAAATATACAAGAAATAAGAATAAAAAAAAAAAGAAAAATACCGTTACATGAATATATAACGGTATATTCATAATATTGAAAATAAACGATAATTTTTAGGCCTCAAGGATTGTTATTTTGTATTCATGTATCGTGTCGGAAAACAAATTACCACCGTAAAATGCCATTAGTCAATTTAAATTATAACAATAAGCGATATCTCTACCAATACCAACTTAACAAAATAAAAAAAATTAAAGTAAACCAAAATCAGCCAATATTTTTTGGTAGCAGTTACATGTACCTACAATATCTATTGAATAATTTTATACAAAAATTTTTAGTTTTAGTCTTCAAAATACTAAAAAAACAATAATGGAATACAGAATAAAAATTCTAACTTCATGTAAAAAAAAAAAAAACTAGTATTTTTTTACCGTAATACATACTTTAACATTAAAAATTAATATGTTAGTATAATAGTATTTATTAAACACCGTTATTTAACATTAACATAAAATGTATTCAAATTACTCGGAAAAAATAAAATGAAAATTAAAACAGATGCGGAGTTATTTACTTCTGTTTCATGTATTGGAATGTCAAAATGTCAATGTCGTCAAAATTTTCCATTATCTTTACCATTACTTACTTATATCTATGGCGTAAAGTTGCCCGATTACAGTATTGTAGAATTTTTCTATGGGTATAAATGAACCTATTCCATTTTTTGGAAAACCTATTTTCATTATTCCAATTCCAAAATTCCACGTATGCTAGCCTCGTTTAACATGTTACCTACAAATGTCAGTTAAAATGAAAATTGAGCTACTTTTGCTCAATTGTAAGAGCTTCTTAAAGTTCCATGACATTGATTTCTTATATACAACATGAAAATAAAATACGTTAATGAAAATGAGTACTTTAAGTACTTCAAGTTTTTCTTTATTTCTACTCTCTTTGGTAATATATGAATTCCACAAAGCTACACCATCTCACTCTATTTTAGGCGGTTGATTTAACTTCTGGCCATGATTTTCTTTCTCTTTGCAATTCGTTTTCTATAGTTCTTCTGCAAGTGTTTTTAAGTCTGCCCACTTTTCCATCGTGGTTCAATCTACCAAGTACCAAATACTTTGTTAAAATATAATACTTAGTTAAAGTGCAATACTTGCAGCTTTGAAGCTCAAGGTTGGTTTAAGATATAAGAGCCCTGGTTTGAAATCGTTCGAACTATATTATTTATTATTTAATCTCAAAAACTTTAAGAAATATTTTTAATGACTGATGAAATGAACCATTTCTCAACTTTTACATGCTTAAGCTAGTTTTCAAATATTTATAGACCAAGAAAATAATTGTGTTTTATTAATAGACAGTATTAGGTACTTTAAATCCGTCCCTTTAAGTTTTAAAATGGAATAAATGGAAATTATTTGGCTTTTAAAATGTTTTTATTTAATATTTGTAAAAGAATGTAGTTCCTATATCTAGTAATAAAACCGGCACCTTTACATATCTAGTAATAAAACCGCCACCTTTAGAATTAAAGTATAAAGAAAACAAAATTTAATTGATATTGTTGTTGTTTAATATACAATATCAATAATTACACAACTAACTTGCTGCTTAATTAAATGGTTAACAATTTTTTTTTGTAAATAAAAGAAAAAGCTAAAAACAAGTTCATCAATAATTCATGCATCAATTAAAGCTATAAAAATTTTATTTGAGTAATAGGAAAAAAAAAATATGAAATTTTATTGAAATAAGAATCTATTCAAAATTAAAAGGCTTTTAATAATACACATTTTCAAATTGATATAAGTTTGAGAATTATAACAACAAAAAATGTTGCAGACGCCTGTTTAAGGCAAATTTTTAAATTTTCAGACTCCCATAAGTCATAACTCTCGAAAAATATTTAAAAAAATGTTAGTTTCAGTAAACATTAATTTTAAATGTCATTTGTTTTATAAATTTCGCATGACGTTTTTATCTGTCAAAATTTACTGTCACATGTCATTCAAATATGTAAATAAATAGTACCTGAAATGCGAGTTGCAATTATTTGATGATATGAATAATTTAGACTGACTTTTTCAAAATTTGTGTTAAAAGGTGTTTCCTCCACAAAAGCTTAGCAGTTACTGTCTAAAAAATTGAAATATTAAAATTTAACTACTCTTTTTGAATAGTTAAAAAATTTTTCTAAACAGATAGATGGAGTTGGACAGATAAACCGATGGACAAATGGAATAATATAGATTGACAAACGATACGCAGAGTAAAACAATGAAATAAGTTTTTTAAAAAATTCATAAAGAATTGAAAAGGAAAAATATAATAATACAAAAAAAACCAAATAAAATGAAAATTTGGGAACTAAAACTAAAGTGTTTATTATTTATGTATTGTTAGTAAGAAAGCAAATTAGTGGGTTCTTTTATGTATACATTAAAAAATAAACCCCTAAATATATAGAGTAAATACTCGTAGATTAATACAATTAAATAAATATTAATAAATTTAAAGTTAGAAGATATAGTTTAAATAATATTCTACAAAATGTGAACTGCTAGTTCATTAAAAGTTACTTAATGTATAAATAGGTTTAGCATAGAATACAATGTCTTTTGCGGTAATTTATTTTTAGCACATTTTTAAAAAATTTTGTAAAAATGTGCCTATATAGCTTCACTCTGTCCGTCCGTCCGTCCGTCCGTCCGCATGTTTACAAAAACTTTTACACCGTTTGAAATAGAGTAAAAAAATTTTAACCATGGGTAGTTTTTGCAAAAAAAATAATTTCGTAGAAGAATTTTTTTCTGTAGCCCCACACGTTACGGGGCTACAGCCCCCCAAAGTTGGAAAAAGCCCTATATTTAAATTGTTATAACAAGTGTTCTGTTGGATATATTTTCAATCTGAAAACGGCATTCAATAGCTGGTTTTATAAGCTTTATA
Organism: Dolichopus griseipennis; assembly: GCA_963082915.1. NCBI lineage: Eukaryota > Metazoa > Arthropoda > Insecta > Diptera > Dolichopodidae > Dolichopus > Dolichopus griseipennis. Next base: position 9,172,992 of record OY720443.1, on the reverse strand, counting down.
AATATATAAAAGAAAAATGTTTAAGGTTGCCATACGGTACTAAAATTTAACATTACACAAAACTCAATTTTTGCAAAAATTTTGGCCACACATATTTTCCGAACGGTTCAAGCTAGGGTCCTGAAATTTTGGGAGAAGTTAGATACTCAAAAATTAGTAGGAATCGTTTAACAAAATTTTTTTGTCCAGGCCCATGTTTCGGAGCTATAAGGGCTCGAAAATTGAAATTTTGCTATTTTTAAACACCTGTAACTTGAATACCTGTCCAAATTTTTTTTTAGTGATATACAAATTTCAAAGCTCTTTAATTATATTTCAACATTTGTCAAAGGTTTTTCTTAATTTTGAAGGATAACGAAGCTATAGCCCCTGCAAATTCCAAAAAAGCCATATATTTAAATTGTTATAACAAGAGTTCTGTTAGGTTTATTTTCAATCGAAAAACGGTAGAAAAGAGGTGCTTTTATAGGCTTTTTAAAAATATGTCGTTCAAATGTATAGGGTTGCCATACGGTACTAAAATTTACCATTATATAAAACTCAAGTTTTGCAAAATTTTCGGTCCCATATATCTCCTAAACGGTTTAAGATAGGGTCCTGAAATTTTGGGAGAAGTTAGATCCTCAAATATTAGTAGGAGTCGGTTAACAAAATTTTTTTGTCAAGCCCCCTGTTTAGGAGCTATAAGGGCTCGAAAATTTAAATTTTGCTATTTTTAAGCACCTGTAACTTGAATAACTTGGCAACCTTCCCCATTGTAGGGTTATAACAACTTTAAAATAAAAACTTTACTGTTACCAGTAAATTTTATAAGTAAGCAGTAACTATTTCCAAGTAAATATTTCCAAAGTTAAACTCAGTATGTAATACAATATAATTTTGAAAATGTGCTTTTTTAAAAACCCTTGGTTTTTTTTCATCACTTGTTTTTTTTAACTGTTCAACTCTCAGGCTAATAAGCCTGTCTATACCATAGGAATATGCTGGAGCATAGGGTCATATTATATTCCTGTTATTAGAATTGACCTTAATGAATTCCACAATATGGTATTCTATATCTGTGAGTTATATTATTCAATGAAATTATTTGTTTTTATATTTTGCATTTGTTTATGTTGTTATATTAATGTATTTTTTATTAAAGATATATAATTATTAGTTATTAATTAAGGTATTTGAGTCTAATAGCGAATTGCAGCAGAGTCGAGTCGAAAACCAGAAAAGGTTTTCCATATTAACTGAGATTTGAACCCGGTCATTTCGCATGAAAGGTCGGCTCTATAACTACTGTGGCACCCAACCTTCGGTTGGCTCCAATGATATACATTATTCTAAGAACAGCTGAAGATTACCGGGTCTCGGGACCTAATCGTTAAATACAATGCTTTCTGAAAGCAGCCTGTAGGCTATTTGGTTTAAATGTTTTTAGTAAAATTTTCCTTAATATTAAAATTCATTATCCCTGTATTTTTTTCCACGAGGGTTGATGGAAAACATGAAAAACCGCCCATAATTACTGTACGGGATTTATCTGGGTCATATTGAACTTTTACTAACTAAAACTATCCCCCTTTGAATTGATTTGGGAGGGAAATTCGAGGTAGGATTTAGGAATTAAGATTATATTGCATAAAAGAAATAATTTCAAGGGAAGTCATGAAGATGGGTGTTAATGTTCTTCCTAAACTTTATTGGATTGTACACATAAGAACTACCAACTTTGGGAAACACATTACATGGTAACTGATTCCATAATCGCGATGTACACATAACAAACGAATTTCTATAATCGTGTTACGCCATCTTACTAATTAAACAGTGTAGGGATGAGAATCTGTCGCATTTCTTGTTTCATGTTGGAAAACTTTGAGTTTGAATAGGGTTTCTGTACTCGATTCGACTCGACTCGGACTCGTCGAGTATTTGGGTGGTTTCTTGGATTCGGGACTCGACTCTATTACTAGACGAGTCCAAGTTTTTAAAATTAAGCAAAAACTATTAACTTCAAAACGAATACAAGGCTCTTAATTCATTAGTATTTCTCAAATATTTTTACCTTAACTTAAAACAAAAAAGCAATTAAGTTGTTCAAATAAATGTTCAAATAGTTAAATGTAAGTTCAAAGTTTAATATTTGAAAATAAATTGATTAATAAATAAATTTGAGTAATTTCTTGACAGAACCACAAATTTCAGTGAAAAATCTTGTAATGTAATAAATAATTCCAATTTTAACAAATTTTAGTAATTTTTTTTTATAAATACTTTCTTGAGTTCCAAAATATTAAACGATTTCGCTTATTGATTTGGGTTTAGATTTAGATTGGATTCGACTCGGAATCGACGAGTTTTCAAAATTTAGGACTCGTACTCGCCGAGTCATAAAAACCCGAGTTTTCAGAAACCCTAAGTTTGAACATACTCTGAATCAGTCACACTAGAATTGACTAATTTAGAAACGGACCCATTTAGACAAAATAAAAATTAAAGCACAAAACCATGTACACAGCCAAATACAATTGCATCAAATTTACAGTGAAGTTCTTTATTTTAATAAATTAATTTTAATGCACTTTTTTTTTGATTTTGAAAATTTTTTTGTCAGAAAATAAAAGTTTTTACACTGTTAAATAATAAAACAAAGGATCCATTTTAGTTTTTTAAACTTTCAAAGCAAAAACTTTTAGGAAGGCTTCTTTAGTTTTAGTTTTTAAAAGTAAAATTTTCCTTTGTTAAAAATTAGAAGGGATGAACAAAACAATTAAAATATTAAAACAATAAAATAAAGAGCGCAAACATTTTTTGTTTGAAGAAAATTTTGTTACCTAGTTTTGGAATTGAAAACTTTTTTTTTGAAAATAGGGAACGGTACCTACTTTTTTTTTCTTTTGTTAATAAATAATAAAAAGAGTGACTTTTTTGGGGTTCCTTTTGGCATTAATATATAATTAGATATGTATTCACCGGTGTACTTATATTAAATTAACGTAGAAAAATTCATTGTTTTTAACTTTTTTCGAGAAATTGTCTGAAAGCTTTGGTCCAATTATTGAACCTTTGTTATAATAAAAAGATTCATATATTATGTATGGTTTTTGGTCGATAACCATCTATCATTACCGTTATATGTAGAACAATTTCCTATTGTTGGAAGTTAATATTTAATGTATATAAAAATTTTATTTGGTGGTTTTGAAAAAGTAGGAAAACACGCAAAAGGAGAGGGATCTTACCGGGTGCGCGTAGTTGCTCCTCTCAATTTTTTTTGGGATGGGTTTTTCTAGGATTTTTCTTGCAATTTTTTAACAAATTAATCAAATTTTTTTTAAAATTTTCCATAATTGTTAATTATGCGCAGAAACATTAATTCACTTGACATTATTCGTCAGAAACCCACCATCCTCAACTTTATCATCACAGGGCACCACGTATAGGTTATTAAAGAAAAATCTTTCAAACTATTATAGATTAAAGTAAAATTTTTTAAGCTTTAGAGCTTTCAAAGAAGTTCCAAAATTTGGCTTAGTTTACATCCAAATTTTTTCTGACCATTCTTCGAACCCACACGTGTTACCCAACACCAAGCCTGTTAAGAGACTCAACTCCATTTTTAAAAAGACTTACGTATAAAAAATGTGAAGTCCTATGGTCAAACCCTTTCTAATTTAGAGTAAAGTAATGGAAAAATCTTTAAAAATCTGTTGGGCCGCAATGGGTTAACAGAACTCTACAGTAAATTTTTTGAGAATTTCTTTGTGATCTAATAGGTACTTCACAAAATTCGACGAAATTTTTCTTTAAAAATTTTTTTCGACCAACAAATAGCCGGCCCGGCATCTGTTAATAAATTCAAAGTCTATCAATAGTGTAAAAGTAGTTCTCAAGGAGCCTCACATATAGAAAATTTGGACTCAATCAGTCAAACTGTTTTAATTTTAGAACATAAAGGTTAAATTCATGCACCACAGTCCCAACTTTGCGCCTCGTTACTGAACATTTTTAGTCCAGGATTTCTTTCCGTACACAAAAACCTCTAAGAGTCTATTCGCTACATACAAAGAAACAAACATACAAAATATATATATTATAGATTTTAAAATAAAAATGTTGATTTTAATGTTGAAAAATTTTCCAATTCCTCAAAACGTGAAATGGTAATTATAAAGCATTTAACTGCGAAAATATATACTAAAAGTTTTTCAAATTTTTTTGAATATTTTAGATCTTTTAGCAGCTTGATTTTTGATATTAAATTCATTCATAATAAATTGAATTTAATTGAAGATTCTTGATATCTTCCTATGGACAAAGATGTATGCTAAAATGTGCTTTCAAATTGCATATTATAAAATAATGTGAAATATTTGGAGATAATCGACTAATTTATTGAATTATCAGAATTTTTAATATTATAAGTATATTATTATGTGTTTTAAATGAAAATTCTCTCCTTTGTAATAATTTATATAATTTAAGGTAAATAGAGAGTTAAATGCTGTTAATTGTAAATTCCTCAGGAAATATTTATATACGTAATATAAATTAAAATAATTTTTTAATTAATAGGAACTTTTGCATTAATTAAATTAAAATTTTAAAATACATTAGTATAATAATAGTTATACCTTGATTACAGAATGTGAATTTTTTAAAAATTACTATTCAATTATTAAGAGACTAATAATGTGCTTTTCCTCATATATAAAATAGAATTGATTTCCATTCAGTGATAAAAAATTTTGGAATACAATTTAAATTGAAAATATTTGGACTTTAGATATTTAAGTATTCGGTATAACTTCAGGAGTACTATGCATAATTCCCTACTGTAATTACTGTTTATACCCGTGCATACATATATGAACATCGGGTATATTAAAATTACTATTCCGTTTGTAACAGTTATTCAAAACAAACAATTGATACCATAGCAACTATATAAACTAAAAATCGATGGCCGATGTTAGGACGAAGGCCTTTTAATTGAAAAGTGTGGGTTCGAATCTCGTTCAGAGCATATTTTTTTTTTAAATTCACCTTTTTTTTAATTCATCTTTTTTTTTATTAATTTTTTTTTGTAATTAAATATAAGAAAACAAATATTTTGAATTTTCTGTCAAACAGTTGAATTGCAATTTATGAAGTTCATATTTATTTAATACATAATAATGTACGCACGGGTAGCTAAAAGTTGACAAAGGCAACTATAATCTTCCTCGTTATTTTTTTAAATATTTCCGTAAAGGGCAAACTGGACAGGCTTCTCAGCTTAAATATTGTAGAGATTAATATTCATTTAATAAAATTTAATTATATATAAGAGATTTTTAAAATAAGAAGGTTTATTTTTCCCTACCAGACTCATAACCCAAGCATTACTGGAAATGAAAATGAAAATGAAATGAAATGCAAAAAAATTTGTATTTCACTTCCATTATAATGATTAAGTGATGAGTCTGATGTTACAAATACTCTTTTAATATATCCTAGAATTTCTAAATACTTTAATAGGACTTTTTAAAAATGGAATTACATAGAATATAAGTCAACCTGTACTTATCTCATAATACATACCTATTTATATACTTTTATTTTTTTATAACTTATTGGTTATCTTTCTAATCGAGGTATTCTTCAAAAACCCTTTAACTTGGTCTAGATTTATTTCAAAAAGCAGATTAGCAATTAGTGCAAATAAGGCTTTCGCAACTCAAAAATAAATAAATCAGAAAGTGTTTGTCGAAAAAGTTTTTATTATTTGACATTTGAATTAAAAAATTAAAATTATATTATACATGTTTTTAACACATTTAATAACTTAAAAAATATAAAAATATACATTAGCTATATAATATAATATTGTATAATATTGTATATTATTATATAATACATAACTATATCATGTAGTTTTTTTTTTTGTTAATAATAATGAAATTCAAAAAATTTATAACCATCTGTTCAAAAAAACTTTATTTGCATAAACTTAACACTTATGCAAATTTTTCTAGTTTTTTCTTATTTTCTATCACTTTCTATTTTCCTAGTTTTTATTCTTTATTTTTCTTTTTTTTCGTTTATTTTTTCTTTTTTTTTTTTTCAGAATAGTTTTATGTTTTTGACTTATGTCTTTCGTCCTATAAAATTCTGTTCCCTATTTTTATTCTATGACAATTGACGCACCATAAATAAATGACATATCAGACAAAAAAAAAATAAAAAACAATAACAAAAATATCACAGCATTCTATCACATAATAACAAATGTTATTTTTGATGTAATGTTATAAACACACACACACAACAAAACAACAAAACAAAAAACAAAAATAAGAAAATGTTTTCTAAGAAAACAACATATTATAGATAAAATATAAAATTTTAACAAATGTCATTTGACAACAGAAAAAAAAACATGTACAGTTTGTTTCGCAATAGAGTTATAAAATAAAGAAATAGGTAACTGTAAATATGTATTTCAATGGAATTAATTATAAATATAATGTTGAGGGTTGATTTAAATTGAATACTAAAATATTTATATTAAGTTGAAATTTTATAAAATGTAAATATTAAAGGCAGAAAATATTTTTTATAACTATTAAATTGAATTTTGAATATTCGAATGTGGATTTCTATAACAAAAAGTGAAATATGTTTAGTTTTCTCAATAAAAATTAAATTACATACAGTTTGCATTATCACATTATTTTACCACCATATGAACAAAGGCTAAAATTAATTGATTTGTGTACTTCAAATGTTAAATTAATGTTAAATCTAATTTAATTTCTAGTAAATTATTATTAGAAATCTTCAACGCCTTCGCTCTTGCAATTTATTTAAAATTAATAATCATAGGACTAACTATGTCAAATTCGAACCTATTAATAAAATGCTTATTATAGGTAACAAACATAAACCTAATATTGACTTTACACTTTCAAAACACTTCCAAATACAAAAATTATGCAATCGCTATTATTAGGATTATTTTTGTTTTGTTTTTCTTGTAGTAATGTAAAGTTTATAATTTTTAACTTTTAATTTTAATTTTAGTTTGAACTTAATTATATTTAGTCAAATATGTAATTTTTTATATTGATTTTAATTGTATAATTTTAATTGTTATTTGTATGCCTTTGTAAACTGTTTGTGTTAAACAGTATAATAAATAAATAATAAATAAATAATCTAAATAAATATAAATAATTAGCATTTTTAAAAAAACATTTCCTTGATCTCATACATTTACTGCACTTTAAAAGTAAAATATTAGGTCTTACGCAAAATGATTTAATGTAAGTTGATTATTATTATAATTGCGTAAGGTACTCTTACATTGTATTAAATAGATAAGAAAGCAAAAAGTTTAATAAAACTGTGAGCTTCGCAGGTTAAGTGCCTAATGTTTCAACCGATTAAATGTAAATCGAATTTTGGAAGCCTAAAAGTATGCAAGATATTAATAATTTTGAAAGAAATAAATTTCATACGATGATCATGTCCATGTTACATGCAAAGTCATAGAATATAACGCAAGCGATATAAACGGAAAGCTTCTGAGAGACGATATGTCAATACCATACATAGATAAATTAAATAAAAGAGATTATTGGTGGTTGGAAGTCGCTTAAGTTTAGTTAAAACTAAAAAAAAATCATTAAGTATTTTATAAGACTTGTTTTAATTAGGTTAGGTTATTTCATTTATTTTCCCAATATTGATATGAATAGTAGGTATTAAGCTTATAATTAAAGTCAATGCTAAAATTGAAAATAAAATAGTTTAAGTTTTAAATATAAGATAATGAAAATCGTTTTGTTAAATTTTTTGAGATTAAAATATTTTTAAGATCTACAAAGGGATAAATAAATTTTTAAAAGTCATACGAATACTTTATTGTTCCCAAAAAGAAAAACTTACGTAGAACTTATAAGCAGAAATAGAACACTGAAAACTAGAATGTGCCACATTAGGCTAGGCCATCTAATCGAAATAAATTTTTTTAAAGAACAATAATGCACTAGGTCCAAACTCTCACCAAACATTAACAACAAAATGTTACAATTTCGGATGTCGTATTTCAATTTAATAATAAACTTAACGCGATTTGAAAAAATTATTCAATTCTCTTGTAACGCGATCGTATTTTGAAAATCGGTTTTTAAAAACTTAAATAAATTCAATTAAACACCATTTAATATTCCAAAAAACAAGAATTTCAATAAAAAAATTTTCGCAATTTTCTTTTTACGGAACAAGTCTATCGCGTAAAAAGATAAATATGCGTAATTGATAAATTAAGTACAGCGAATTTTCTTTTTATGTAATATACTTTTCGTCAAAATCCGTATAAATACGTTTTTTTCTTGATAAACTTTTTTTTTGGTATATCAACTAATTTTAAATAGCGCCTTATTTCAAATTTGATCGCGAAAAAAGGAATTAGCTTTATGTTATATAAACTAAATAAATAACATTGCATATAATAGTAAAGTTATAAGCACCTTTAATAAGTCTATAGTTGATGGTGTTATATAGTAAATATTTCTAAATATAATGTTGGAATTTGTAAAGTATATAACAGTTACAATAAAATTTTAAGGACCTTAGTATGATCTATGTGGTCGTATAGATTAAACTATATCCTTATTATTAGATTCTTATTGATTCTTATTTAATATTAATTTTGTTAAAAGCTTGAAATATATTTTTGTTTGACAAATTTATTCTAGTTGTAATTTTAATTGCGATATTGACTTCATTATTACTAATTTAGACTACATTAGACTACAAATCAAACAAACTTATATTTTAAAATTTTCACTATTATTATCTGTTTCTTAATGGAAATAAACCTTATTTTATTCCCACTATTCTGAATTTTCTTTATTTAATTATTAATTAAATCTAAAAAAAAAAATTCTTAACTTAAACTGATTAAAATATTTATCTTAAAAATTCATTCTAAAGCCCATATTTAAAATTAACCCACTTTATTTCAAAAAAAAAAGTTTAATTATCTTTAAAAATTTAAAAGTAATGAATTTACATTAATTTTGATGAGTTGTATATCTACTTTACCAAACTAATTTTACTTTTTTGAATTACTAAATTACAGTCTGTTTTAAATTATTAGGAAATCTCTTCAAAAATCATATTATCATGGAAATGTAAAACAAAATAACAAAAAAAAATAAACAAATTATATTTCAAATCCAATTTTTCATAACAATTCAGTTAATAACATCCTGTTACAAGCATCTACATTTTATTATTATTATTATTATTTGTATTTTATATAAAAAAAAACTTATAATAAAAATAAAATAAAAAAAAAATCCAGGAACTTAATAAATATTCAAAAAACGAACCAAAAAAAGGATCATTAGCTGGTTCGGTTCATAGCACAAAATCATTTTTTATATTTTAATTTTTAATTTTCTTTTCGTTGAATCAACATTAAAATTTCCAACAAAAAAAATAAGTAAGCATTTTGTTTTTGTTTTGTTGTTTTATTTTTTAAACAATGTTAAAAAAAAAATATGTAAAATATTTACCGTTATTTTAATAATAGTAATATATTGACTAAATTAATGTTTTAGGATTTTATTTTTGACTACTATCATTCGTTCAAATTTCAATGACTTTATCATTACTCAAATCTAATTAATTACTCAAAGTAAATTTTTAGCAATCGGACTAGCCTGAAAATTTCTACAACTAGCCCTGAAATTTCTAGTTAGTTTTAATGCGCAAAAGTTAATTAAAGAGCAATTTTAACATCGATTCAATTGCTTAAAAGTCAATTTTCAATTAGACAATATTGCTTTACAAATAAATTAAATTATTATAAGAAGCCAAGCAAGGTCTCGAATTTGCATACAGTCAACTAGCAATTTTTCAGAAAAAATTTTAAATATCTATATTGATTTTCATAAAGTTGACCACTTATATAGAAGAGTGATAAGTGAGCGCCAAATTATATGGATATTTGCTCTAAAAAATAATCGCTCGTTATTTGCAAGTTCGAGGCCTGTTTTTGGTTTCAAATAATTATAAACTGTATATAACATCTTCTGAAAGAACTGACAAACATTTAGACATTGTTTCAGTAAATTTACTTTTATCGAGCTCTGCACAAAAATTTAATTTGTAGGGAATTCCATCTGAACCTACTACCTTGGATAAGGAAATTTGAGAAATAACTATTTCAAAGTTCTTCATAATTGCTCATTCAAAGCCTTACAAGATACTGAGTAATTAACAAACTTTTTGACTAATGGTAATGGTAGTGGTAAAGACGACGTCCTTCATGTGGAAAGTTTTGGGCTCAAACCCCGGTTAGATCATATCATCATATTGCAATATCATCATATATTGTAATAGTTAATATCGTAATATAAAGTAAGATTTAATTAAAATATACAAATAACTCTAGTGTAAGATAATAGATGGCGCACAAAACTAACATTTGTGTATTCATAATCTCATACAATATCTACAGCCCAGTAATTAACGACATAGTAAATAACGATTAAATAAACTGAAGCCTGTCTAAATAGATATGGTGAATGCCCTGTAATCCTCAAAGGAATGGAACAAACATTTGTAAATCTTCAAACCTCGGTTTCAATCTGATACAGTATATTTAGAATCACCAATATGATACCAATAAAAAAAGATTTTTTTTTCAAGAAAATGTTCAGGGAAGGCTCTAAAGAGGTTTAGGATTTTACTAGTAATCATAACCCCCAACAAAATCCAACATTATGAATCAAACCGTATTTCCTCGAAATTATTGACCCCAATGATATAGATTATTATTACATAAAATCAATACTTTGTTGAAAACTAAATTCCAAACCAAAAACAGTATTTTAACAGTTAAAATAACTGTAAATTGGAAAACTGAAAAAAACGCCTAAAACAAACAAAATTGACAATCGAATTGACAATTGAATGAGATTTAATTTACTTACAGAATATAGGATAGAAATGAAAATAACAATTGGACGTGGATCATATAACATCTTTTAAAATAAAATTACTTATATAAAATATATATATACAAAAGAATTTTATAATAAAGCAAAATTAAAAAAAAATAAAATTTAATGGTTAAATATTTTCAAAATAAAAAACAAACTCATAATAATATATTATGAAATATTTAAAAAAAACAAATAATAAAACATAAAAGAACAAAACAAATAATAATAATCCTTGTCATTTTTATATATATATATATATATATAAACAAACACGATAAATGTCCCTTGTCAAATCATCGCCAGGAAACAGATTCAGGTTCATTGAGTTAAATTTATTTCCACTCATCAGTCTCTATTTCCACAGTTTCACAGTAAGGATTCAGGAAGGAATTTTTTTTTTAATATTTTGTTTTTTTATTCTTCACTATTTTTTCTCTTTTTTTTATTCCATTTTTTGTTTCTTTCTATCCCAAAAAAAAAAAAAACACAACAACTAGAACAACAATATATTGCTATTTTCCTGAAATGGATAATGATAGAAATATGAGTATGATTTTCATTTTATTCCCATTTTTTTTTTTTGGGTGTGGGAGGGGTGTTCTTTTTTACCGTTCTGTATTTACACTTTTATATGGAACCAATTACTAAAAAAAAAATTGTACTTGCATATATCCTGTTGTGTGCCTAATACAGCAACTTAAATAAATATCTTGTATATATTATGAAGATGTATTATAAAACACTAAATACATACTACATAATATATGTTCATATTATTATATTTGTTTAAATAAAAATAAAATAAACAAAAAAACAAGAAGAATACAATAAAAAAAAAAAAAAATTATTTATTAAATTTTATTAAAAAACAGAGCAGAAAAATTATTAAAAAAAACAAAAATAAGAAAAACAAAAATAAAAAACAAAAGCAAGACAAAATTATAATAATAAAGCACTCCAGCTGTATTAACCGGCAGCCTAATTCAGGATATGATTTTGAAGATGAATGGAATACCGGAAAATATTATAAATTCTCTTTACAAAATGATTTTAACCTAAAAAAATAAAAATAAAAAAAAAATAAATAAAAAGTAATATTAAATTTTTATAAAATTACCTGTTTTGATTGTCGTAAGAAAATGACAATCATTCATTTTATTAAAAAAAAAAAATTGCAGTATTAGTGTCAAAATTGTCAGTGATTGTCAAAACATTTTGTTATTGGTATTGAATATTGGAAGCATGGTTGTAAAATGCTCAAATTTTGACTTTACTTATTGTTCAATTCAAAGTTTTAAGTTCAATATTTGAGTCAATTTCACTACATTAAGTCGACTCAAGGTAGCTAACTAAAAGGTTGAGTTGAGTAATGAGTTGAATTTGTCAAATAAGTTCGCCCATTTACAACTCTGATTTAAAGCAATAATATTGTATATACAGTTAATTTATAGGTGGCAGTACTCCAAAATTAATCATTTGTTGACTTTCAAAATGACCACTAGAATTGGAGAAGTTTTAAATTATTTAATTTTATCAATAAGAATACATATATATTTGTAAATTTTTAAAATATGTAGTACCATAAAGAAGAAAATGATCTTCACTGTCACAAATTAAGTAGTTGAACTCGATTTTCCTCCTATAAGATTAATTATATATTATTTGTAGGTAATGATTAACTAAGGTAGCGATCATATTTCCTCTGAGGTTAAAAAATGTCAAAGATCTGGTAAGTTTTCTTTAGAAATAAAATAATATGCCATCGCAGTGGCGTCGTTGGCAAAACAAATGCTGAACCTCATGAAATCCCAGATACTGTTTTAAAGCTGTCACAAAAACGAATTTAGACAAGGAAATGAATGCTGCCATTTAAGAGAAATTCCTGATTTTATTAGTTGTTTAAGTTAGTCTAAATTTGTTGTTTTATGAAATGAAATATTACATTTTTGACATTTCAATGTCAAATATTTGTCTGCTTCATTTTCGGACTTTCAATTATAATCAGTATATTTTTTTTGTAGAAGATCTTAATTTTAACATTGAAGTTTTATTAAGCTACAGTAACTAAGCTTAGCAATTAAGAATGTAATAGAGCAGTCAGGTATCATAATATATCGAAGAGGTCAATCAAAAAAAATTTTGTCCCTTTCTGTAATGAAAAGAGTGCGTTTTACTGTATTGCTACAGGGGTGTTTTACTAAGCTACAGTAACTAAGCTTAGCAATTAAGAATATAATAGAGCAGTCAGGTATCATAATATATCGAAGAGGTCAATCAAAAAAAATTTTGTCCCTTTCTGTAATGAAAAGAGTGCGTTTTACTGTATTGCTACATATTGCTACATATGGAACACCAAACTTGGGTTAAATTAAATTTTCCTTTAGAGTAATGGTGACAATTAATTTAAAGCATCAATTATTATAGATAAGAAAAAGTTACTAATTCGATGTTGACGGTTTTGAAAGTTTAAATGACATGTAGATATAAAAGAATCTACAGTTTGAGAGGCATTATTCCAAAACTAAATTTTATGTCAAAAAGCATTATTTAAAAGGTTTTTTTCTCATAATTTCGTCATTTGTTTATTTTTATTTTTTTTTTTGTAAGATATTAAAAATAAAAAAATGTTTATTTAGTTTTATTATTTTTTTTTTTTATTTTTTGTTTCATACCTAAAATATTATTTGTTCTTTTCTTTTTGCCTATTTGTTTTTCGTATTTAATATACAAATAATAATATTATTATATTTGTATTGTATATTTTTTTGTATTCTTTATAATTTAGTGAAAATTTTTTGAATTTATGTGTGTGTGTGTGTGTTATATAAATGTAAATTGATGTAATATGTTGGTTATAATTTATATTATGATCTATATTCCAAAAAAATTCAAATTTAAAATTCCAAATTCACAAATACACAAATAATACACGGCAAACATTTATCATAGGAATTTTTAAAATTGTATATTTTATAAACAAAAAAAAAAAAAAAAACAAATAAAAATGAATTTGAATTATGTCCTTTTTAAAGGACATATTTTTCTTGCTTTACTATAATTTCATCATATTCATTCCAATTTTCAGAAATGTTTTGGGCAGCAAGCAGGCAGTTTCTCACGAATAGTAGTATAGGACAAAAAAAAAAACAAAATAAAAACTGGCAGAGGCAAGTGTTTATTTTTTATATTAATAAATATAAATCAGTTATATAAATTTTTGTTTTTTTTTTTACATTTTCTGTGTTAGTGTTATTTTTATTTTAAAGGTAGACAATTTGTTTTTTTGAAATGTTAAATACGGTTCATTGGGCAATCCAAGAACAAAATTGAAAGCAATTGAATAAATTTTTAAAAAAATGTGGTTTTCTAAGGCAGTGGTGTCCAACCGAAATTGGTTACTGGGCCAAAATAAAAAATAAAAATATAATGTGGGCCGCACGTATTTATTTATTATAAAAAATTTATACAAACTAAATTATGTTTTACATATACATACATATTACTTAATGTGAAACTTGTTTTTCAATTTTTTCAGATAATTTTTTTATGTCCACAGGTATTTTCGAAGTTGCACATCGTAATTGGTCTTTTAAATTTTCATCAGTTAATCTATTACGACTTTTACATTTAACAATCTTTAATTTTGAAAAAAAAGATTCGCAAGGATACGTGGTCCCCATTGCAGCTGTAACGCTTATCGCTGGTTTTCTTAGATTAGGAAATTTATCATTGCATATGTATTTTTTATAAAACTGAACTTTATCATTGGCTTCAAACATATATTTTAATTCAGATGATGACTGGAGATCTATTAACTCCATTTGCAAATTTGTTGGAGCTGATTCCACAACAATGTCAAATGGACATAGGAAAATATTAAATATATTCTCATATTTCTTTAAATATGAAAATCTCTCCTGAAATTCTTGTAGTAAATTGGTAATTTCTTGTGCATATTTAGAAAAATCTTTTTTGTCACTATTAAATATATGTAATAATGGAAAGTGGACAGAACTTTTTGATTTTAATTGACTTTCATAAAGTTTAAGTTTTGTTATGAATGCTTTTATATTTCCATAACAGTCTGTGATCAACTTGTTTTCACCTTGAAGCTGCCTATTCAGTTCGTTTAATTTCATAGTAATATCTGTAAGGAAACATAAATCCAAAAGCCACTGCTCATCATATAATTCAGGAACATTTTGGTCATTTTCATTCATAAAAATTCCAATCTCTTCTCTCAAATTCCAAAATCTTTCTAAACATTTCCCACGACTTAACCAGCGAATTTTCGCATAAAAAAGCAAATCACTGTACTCAGATTCTAGTTCTTGAAGGTAATCTTGAAACTGACGATGTTTCAAGGAATTATTTTTTATTGCGTTAACTGTTTTAATAACGACTGACATCACATGGTTCATATCAAATACTTGCGCACATAAATTCTCAAGGTGTAAAAAACAGTGACAAATAAAAAGGTTGGGAGATAATGAAGCTTTTTCCATGGCATTTCTATAATCAAGAATTAATTTTACGGCTCCAATGTTTTTACCGATCATTGAGGCTGCACCATCTGTGGTGATTCCAATTAGGTTTGCTAAATTCAGACCATGATCATGTGTGCATTTTACGACAGCTACTTGTATATTTTTTCCGGTAGTTGTGCCTTTCAAACTCATAACATCCAGAAGTTCTTCAGTTACACTCATTTCACTATTAACACCTCGAATAAAAATAGCAAGTTGTGCAGTGTCTTTAATATCTGTTGTCTCATCCAAAGCCAGTAAGAAATAAACAAACTCTTTAGAAACCATGTCCAGCGTAGAAATAATATCACAATAAATATTTATACAAAACGGGCCGCACAAAATTATTGAATGGGCCGCATGCGGCCCGCGGGCCGCAGGTTGGACATAGCTGTTCTAAGGCTTATTATTCATTTGTTTTGATTAATAAAAAAAAACAAAATGTCAAGATAATTTTATGTATAATAGTGGAAAGGGTTTTAATATGATTAGTATTAGTGTGTAGGAATGAGAGGTCGTGTGGTAGGTTTAAAAGTGATATTGAAGCTTCTTTTTTAAATGTTTGCTTTTATAGGTTAATTCTTCGATACAGAAACTATTAATACTGGTCAGATGCTTCTTTTGAACAATAAATTATTCTAGCTATTGGATTCTCGATTATTTGGACGCCTACGGACACCTAAAACAAGATTTTTTTGAATGTTTTACAAAATAACTTCATATTCAAAGTTGTAGCTTTTCTTCAGTATATGTACTATAAAAGAAAGGTTATAAGTTAGTTCGGGAAAAAAAACATAGAATTTGTTCCGACTTAAGAAAACGTGTTTCATTTTGTCGAAAAAACTTTAATCCGAAGTTTTTTATGTGATCGTATGTAAGTATATGTGAATGTGTGTCTGTGAACACAATACCTCACATAAATTTCAACCGATTTTGTTACAATTTGGTTTAAATGTTTTATTCCTCAAAAGTAATGTTAAGTTCGCAGATGAGTCAAATCGGACAGCGGACTTCCATACTTTTAAAGAAATCTTGTGTTTTCAACCGTTGGAATGAGCTCAAATTTGGTACATAAACTGGTGTGTACCCATGAAGAGCAGTATCAGGGTATAAGGTATAGACCTTCCAAGAAGTTTTGGGAATGTCAATTTCTAATAATTCATCAAAATCTCAACCGATTTAAATGATATTTGGTGTGAATCCCTTTTTTGTAGAGCTAAATTGGATCAAAAGGAAGGGGGTTCCCATATAAAATAAGGAGACTTTGTAATACAAACTATATTATGCAAGTAGAAAAGCTTATATAATCAGGGTAAAAAATTAAAAGTGTTTACTCCCCTTAGAGAATATATTTTATTTATATTTTTATGTTGAAATTTTGAGTTAGGAGAAATTTTATAGCTGCTTACAAAATCTGGACTACATGCTTTCCCAGAATATTAATATTTTTACAGGGAAATAAAAATACAAACAAATGATAATGCAGGTAAAATTAAATACAAATTAAATAAGTCAAAAGAAATACAGGTTTTTGATAGTAAACTAAAATAAATAAAAACCAACTAAATGAAATACAGTTAGATAAATGAAATACAGTTATATTATAAATAGTCTTGTAGTAGTTTGTCTATACCATAGGTACATGTTCGGACAGGGAGTCCTACTATATTCATGTTATTAGAATTGATCTTAATAAACGTATTAGGCCATATATATAACATGTAGAAAAGTCTTAGATTTTCAATAGATACAATTCTATTTTTAGTTTATATTGTAATATTTTGTATTTGAGGATATGGTATTCTATATCTGCGAGTTATATTATTCAATTAAATTGTTTGTCTATATTTAGCATTTGTTTACATTGTTATATTAATGTATTTTTTATTAAAGTTATATAATTATTAATTATTGATTAAGCCATTAATCAGAACCCAATGGCGAAAGGTAGCTGAATCGAGCCGAAAACCGGAAAAGTGTTTTTTCTGACATTGGAATTCGAAATTCGGGACTTTCGAATAAAAGGTCGCTACTCTAGCCACTGTGTCATCCAGCCGTTTAAAAATTTCATTGAATTTTCCTATCTATCAAACTCACGTGCAAACTATATCTTCGATTTTATTCTAGTAAGGATAGCCCGATGTAAGTATTGCCAAAACAAATCTTAGATCTTATATTTCTATAGTTTTTTAACAGTTTGTATAAAATTTTTTTGTAAAAAAATGTCACAAAAAAATATACAAAAAAAAAATTGTTAAATAAATACGAATAATAAAAGGACATTCTTAAGATTCAATTTTCAACAGAACAAAAAATGTTTAGGTCAAGTATTAAAAACTTGACATGTATTTTGTTTTTTTTTTGCTTGTATTTTTCCTAAATTGTAAACAAAAAAAAAATATTGTTTTTTAGTGTTTCTTGATTTTTATTTTGCTGCCCAAAATGAAAACAATTTTGATAAAAGTATCTTAAGATATTTTTTTTCGAAATCGTATACATACACACAAACAGAGAAAGGAAAAACAATATTGTATATAGTATAGAATATAACAGGATAATAATGATAAGTTGGATTAAAGTGAGAATAAGAAAAAGAAAAATAAGTAAAAATAGGGTCACTTTTTAGACAATTGAAGGTATTGTCATTGTTGAAAATTAATAATTTTCATCATTGTTGTTGTTATCAATATGATAGGGAGGGGGTCAAATACCCTAAAAAGCCTCAAAACATTACAAAAAAATATATTAAATCTCAATAGAAGTAAAAATAAAGGAAAGAGGAGTGTCAAGGAATTATTTGATTGAATACAAAATATAAAATTGATTTTTTTTTTTTGAATTGTTTTGTGGCATATTTTTTTGAGGCTAAGTTGAACGAACCTTTACAGGAAAGATATATATATATAAACATATATGTACCTACTTAAATATGAAACAATTTTATATCTTGAAAGCACTTATTTATTCAATTACTTTTAAATATATTATTACAGGGATGGAAACAATGATATATTTTTTCACTTGGGTTTTTATTATTTCAATTTAAAAATTCAAAAAAAAAAAAATAAATGAAGACAAAATCAGCACGTGTCCACAAAAAATCAATCAATTATTGTTCATGTCAGTTTTTTTTTTAATTTTACCTTTTTAATAATTAATAAATGTAATAATAATGATTTTAATATGCTCTTGAAGTTCACGTGGAGCCATACATTTAAATTTTTTAAAATAATTTGAAATGTATTGTTTGTTATGTTTGTAGTACTGTTTTTGACAATCGAATGTTTTTGAATTATAATTTCAAGTGCTTTATTTTCCATATGCAATATTAAAAATTGTGTCTGTGTGAGTAATACTAAGAATTTAGATTATTAATGGTTAATTGATTAGAGATCCTATTTAAAGTGATTTTTAAAGATTTGGTTTTTTATAATCAGATAATTGTTAAAAATCAAGTTAAAGTGGGTATTGTTACTCCATTATTATCTAACATAAATTCAAGTAACAAAATTATGGTTTTCTAAATGAGACAGTTTAAATGGATGAAATACAAATTATACTTATACAAAAGCAATAAAATTCAATTTATATTTGAATATGAGAAATTTTATAAAACTCCGGAAGTCATTTAAATATTGTTACTAAATTTTAATAAAGGCGATAAAAGTGAACTCTCTAACTATCGACCTATTGCTCTGACTTCGGTCTTTTTCAAAGTAATGGAAAAAATTATAAATCAAAAGCTTTTGAAATCCAAATAAATGCTGGTGTCTTTCAGGAATCTGTTTAATCTAGAAGTCTGCTTCTAATATTCCTTTAATGAAATTAAAATTTTCAAACGGGCCCCAATGTTGATTATGTATATTTCTACCATAAAACAACGGTAAATCATAGAGTTTCCACAAAGCTTCTACCGTTGTTCTCAATTTCAATCCCTAATGCTTTAAGTTGACCTATACTTACTTTCTTTTTCTCTGTCGATTCCAGTCGAACGCCTAAAGTACAATGTTTTGAAGCACTTTTCGAAATGTTTGACCGTGACTTTTTCAAAGCGACTTTTTTTTGAAATAATAGTAACTTGTTGCTTTTTTTTTATGAAAAAAATTTATATCTTTAATTTTGAAAAACCTTAAACTGCAGTTATAATATTTAGAAGCATATTTTGAAGATCTTAAGCATTTTCGTTCAATTTGCGTCATTAACCTAAAACTAAACTGTTCAAAATAAATAACTCTTTCCCAATTAACAGCAAATATTTTTTTAAAATATAACAAATGAGGGTAGAAGGGACATCAATTTTAAAGAAGAACATGTGGTTACAAGGATTTGTGGAACTTTCATTGAAATTTAAATTCTAAATTAAAATAGAACAAAGTTAATTACATAAATTTCTTAATTATTGGGTTTCAACTTTTTGACTAATTTGGTTTAAATTTTAAAAATTATTTATTAGAATATTAGTTTTAATTATTAACATATTTAACGTTTCTTATGTATCTAATTTAAATTTGAAAAATGAAGAATATTATTACTATCCATGTCAACTTTTAGATACCTGAGCGAACATATATTTGGTGTATAAAATACAATAAGCGGATGATATTATAATTTGAAATAATCTCTTGTCAAAAAAAGCATTCATAACAAATTTCATTAAAATTAGTTGAAATTTTGATCAATTATTATAACTTAGAGGTTTACGAAACTCCTCGAATCCTTAGATCCTATGATACTAGAATCAATTTATGAAGGCTATACCTACCAATAGTTTATATACAAAATTTTTACTCATTCCATTTTACTTATTACGGTGAGAACTTGAAATTTTTCGAAAAATTTGGTGTTTTTATATGAGAGCCCCCCGATTCCGTCGTTCGGTTAGTCCCATTTACAAATTTAACCTTACTGTCCACAAGGAAAGCATTCATACCAGATTTCATCGAAATCGGTTGAAATATATGAGCGTTACCACGCGAGACAACAAAGTCATCATTAGGTCTCCATTACGCGAAAAAATGTACTTAAATATTAATAATTTGATCTTGTTACTTGGATCATATTACTTCAGAAATTGATAGGATTGTCAAGATTCAGAAAAATAATAATCAATCATCGCTCATTATTTTTCAAGAAATTTAATTTTATCATAAACAGTTACCATTAGAAAAAGTCTTACAAATTATAACTGTGGTTATCGTTATATTATACCCTACAAATGACAAGTAATAAAATTCAATTAACTCTTTCAACAAACTCTGTTACATAAAAGAGTTTAAATTTAATTGTCAATTATTTAAAATTTTGATTTATAATTTCGTTTATTTCATTTCTTTCAATTCACTATAATTATTATTAAATTTTACAGTCATGTTTTATTTTCATTCATAATTTATTTCTACCTTCCTCCCACTATTATTTAATAGAGCACTCACATTATATTCCGGGAAAATTCCCATGTTCAATAAAAAAACTATTAATTGCGCATTTTTTATTTTAAATTGTATAACAATTAAACACATCATAAAATGTAATTATTTTCCATAACTTTTCAATTTTAATGAGTTAAATTACATACCATGATAATAATTATTAGTATTATTATTTTGTCTTTATTATTTTCATTGGAAATCGAAGGAAAACTTAAATGAGGAAACATTTTTTTTTTTGTTATATAGTTTTTAATTTAAAAATAATTTCCTTTTAATTATGGAAATTTGAAATTCCTTTGGCGCCTAAAAATATACTTTTTAAACAAATTCTTAGAATCAAAATATAAATGTAATATTTTAGGAAACGTGTATAGTTATATATCCTATGATAGTTATATATTTCATTATTTATATGTTTGGATCATAGTTATTATTTATTTATAATTGTAAGTTATTGTGAATGTAAATTTATTTGTAAATGGAAATTTATTTTAAATTCAAAAATTGTTATTTTAATTATTGTCAAAAAATAGAAAGAAGAAGTGTTTCTCTGTTAACTTCTCCGTTATAACATTATGGAATTTTAGTCTTGGTCGAAAAGTTAATAAGCAGATTAATTTTTATATCAGGTTAAATTAAGATAAAGTTGTATATGCTTTTAGGTGACTTTTCTACATTTGAATGTGCTCTAAGGAACAAAAGCCTCCAATATTGACTTCAGAACTTCTTGTTTTTGTTATTTTTTATTTTTTTTTAAGACGTACATGGCGATCTTCGAAAGCCACATATTGAAGCTGTGCTGCTTGGTTCCTACAGGTAGTTTACGACTTTAACATACAAAAACTGCAACTCTTTTTGAATCAAATTGTAGACTAGAACCTGTAAAACAAATGTACACATTGTTTCAGAGGATAAGGATGGAAAAGGATTATTAGGAATAAGTTTTGGGAAAATATAGGATTCTGGGATTATGTGGGTTGGGGCAAATTTAATGGAATATTCCTTAATATGAAGAAATCTCCTTATTTGTTGTTGTAGAGTTAAAACAAGGAAATTAGTGCAACTTTTACATCTGGAACATCCAGCACATTGTTTGCCCTTACTCGCAAATATTTTCATTTTAATATCTACAGCTTTTCATCCAGCCATAGTGTATATATACCCCATAAAAATTGAATTAAAGTACTTTGCTTCGATTCCTTTTTAAAATGCTAGAGTTCCTAGTATTTTTCTAATGGTTGAAGTTCTAAGTAGTGCGAAATAAAAGTTCAAATCCGAATTAATTTTTTTCTGTAAATT
Source organism: Dolichopus griseipennis (assembly GCA_963082915.1). Taxonomy (NCBI): domain Eukaryota; kingdom Metazoa; phylum Arthropoda; class Insecta; order Diptera; family Dolichopodidae; genus Dolichopus; species Dolichopus griseipennis. The sequence continues at coordinate 9,150,744 of OY720443.1, read as the reverse complement.
ATTATAATACTTTCTTTAAGTCGTATGTATTGAAAACTTAAAAGTTTTTAAATATTTTTAGATAATAAATGTCTAAAAAACATAAGTTTTTGTAAATATAAGTTTTATTTTTACTGAATTAGTAAAACAATGAATTTTGAAAACTAATAATTTTATTGTTATACTTATAATTGCTTTTCAAAATTAATTGGAAAATAGTGAAACAATTAAACAAAAAAAAATAAAGAGGAAAGAAAACACGTAGATCTAATAATAGAACAAAATGTGAGGAAAGATAAATTGTAAAAGGTTTCAAATATAAAATTTGGGGTGAGGTTTATGTTCTACGACTGTTGTCGTAGAAGAAAAGAATAGTTGGCTAGGATTTACCCGTTTATAAAAATATTAAAGCTTAACTATAATACCCAATGTCGTGATTTTGTGTATATTAAAGCAGTTGCTAACTTTGCCAGTCTTCTAAAAAAATGCCCCGCAAACCTACTGAAGATTTTCACCTCCTCTTTTTAGAAGAGCTTATCCCCGATCAATTCCCAACATAAATAATTCTATTTAAAAAAGAAATTGAAATAAATACAAAATGGATTGTGTAAGGTTTTCTTATCTGTCTGGTCTGGTTATTTTATATGAGAGACCTCGATCCTGTGGCCCAATTTGATCCATTTGCAAAGTTGTTCTTTATTTTGGTAAAAATAAACCTTTATACCAAATTTAATTAAAATTCATTGAGCTTTTGATGAATTATTAGACCTTGACATTCTTGAAACTTCTAGAATATCTAGATCCCTCTAGAATCAATTTATAAAAGCTCCTCTTCATGGGTTCCCATCAGTAGTCTATGTAAGATGGTTAGAACTTGAAATTTTTCGAAAAGTCTGGTTTCTTTCGACTTCCATCTCCTGATACCGTGGTCAGATTTCGCCCATCTACTAACTTTAGGGAATTAACTTCTTTGGATAAACTGGAAACCATTTTAATTCATCTGTCCATTTCCAAATTCTTACCAAAATTTTTTAATTTTCTAAACCGCAGTTAATACTTAAAATATCCTTTCATGAAGGATTAAATGTCAGGGTCCTTGGTTTATTCTCCAATGATTTTAAATAATTTATATACATATTTTAAATAATTTATATACATCCATACGGACTTTTCTAAGACCCCAGATTTCCAAAGATTCTTGAAGCTTCCATTTTAAACTTGTGCATTAAATAGTCAAAGTTTTCTACATTATCAAAATTTAATCAAAGTTTTCTTACAAAAAGCAATATTTATAGAAGAAGCAATATTGATATATTACTAAATGGTTAATTGATAGATTCTAATGAATTCTGATAATTCTATAATGTATAAGTTACTTTTAACACTTATTTCATAATAATTTTAATATTAATCCAGATTTTTGATCAATGTTCTAATAATCGTGTTCAATTGCTGGAAAACTTTTGTAAATAAATTAAAAGATAAGTTCAATTTATAATATAATATCTGTTAAATTAAGCGAAGGCTTTAAATACAATTAAATACCGTGGAAAAAATTGATATAACTAAATTTTAATTTTATTCCAGAGAAAATATAAAACAGAAACTCAAAATAATAATTCAAGATTTTGATAAAAATATTTTAATAAGAACAATATTTTCTTATGCATCTGTTTTTCGGCTTCGAATGGAGAAGAAGAAGGAAATAAGGAAGAAGCAGTACCATATCCTATACGAGAAGTTTACTACCCACTTATATTTACATATTGGTTATTATTTTATGTCAATTATTTTCAGGAAGACGAAAATATATAGATATTTTCCGAAACAATTCCAACATTGTGAAGCTTCTATATCAAGACATCAAATAAGGTCCAGAGTAATAAAGCCCGTGTGGTGTTATTTCTCATTAAATGGTCTTATTTCTCATATGTAATAATAACGCAAATTTTGAGCAATAAAATTCCGGGGTGTTATTTCCCTTCATTTGAACTTAAGACTCTTTGAGAACCAACGCGTCGGGATATTTTTTCTCATTCTGTTGAAAATTGAATTCATCGAGCAATAACACCCAGGACTCCTATTTCTCAATATACCTTTGAATCTATGAATGGTTTTAAATAAGGAAGTATTTTGGAATTGCACTCGAAAACAGAGTATTCCCCTTTTCCAGATTATTCCCAAAGTTTAGCGAAGATGAGATTTCATTTTGCAAAGATTTTAAAGTTGCATTCAAAATTCCAAAAAGAGGAATATCTACCCCGTTTTCAAATTTAGCTTTAAGATGCCTTCAGAATATTATTATATACATAATATTATCTATTTTTCAAGAGATTTGAGATTAAATTAAAAGAGAAATAAAACCCCGGTGCTTTATTTCTCAAAAGTCGAAAGTTAAATTGAAAGAGAAATAACACCCTCGAGCGTTTTGTTCTCAATTACTATATTAAATAATATACCCTGCGTTCTTATTTCGGGGCCTTATTTCATGACTTCTTCAATATTACAACATATTTCTGTTTCCAATTTTTCTTTGCAGTTTAATTTTGATTGAATAAAATTCGACTATATAGATATGTATATAATATAAAATTGATTTTGTCTCTTTTTTATGTAAATTTATGAGTATTTTATGCTAATTTACCCAAATTACCCTATAAATACCCAAAAATCACATCAAGAGAATGAAAAACTTTTGAATTGAATGAAAAACTAAGAGGGAGAATGAAATTCATAATGAGAAGTTTTTAAACGGAAATGAATAGAATCTCTTATTTGATGAAATGTATAATAAATATGAATGACTGTAATAAGTAGTGTAACTTTATATGTAGAAAATGCAAATTAAAATATTTATATATTATTTCTTTAACAATGACAATTACATTTGCATGAATCTCTTGAATTCAATAAACCTATAAAAATTAAAATTTCAGTTTGTGAAAAAATTGCTATTGTTGATTTTGAAAGAAAATTTCTAAAATTTAATTTTATATTTTCTTATTATTACAAACTTATATTTTTTACATATTATTATTAAAATGTACATACATGTTTTAATAAAATATCTTTTCAAACACAATTGAAAAACTTCCGCATAGTTTATAATAAATTAAGGTGCCTCGTAGGATAAAAAATACTTGACGAAAGTATTCGGTATATATAAAAAATTTAAAAATAAAATAAAATAAAATTAAAAAAATATTTTTTTCAATATATACTTTTATTAAAGTAGTACTAGCCCCATAAAATGCAGAAAATAAAAAATTGAAGGTAGATCTTAAAATGTTGAAAATTTTCATTAACCAAAAATTGATGGCAGATCTTTTGCATTTAAAAGCGTTTTAATAAAATTTAAAAAAAAATTTTGTCTTTGTAGGAAGATCGAACTCAGATCTACTTACACTCTAAGCCACTTTGCTAACCACTGAATCATACAATTCTTATAAATTTATGTTCAAATTTCTAATGTAATTGTATCACTAAATGACAGAATGAAAAATAAAGCCATAGACACAGGCAAGTTCAATTAAAATTATATAATAAAGATATACGGTTTATATATAAATATCTACGGTTGAGAACATTAGACCAAATTCTTGTGCAAATAATAGGTAAATTTTTTCATTTGGTTCAGGATCAAGGTTTCCTTTATAGCACGTAAAAGCAACAACAACATAACCCATATTACATTAATGTGGGTTAGGGTCTATGAATTGTACAAAAAAATTTTACATGTTATTGTAAAAGATGGCGCCGACATAGTTCTGATAGAAATAATATATAATTATAATTTATAAATAAAAATTTTAAATAAAACAAAACTTTACATAAACAATAACATTAAATGCAGATTTCACATTTGACACTTCTCATTTAATATTCTAGAATTTTAAAATCTAATTTAGCCAATATTTAAAATTTTTTTTTTAACTAAGTGACCCACCAAAAAAAATCTGGGTATTATTATTAAATAGGGTCTGGGGAAACTTTCAAAAAGTGCTAAGAATTGGTGGAAAATTAATAAGAAGTACTTATCTAGCGAAATAGAAATGGCCCAAGTTATAAGAAAATTTTTAATAGCAATAAGACTGAATCAAAAGAAAAGCATTTAGTAAAGTTATCATTAAATCTGAGCCCTATTGCACCAAAAACTTATAATATCACAAATCAAATAATCAAAACATAATTTTCTTGAAAAGATTTATTATAAATGATGGGTGCAATATTAGGACACTGATTAAAAATATTATTGTGCTATAGATTTTACAAAATTGATGTCACAAGTAATAACCACACGAATCCTGCAAAATATGATTTAAAAAATGATGTATTAGAAATGGGTATTATTGTATAGTTTAACTAACTCTAATAGGTTAACTGACACTACTTAATTAATTAACTTCATTGATTAACTGAACCTATTTAATAATTAAAATTAAATTTCATAATATCTACAAGATTTGTAAGATGACATGAATCATCCCACAGCGCTAGGACTAATTTTGAATCCTGGGAGTAATATAATCATAACCTAAAAACTTATTTAAACAATTTTAGATTCTAACATTTTGAAAGTTCGAGAATATGTTATGTTCGTTGCAGTCCTAAGGCCTCGGATAAATCCACTTTACCAGATAACATATTTTAAATAATATTTATGCATCAGTATAAAAACTTTTGACAATCGATTGAAAAGTCAGAACTGTTTCGGTTTTCCTGTTAGGGTTTTCCACTGCGACCACACCTAATCAGCTATAGTTCGCTATCTTCGTCTAATGAACTAATGGCTTCAATACATACAATATCAATTTAATATAATTCAATTCAATTAAATATATTTCGATGTTTAAATTGACATTTTTTTTTTTTTTTTTTTTTTTTTATTTATTTATTTATTATAAATTCATGATATTACAGTTATAAAATTACAATATACTAGACTTAGACAATAACTTAAAATTGGTATAAGAGTCTTAGCAATTATAATATATATATATACAGTTATGGACTATAAATACAAAAATTAAATATATATTTTTATTATAACCTAATGTATATTTAACAATAAAATATTAATTTAGTTATAATTCTAACAATTTTTTTAATAAAGCCTGATCTTTTTTTAATAATATTTTCAATTTGAATGTGAAGCGACTTATATTACTGCAATTCTTTAAATTCTCCGGAAGATAGTTGTAAATTCTTATTGATGAGCAAAAATTACTGCTTCTAGCCAATTCAGTTCGAGTTTTTTCATGACATAGCTTTCCCATGTTTCTTGTGTTATAATTGTGAATATTCCTTCTTTTTGGTAATAAAGTTTTAGTTTTAGTAACACCATTTTCTATTTTATGTATAATTTTAGCCTTTTCCAATATTATTAATTCGTCTAAGTTAAGGAATCCCGTATTTTTGTATAGATCATCAGTTGGAGTACGCCAATTTAGTTTGTATAGTATCTTGATTGCTTTGTTTATTAAAATTTTCATTTTCATTTTTAATGTATTTGAACAACACGACCATGTCGCCACATTGTATCTTATATGAGACATGATGTGTGCATGAAATAAAAGTTTAGCTGATTTGTCATCTAATATTATTCCACTTCTTCTAATAGAGCCTAGCAATGGCATTATCTTTTTTATAATGTAATTAACATGATCATTCCATGATAATTTGTCATCTATTATAATACCGAGATATTTATAAGTTTGTTCTCTTTTAATTTCTCTACTATCAATACAAATTTTTGGATTGATATCAGGCTTATTTAGACGTTTAAAAATCATGTACTTTGTTTTTTCAATGTTCATTGTTAATTTATTTCCATTTAACCATCTCATATATAATTTCAAATCATTATTGACCAATCTTTCTAATGTTTCCGCATTTTTTGCAGTATAGATAAGCAATGTATCATCAGCAAATATTTTATAATCAGCTTTAATGTTAGAAAATTGCATATTATGCACATACAATAGATACAAGGTAGGTCCAAGAACTGACCCTTGTGGCACACCTATATTTATGGCACGTTCATTGCTACAAACACCATTAACTTTCGTTTTGATAAATCTGTTTCTCAAATACGTTCTTAGTAGTTCATGTGGTAGTCCTCTTATTCCAATTTCATATAATCTGTCCAACAATATTTGATGGTCCACTGTGTCAAATGCCTTACTCAGATCTACAAAAACAGAGCATACATAGTTTCCTTTATCAAGATGTCCAATAATAGATTTCACAGAATCATTGATTGCTACATCAGTTCCATGCGACTTTTGGAAGCCAAACTGATTGATGTCAAATCCGCCTGCACATTTAATGAATTCACATATTCTTTTATTAATTATTTTTTCAAATATTTTACTCATGCAGCTAGTGAGCGTTATCGGCCGGTAATTAGATGTTTCCAAGGGAGAACCATTCTTGTATATTGGAATCACAGTACTGCATTTTAATAAACTAGGATAGTTTCCTGTGCGAAAGCTATCATTAATAAAATTACTAATTATCGGAGATATTATCTCAGCTACCGCTTTTAAGTCTTTTGCTGCTATATTATCCGAGCCAGGTGAATTATCTTTTAGATTCATAATAACATTAAGCACTTCTATTTCATTAGTAGGTACCAAGAACATGGAACTTTCATTTATTCTATTTTTTATTATATTTTCTTCTTTAGTTTGTATTTTATCAGCTAACTCTCTTCCAACATTACTAAAATGTTCATTAAAGCCGTTGGCTATGTCTTCGCTAATATTTAAAATTTTATCATTGTGTCTTATTTCCTTTATAATATTGTTACTATCTGCTTTTTGGTTTGCTATCTGAGAGTTCAGAACATTCCATATCTTTTTAGTATTTGAACCAGCTTCTTGTAATTTTCTATTAAAATAATTTTGCTTTGCTTTCTTTATCTCTACATTAACCTTGTTTTTTAATTCATTATATTTTATTTTATGCTCCGCAATATTAGGGTATTTTTTATGAAACTTATACAATTTATTTCTGTGTTCTATTAGTTTTAAAATTTCTCTGGACATCCACGAATTATTTTTTCTAATTCTCATATATTTAACACTTGTACTAGTTTCCTTGCAATATTTTATAACTTCAATCAATTCATCAATATTTTGACAAGTATGTCTACGTAAGTGAAATTCCAACAGATATGAGTATTTAGCATAGTTAGTACTAGTTATTTGACTATACACCATCGTTTCAAGTTTTCTGAGAACTGATTTAATTTCAACACATACTGCTTTATGATCTAGGTTAGGAATATCATGCAAAGTGATATTAAAACCAAATCGATTCGTCTTAAGATCTGAAAGAACATGATCTAACAGAGTCGCTGAGTTTAATGTAATTCTAGTAGCTTCATTCATGTTATTTATGTTAACAGAGTTAACATCTAGCATATCCATATACATTCTGCTTGCGTCCGTTTCAGAGAGCAAATCGATGTTAGTATCACCAACCACAATTATATTTTTGTACTTATTGAACAGCTGATCTAGATGTTCTATAAATGCCTTATTGTTTTCAGACGGGCTTTTGTAACATACGGCAATATTAATGGTAGGTTTGGTATCTTCTAAAGAAATTACAATAGTATTGAACGTAATAGATGTTTCCAAAACTTTGTGACTAATACCTTGCTTTACATATATTGCGCAGCCACCTCCTCTGCTTAAATTATTAGAGATAAAGGATGCTGTATACCCAGGAATATTAAAGTATTTTTCTTCTTCTGAATAAAGCCAAGTTTCTCCAACCATGATAATATCAACATCATTTTTAATTTTTATAAATGTTTCAATTTCGATTAGATTTTTCCTCAAACTTCTAGCATTAAAATGCACCATTTTCAAATTCAATAGTTTGTCCGTCATCATGGTCTTCCAATCAAATAATTTTGCCATGTTTCTCTATATCTCTGCACATTCTCTCTGTATTTATTTTCTACATGTCTTCTAAAATGAGCTAGATCTTGTAGCACTTCCTTTCTTGATACTCCTGTAGTTTCATGATAATTAAAGTATAGGTTAGAGAGCTCTTGATGGTTATTTGGCAAACCTTCTTGGTGTATAAGTACTTTTAGACTAGTTTGCGTCATTCCCTCATAACAGATATCATCATGATCATGAAAATACGACAAAAATAATCTAACATTGTTGTATATTCTGTGTTCTCTAAGCCGAGAAATAGCATAAATATTGTCACCAGATATAATCGCATTTCTAGTTAATCTGACAATCGGTGGAGCTAGTGGATTAATAAAGCTTTTGTTATTTGACTTTGCAATCTCACTACTGCCTACGTTTATCGTTTCACCCTTTATCCAGTTAGCATATTTAGTTGTTGGCACTACAAGTTGTCTTTCATCTTTAAGCATGTCTTTATTCATAAGAGTAATATTATTATTAGCAATATTATTATTTTTATTTTGACTATCATTAATATTTTCACTCTGAAGAAGTTTATTGTTGGAATCTGTTGTTACGATGTCCTTGGAATTTTTGTCAGAGAAACATATATTATTATTACTGTTCTTTTTAACTTGAATTGTGCAAGTTTTCTTGTTTGCATTAATTATCTTTTTGAAGGGTAATAATTTAAGTAATACACTGCATTTTTGGCTTTGACCAGGTTTTTTATTGGATTCTTCCGTTTTTGTTATAATTTTTCTTACAATATCCAATTTATTTTCCATATTATTATTATTATTATTATTATCATTATTATTATTATTATTATTATTATTATTATTATTATTATTATTATTATTATTATTATTATTATTATTATTATTGTTATTATTATTATTATTATTATTGCTATTATTATTATTATTATTAATATTATTATTATTATTAATGTTATTATTATTATTAATGTTATTATTATTATAATTTTTATTTTTATTATTAGTATTATTATTATTATTATTATTATTATTATTAGTATTGCCATTAATATTAATATCATTAGTATTAGTATGTTCACTACTAATATCCACAGCAATTGAGATTTTGTTTTCTTTCTCAACTATCGTTGATTGCTAATATCCAATTTTTTGTTTTAGATTGCTTAATTTTCTTTGGTAAACTGGACACGTTACACTAAAAGTCTTGTGATCAACGTTTAAACCAAGCTTTAGTGTTTCATTAACTTTTAAACAATTAATACATTTGTTAACTTCTTCTTTATTACAATCTTTACTTTTGTGATTTTGATGGCATTTGCTACATGTTTCCTCTTTGGTACAATTTACAGCTTTGTGATTAAACCCCTTGCATTTGTAGCATCGTAGAACTCTCAAAGCATCGAAAACTTTACAACGCTCCCATCCTATTGATACCTTTTCATTTTCAATCGCTTTTCGGAAAGATTCTTTATCAATTTCTATTATAGCATTATATTTAGTATTTGTAAAATTTTTTGCTTGATATATTTTCACCACTTTCATAGAACTATGCTCTAAATTAGCGTTTTGTGCCTTAAGTTTGTTAATTAAGTCTTCTTCAGTATATTTAACACCCATATGTACAACTTCAATTTTTGTTTTTATTTCAGCTGGCACCTTAATTTCATAATCTTCCATCTTATTTTCAAGTTTATTTATTAATTTATCCCGTTCTTCTTTTGTATCAGTTTCAATTAGCACCATTCCATTTTTCCTATTAACCACATTTTTTATCTTGAGATTTATTGGATCCACTTGTTTACTTAAATCCATTTCAGTTAATTGGCATTTTTGTTTTTGTTTCGGTTTAATAACCAGTGGTACACCTGTTTTTATTGGTGGCAAATTTTTTTTGCTTACACTAGCACTTTTTAAAATATCAGCAAATGAAATATTTTGACCTATATTTATATTTTTTTTATTTTCATTGTTTAAAATTTTTAATTCACTGCACAGTTCATTGTTCTTGGATATTGTATTTTTAAGATTGGCATTCATATTTGCACTCTCCGATTTGAAGGTTTCCGTAAGTTGACACATTTTTTCAATTTCGCTTTTTTGTTCTTTTTTTATTTGCTCTAATCTCTCTAAGTATCTTCCTTCGATGGCTTTTAGCAATTGAATAACCTCTTGTTCATTTTTCTTCAAAGCACATTCAAATTCAGCCTTATATTCTTTTAAATAATCACTATTTTTTTTGACTGAGCAATCTATGTTTTGAACCACCATATCAACATTTTGGATGTATAAAACACATTCATCACATATAAATTTGATATTGGGATTCACATTTAGTACTCCAATTGAAGACTGATCTAGTCCCGAGCATTTAATTTGACTGTGGTATATCTTGTTACATACCCCAGCACACCTTACACCTGTTTCACCTCTAATTTTCAGCTTACATTTAGTACAATCCATTGCTATCAAAAGCTTATGGTTGTAAGAACAACTGCTCGATCACTTTAAATAATGAAGTGATCAAATTTCAATTTCAAGCGGTAATAAAAAAATTACTTAACTTAAGTTTAATAAAAAAATTAAAAATTATTAATTTCAGTTTTTCCGTTAATTTTTAGCACGTCTACATTCGATAACGATAACAAAAATACCATCAACCATTTTTAATTTCTCATATTTGGAATTTAAATTTATGGTACCATCAAAAAAAAAAATAAAATACAAAATGTAGTCAAAATTCCCATTAGAATGATTTACTCATTCTATGTTCTAAATATATATAATATATATATATACATTTTATATATTCTAAATAAATAATAAAGTTATTTTCGATAATAGGAAAATTTTCAGTTTACACAACGCATAATGGGACCAATTTTCACTTTACATAATCTATGAGATAAAAAAAAAAAAAAAAAAAAAAAACAACTGACTAATAGGAGTTGGTTAGAATTTTTACAAAACACTGGGATTCAAAAAAAGCTGATCTAAAATACATTAAAGATATGTAGATATATAAGAAGTAAGAGATATTTCATGTATAATAGGATTTCTTAATATCGTTCGTTTAGGATTCGGTAGACCCCTAAAATTATTCACATTAAAACGAAAAAAACAAAAAAAAAAATCCCAACAAAACAAATTAAAAAAACAGAGAAAGACAAAAAAAAGAAAGAGACTGAAATATAAAATATATATTAAAAATTTAAAGAAAATAACGTATAACAAAAAAAAAAAACATTAAAATAATAATAAAAAATTTATATTCCATGTATTCAATTCCTCATTCTGTTTTAAAGTCTGGAGAATCTAAACTGCAAAGAAAAAAAAAAAAAACAAAAACAATAAAAATAAGATGAATGAATTTTCTTAGCGCTATTAAATCACATTTTGATAAATTCATTCGGGACATAAAATACCAGTTAAAATTACATTGGGGGAATCACAGAACACAAAAAGAAGACATTCCGTTCAAAAAAACCACATAAATATAAAATAAAGTTTCTTTCTTATTTTTTTTAAAGCTTCTATTTAAAGCTCTAAAACTCTTAGTTGCTCCGTTTTCATGCTTTTTTATTTTAAAGTTTTACGAAACTGTTCTGCCTAAGTCTTCAAAAAATATGGTTTTATATTAAACTAATAGTCACATTATAATAATTTCCTCTTGTCTGGGTCACATATAACAGAATATTATTTTTTTTTTAAACTGGAGAAGAAGAAAAAATTAATGGTTAATCCTCGATATTTGGAAAGTCCAAATTTTTTGAATGTTAAAATCTTGTAAGTCAAAATCTTAGTAGTATAGTTTATAACTAAAGGTATTTGACAACAATCTAAAAAAATTGAATTTTGAAGTGAATTGTTTGTATGCACATACACCTAATTCTCTTTTTAAGTGATAGTTACGTTCTATAATAACTCGCGTATAAAGTAAATCGCGTAAAAAAATCATTTTTTGTTTTTGATGTATCAAATCGTTTCAAATCCTATTTAAGCATATTTTTTAAAACGCATTATTTGAAACTCGATAGCGTTAAAAAGAGAGTTGAATAATTTCTCCAAATCGCGTTATTTAAAATCCGCGTAAAAAGGGAATTCGGTTTATATGAAAATCATTTAAAATTCCAGATTAAATTTTATTGCTTTAATTTTGTATCCACCCCTGAAATATTTTTATACATATTTCTACAAAAAGCCTTTAAAAATGGTTGTTAGCACTGGCTCTTTGGTAACCCTTGGTAACCAAATTATTTGAACTATGATTTCGTAAGCAAACATTTTTATAATAATACTCTTTTTAGCACATTTTCAAAAAATTTTGTAAAAATGTGCCTATATAGCTTCACTCTGTTCGTCCGTCTGTCCGTCCGTCCGTCCGTATGTTTACAAAAACTTTTACACCGTTTGAAATAGAGAAAAGAAATTTTAACCATGGGTAGTTTTTGCAAAAAAAATAATTTCGTAGAAGAATTTTTTTCTGTAGCCCCACCTGTTACGGGGCTACAGCCCCCCAAAGTTGGAAAAAGCCCTATATTTAAATTGTTATAACAAGAGTTCTGTTACATATATTTTCAATCTGAAAACGGCAAATGATAGCTGGTTTCATAAACTTTATAAATTTTTACAAGGTTTAGGGTTACCATACGGTACTAAAATTTAACATTACGCAAAACTCAATTTTCGCAAAATTTTTGGTCACACATATCTTCTGAACGGTTTAAGCTAGGGTCTTGAAATTTTGGGAGGAGTTAGTTACTCAGAAATTAGTAGGAGTCGGTTAACAAAATTTTTTTGTCAAGCCCCCTATTTAGGAGCTATATTGGGCTCGAAAATTGAAATTTTGCTATTTTTAAACACCTGTAACTTGAATACCTGTCCAAATTTTTTTTTAGTGATAGACAAAATAAAAGCTCTATAAGTATATTTCAACATGTGTTAAAGGTTTTTCTTAATTTTGAAGGGTGACGAAGTTACAGCCATTGAAAATTCCAAAAAAGCCCTATAATTAAATTGATATAACAAAAGTTCTGTTAGGTTTATTTTCAATCGAAAAACGGTATTAGAGAGCTGCTTTTATAGGCTTTAAAAAAATATGTCGCTGTAATGTATAGGGTTGCTATACGGTACTAAAATTTACCATTATATAAAACTCAATTTTTGCAAAATTTTTGGCCCCACATATCTTCTAAACGGTTCAAGCTAGGATCTTGAAATTTTGGGAGAAATTAGATTCTAAAAAAATAGTAGGAGTCAGTTAACAAAATTTTTTTGTCAAGCCCCCTGTTTAGGAGCTATAAGGGCCCGAAAATTGAAATTATGCTATTTTTAAGCACCTGTAACTTGAATACCTGTCCAATTTTTTTTTTATATATATACAAAATTTAAAGGTCCAACATTATATTTTAACATATGTTAAAGGTTTTTCTTAAATTTAAAAGGGGTTCCTTAAATTGAAGAAAGTGTCTCTTATTTTTACCCATTTTTGCTTAGATAATAAAATTCTAAATAAAATTCCAAATTTTTGTGTAATTTACAATTTAATTCCTAGAACCTAAAAAACTAAAGGATGAGGGGGGGGGGAGTTGAAGTTAATGACTTGAGAAATTTGGCAACCTTCCCCATTGAAGGGCTATAACAACTTTTAAATAAAAAATTTACTGTTAGCAGTAAATTTCATAAGTCAGTAGTAACTATTTCCAAGTAAATATTTCTAAAGTATATAATTTTGAAAATGTGCTTTTTTAAAAACCTTCGTTTTTTTTCATCACTTGTTTAATTTAAATTCTAGGTACTATAACAACCTTTTTCATATCTGGCTATAAAGTCTTCCATTGTTTTACGTAAAATCGGAGTAATCTGTCAAAAAGTATAGGTGTCAACATAAGCTATAAAAAATAAATATTCAGTAATTTCAGGGTTATACCTATTGCATGAAATTTATTTGTAAAGAAAAAATATAAGAATACTGGCGACTTTTAGATATATTGTGGATTTACTATACTCCTTTTTGTTACGAAAATTTAAAACTGTTACAGAAACTTAAGATGCATTTAGGAGCCATACCAACCATTTCATCATTGTATTTTTCACCCTTTTCTTGATAAAATTTGTGGGAGTGGTTTGTCCTGTAATACTTCTTGATTTTACAGTAGGCTTGTAATAATACATTGCCTAGACAAACTTCTGATTAAATTTTGATTGGCTCTTATATATAATATGCATGATTTTAATAATTGAAAGTTTACTAATAGAAATTTTACGAAAATCTTCTGTCAATTATAAAAATTATTCGAAAATTTTTTTCTTTCCTAGATGACTAAGTCTTTTACTTGCCACTGACTGCTTTAAGTTGATGCTCTTATATTATTTGCCTTTCAGGTAGGGACAAAATCCTTTTTACAACTAGGAATTAAAAAAATTTTTGAATTGCCGGGATGAATTTTTTTTTGGAAAATATTTAATAATATTACTTTATTAACACTTAATTTTTATCTTAATTCCAAAAACAATTGCCAATAATTTTCCGAATGACGTCGCTCTCATTAAATACGGAAAGCACAATACAAATCAATCAAAAACTCTAGATTTCATTATTTGTAATTGATTCTTCTGGCTCCAAAAGAGATTCAAAAAGAAAGCAAAATAATCTGACAGCTCAGTGGTAAAGTGGCGGATTTTCAATCGAAAAGTCTCGGGCTCAAACCCTAATTGGATCATATCTAATAAAAAAATATAGTGTTTATTACAATAATTCAATAATAAGATAAAATGTCAAATAGGCAAAGGATTAATATTTCAGGCAATATTTACTACTGTCGGGTATTACAAATAAATAAATATAGAAAAATTCAAGATATTGACAGTTCAAGATTTTTTGTTTTGTTTTTTCAAGACAAAATCTTGCTGTCAAAAAAAAAAAACGCCAATCTGTTACATCGAAATGTCATACAATATACTTAAAATATAAAACACACAGTCTTCTCTGTTTTTATTTTACGCAATTTCTAGTTAAGAATAAAAATTATTACATTTTTCTAAATATGTATTTACAAAAACAACAAGTAAAATGAAGATGTCTTATTAAAAACAAAAAAAAAATATTAAAAATATAAAAAATAAAATATATAAAAAATATAATAAGAAATGACAATACCATATTCTAATGGTTAAAAGATCCAAAACATTTTGGTGTCACATATTTATGGTATAGCATAGTATCATAACAAAATGGTTTTATGCAAATTTTATTTTATTGTTTTTGTTTTTTTTTTTTTTTTTTTATTTTTTTGTTAGTAACACTTTCATGGTAGGTGATTGAACGCAGATCCTTCCAGATCCTTGTCTTATCTAAAAACAAAACAAAAAAGAAAGAGATATAAAAGTTAAAAAAAAAAAATTTTTAAAATTTAAACGCGAAAAATAATATAAAAAAAAAAAAATTTGTCATTTTTAACGCGAGTTTTTGTTGTTGTTTTTCAACTTTGTAAAGTCGAATTTGAATGCTTAATGCCATATCAAGTTTAATATTACACAAATTATAATAGTAAAAAAGAGACAGAGATAGATAAAACGATAAGAAAACATAAAAAAAAAATGAAAGAAGAAAATTGATGAAAATAAATGGTCCTTGTTAACAGTAAAAGGTTCTATATATCATTAAGGAAATGTTTTTATTTTTTGTTTTTGTTTTTTTAGCGGTAAAAAAAAAATCCCATTACGACAACAATGATTATTCTTAAAATGGGCGGAGTTTTTTGTTTTTTCGTTGTATGCTAAGATTTTGAAACAAGCTTCTAAAATTTAAAAATGAATTTGTTATAGCTTTAATTTAGTGGAAAAATACAAGACAAGATATTACTTTATAAAATAAATGTAATGCTGTATTTCAACTAGATCTTAAAATTATTAGTGAAGAAAAGCTTGAACTTGAAAATCTAAAAAAAATGGGACAACAATTTAATAGGTTATAATTAAGTAATATTTGTTAAAGGAGTTACGGAAGAGGTATAGGGTATAGGGTATAACTAAAGCTGAGTAAAATAACAATTAATAATATCATATTATCGAATGTCTATTTTTATTTAATATCCGGATTGAACTTTTGAACCTTTTTAAGAGCTTTCTCTAACTGAGTACCTAGTTTAATAATATAATTTGATAATTCATATTACACTAAACGCAAAAATAATTGATATGAAAAATAAAACAAAATAAAAAGCCGCCTAAAATGTAGAAACTAAAAAAATTATGCTAGATCTTGGAAATTTATTACTCTTTTAAAATGAAAGTAAATTGCTGGTATAAGAAACAGTTCTTTTAATGCTTGTAATCTTTTAAGCTTAAAATAATGAAAATCTTCATTAACCTAAAATTGATGGTAGATCTTTTTCATTTAAAAGAGTTTTAATATAACAGTAAATTGCTGGACTAAGGTTAAAGGGGAAAAAAATTGTTTTTGGAATTTCATCAATTTACTTTTTTATTAAAACACTTTTAAATGCAAAAGATATACCATAAATTTTTGGTTAATGAAAGTTTTCCTTAACGAGGATCGAACGCAGATCTTTTTACACACAAAGCCACTTTTCTAACCTCTACACCATATAATTCTTATAAATTTATGATCAGATTTTTAATGACAGACAGATTGAAAAACAAACCCATAGAAACCGTCCAGTTAATATAAAAGTATATCATACAAATGTTTTTCATATTTGGGGGACTTTTTATATATATACAAAAGTCCATAAAGTTTCATATAAATTTTGGAAATTTGTTCAAATTTTGGTTTTGAGCATTTTTTTAAGGAACTTTTGTTTACAAACCATTTTGTACCCTTAAATTTCTAAATATTGAATAACATAGGGGTAAAATTAAAAAAAAAACCTCGAATAAGGCAAAGAATGTACTAATCTTCAGTAAAGACATTAAATTGGACGAAGAAATTAAAAGTGGACGTTTTAATTAATAAATGAATTCAAATAATGCAAACATGATGTTACCATTTAGAAATATTACCAAATTCCAAATCTATTAATTGAATTTTTTAAAAAGAACTAATCAAAATTGGAGATGAAAGGGTATATTCTGTCTAGATATACATATGTACCTTCTGCAATGAACTCAAACTGTCATAAGTCAAAATTAATATTAATTCAAAATTTATGACAGTCAATTTTATTTGAAGTACTAAATTAACATAAATTTCTATTTTATTCTATTTTAATAAAAACAGTTAACTGTTTATTCAATAAACATATGATTGAAGTCATGGCCTTACATTGAAAAATAATGGTTCTTTTCTATTTTATGATTGATGACATGCATGGTACTTAATAAAATCTTCATTAAAATTAAATTAGATTATATCACACCTTCCATGTAAATTAAAAAAAAAAATTCAACATTCTTCCAATACATATTATTTATATAATATTATTTAAAGTGTCATTTACATGCATATTATATAAATAATCAGAATATAATATCTAGATTCATTTTTAAAATACTTTACAAAAACAGTTAACAGATCTAGCAATTTAATTTTTTGAAAAATCTAATATAAAGCGTGATGAATCAAGAGATGCAAAAAAAAAAACATAGAAATCTTCAAAAAAAAAAAATGATTCCATCATAAAAGAACGATTTTTATCTAAATGTACTGTTAATATTTAAAAAATGACATACAAAATACAAAATCAAATCCAGAAAAGTATCGTTAAAATTCACCTTAGAATGTAAATTACCATGAAAAAAGGTGAAAAAATCATGATCATGAGAATCTTAACGTGTTTTTTTTATTATGCTTTTGTTTTCAAATCAAACTGTAATTTAAGAAAAGAAAAAAAAAGTATCTCTAAGATACAACGTTCTTTTCATACATAATATTATATTTTGAAAAATAAAATATTAAACCGATCATTTTTAACGTTTTTTTTTTTCAAAACATTCATTTCTAAATCGATTTCAATTTTTTCGTCTTCTTCTGCTTCAAGTTTTTCAAATTCCACCATTAGTTTATTTTTTGTTTTGGTTTTTGTACTTTGGTTACTACTTAGAATCATTAAACAGTTCTGTTCTGTGGCTTCTATACCTGGAATACTCCAGTTTGTCGAAAATCAAAAAAAAATGAAGGAAAAAGAAAAAAAAAAAAAAAACAACATAGATACTTAATCGTATGTGATTTGCCAACTTCACGAAAAATGCATTTATAAACAACCGTAAGCTGTGCTTAAGTACGTGCCATCGAATTCATTCATCAGAAAAGTACACCAGGTAAAAAACAGAATGTAATATTGTATGTAATAGGTATATGGAAAGTAAAAAAAATCTACATTCAAAATGTAAAATGCTATCACTAGCAGACAAAATTTCACTTTTTTGTTAACGGTTTTTTTCATTTATAACGGTATCTTTAATATTAAATGTACCATACTTAAATTTTTTCGGTATTGTTGCCATAACCATGCATATTATGAGAATAGGGTGCGAATATTTTTGTAATTTTTTAACAAATACATATGGAAATTTTTTTCTTGGGGAACCATTGAAGTTTCTACAGAAACGGTCCTGGAAAAAAAAAGTGAGTACAAAAAGTGTGGAAGAAAGAAAGGTAATCTTAAGAATATTACGAAGAATTTTTATTGCAAAATATATATTAAATTTATTTAGAAATTAGAAGGTAAATGATAATTGCCAAAATGGTAAGATAGATCCTTTTGTGAGATACTTCTTTCATGTTTTAAGCGCCTGCTTTAACGAATTTATAATTTTGAGGGGGAGAAAGTTGTATGATAAGAGTTAAAAATTATAATCACTTTTAATCACTAATAGTTAGCAAGATATTTGAAATCTGTTTACAAATAAGATTTCAAAATTGAAGACTTGTTTTTGGCCAGTTGACGATTTCAAAATGTGGACTACTTTTAAAATACAAATAGCATTAGCGTTAATCTTTGTTTTACCTCAAAACTGTGGACTTTCTTTGAGACTTAAAAGTTTTCAACACTTATTACGTTTAAAGCTGAGGAATTAACGTTATATTTGGTAATACTTAAAATTAAGCAATTACCGTTATATTTCATTACTTAAATTCACTTGAAATTTCAATTGTGAAATACAATGATATGTACATAATAACAGAATATACACAGAGTTAGGAATAACGCTGTAATAAAATTATGAATACTAAGAATTATACTATGAGATTATAAACATGAGAGCTGTCGTTCATACCTTTCAAAAAAACCAGTTCATTTTAACATGTTCAGAAAAATTTAAATTAAATTAGAAGCTATGACACTTTAGTATCTACCCTCAAAATATCTTCAATGTATTTAAGATGAGTCTACATTATAAATGGAAATCTCATTACGTAATACTCTACACAAATACTCGTACATTAAATATAAGCATAATAAAAACGTATAAAGTTTTTTGCATACAAAAAATTGCATATGAATGGGATTTTTCATTTTAAATCGCCAAAATGGAAATTATTCTTTTATTTTTTCTCTGTACTTTCTAAATTTAAATCGATTTATACTTTGGAAAAAATTTGTCTCTTGGAGGTGGAAACGAAATTTTGGGAACCAAAAGAAAAAAAAAAAAGAAAAGTAGGATATATAAATGATTGGAATAAAAGAAAAATTTAATATTTAAAAGAAAAATATTTTGAATGGAAAAATTTGTTTTCCCCTTTTTCTTTTTTTTCTCGATCTATTTTTCAAATTTTATTTCATATTTTTCATACATGATTTAGTATTACATATTTTATAAAAAAATATAATAAAAATAATATATGAAATATACTTTTCCATTTTATTTTATTGTTCTGTTTTTATAATACATTTTTCAAACAAATTTCGTTAGAATTAGTTTTTTATATTAGCTCGTCCAAACATCTAGTGAAATTAGCTCTGAGCTGAAGAATCTTAGTTTTCGACATATTCCTTCTTGAGTTTTAGTTTCAGACTCCTTCTTGGAAAAGGATAAGCCCGAGAACAACTTTTTTTTTGTAGCTTGTTCTGGAAAGGAGGCCTACACTAAAAATGAGAAAAAACCCTCATTCAATTGGTGGTTTAAATTAGGTTTCACAGGTTTTAATTCAAGCCTCAATAATTACTCCTCAAGTCTTACTTCGAGTTCTTTTAATCCAAAAAGGTCGAATTTCAGAAGAATAATTGAGTTTCTATTTAAAGACTTTCTCAGAAATTTAAAATACAAATCGGAATTTGTGGAGCTAACGGAATTTTCCAAAATTTATATCCCCCTAAATGCTCCAGACCCTTAAACCTTAAAACTATAAATTCTTAGAAGATACAGATTTTTAGAATGATTATTATAGATTCTTCAGAAAATCCTTACTGTAAAGAAGCATAGCTATTAACATATCCAATCCTCCCCCATTTTTCTTAAGGCTCTAATGGAAAAATATCGTCTTCAAAATCCCCTAGTTTTAAATACTATCTTGTTCTTAAGATTTTTGAAAATATTCGAATTAAGAAATATGTACACACATTTTTTTTATATAAATAAAATATAGAAGATTTACTTTATATAGTATATCGGATTTATGTATTTGCTATATATTATATATTTTAAATTTTCAATATCTGAAATAGCTAGGTAAATTTAAAAGAATATCAATCGTTTTTCTTTTGAAATACACCAAAAATCAAAATTGTAGGGAATTCTAAAAATCAAAAAGGTCTCATTAAACCATTTAAAGTTTCATAAACGGAAGACGGTACTATTTTGCATGATGTGGAGTAGTAGGTATCATAGAAACTGTGACTATAAAACATTTCGTATTTATTTACTACCCAGACCTTGATTTTATATGTAATTTTTTAAGAACTATAAATATAAGTTACTAGCTAGTACCCGGTGCGCGTTGCTGCGCCTCTCAATGGAGGTTTAATTGAAGTTGATGTTACTGCAAAAAGTTAACACAAAAATTACACACGGCTTACACATGTAAATTTTAAAATGTATGAAAGCAATCTTTCTAAAACGATTTTTCTAGGATTATCCTAGGATTTTTTGAAACTTTCTGTAATTCAAAGCAGTACAAACTACTTTCCAAAAATTTGACGTAATCTACTTCCAAAAAAATTTTTTTGACCAATCGTAGGACCGACTGTTAACAGTCTCAACTCCATTTTCAAGTTGCTTCACACATATAAAATTTGAGGTCAACCGGTCAAATCGTTTATAATTTAGAGTTAAGTAACGCAAAAATCTATTAAAAGCCACTGTGCCCCTCTGGGTTAAAGGAGCTACACTTTCTCTTTGGGCAAAGCAGTATTGCGCAAAATTGGACGTAATTTGCTTCCAAATCACTCAACAACATTTTTTTGAGGCTTTCTTTTTAGCCAAAGCAGTACTTCGCAAATTTTGACAATATTAGCTTCCAAAATTATTTTGACCAACCGTCGGGCCGACATGGGTTAACAAATTCCAAATCTGTTAATAGTGTCAACTCAATTCTCATAGGAGAGCACGTATACAAAATTTGAAGAAAATCGGTCAAACCGTTTTTAATTTAGAGTTAAGTATTGAAAAAACCTATAAAAAGTTGTTGGGCCCCAATGGGTTAATGCAA
The DNA here is from genome assembly GCA_963082915.1 of Dolichopus griseipennis. Taxonomy (NCBI): domain Eukaryota; kingdom Metazoa; phylum Arthropoda; class Insecta; order Diptera; family Dolichopodidae; genus Dolichopus; species Dolichopus griseipennis. The sequence goes on along the minus strand of OY720443.1, from coordinate 9,129,220 downwards.
TACAATAAAATTTTTTTGGGGCTTTCTTTAAAGCCAAAGCAGAATTTCGTGAAATCGGACCAAATTTGGACCCAAAATTTTTTTTTACCACCCGTCGGCTCAACATGGGTTAACAAATTCCAAAACTGTTTATATTGTCAACTCAATTCTCAAGGAGCATCACGTATACAAAATTTGAAGTCAATTGGTTAAACCGTTTCGAATTTAGAGTAAAGTATTGAAAAAACCTATAAAAAGCTGTTGGGCCGCAATGGGTTAATGGAACTCAACAAAATTTTTTTTGGGGCTTTCTTTTAACCCAAAGCAGAGTTTCGTAAAATCGGACAAAATTTGGACCCAAAATTTTTTTTGACCACCCGTCGGCCCGACATGGGTTAACAAATTCCAAAACTGTTAATAGTTTCTACTCCAGTCTCAAAGAGCATCACGTATACAAAATTTGAAGTCAATCGGTCAAACCGTTTCGAATTTAGAGAAAAGTATTGAAAAAACCTATAAAAAGCTGTTGGGCCGCAATGGGTTAATGGAACTCAACAAAAATTTTTTTGGGGCTTTCTTTTAAGCCAAAGCACAATTTCGTAAAATCGGACAAAATTTGGACCCAAAATTTTTTTGACCACCCGTCGGCCCGACATGGGTTAACAAATTCCAAAACTGTTAATAGTGTCTACTCAATTCTCAAAGAGCAACACGTATACAAAATTTGAAGTCAATCGGTCAAACCGTTTTCATTTTAGAACAAAGAAGTTTAAATACTTGCACCACAGCCCCAACTTGGCGGTCCGTTAGGGCAAAATTTTTGGGCCACGATTTCTTTCCGTACCCAAAAACCCCTATATACAAATTTTCATGAAAATCGGCTGGGCAGTTTAGGAGTCTATTCGCTACAAACAAACAAACATACAAACAAACAAACAAACAAACAAACAAACAAACAAACAAATAAACAAACTTTCTCTTTTATATATATAGATTCCACTTTTCTTCATATTTCCTTAGGGCGAAATGTCCCGGTTCACAATTGCTAGATAGAAATTGTATTTAGTGTAAGTGCTTTTAGAGGTTTTCTTATTAAATGATCTGATGAATAGATTGGAACTTAAAAACAGAAAGTGCAGATTTTGAAACATTAAATATGTGTCTTTATTTTAGTTTAAGTTTAATTTATCTCAAACCTTGTGTGATATAGGTGAACAGACGACGCAGCTGGAGGATGAATGGACAGAGTAGATATTTTTCGAGTATTTTGTTGAAAAATATACTAAAAACTTAAAATCGATCTTTTATCTTTTGCTGTAAGAGTTGGAAAAAAAATTGTTTAACAGTTTTTTTACAAAATATTTTCGTTTTGTTTCTATAACATTTCCAAAATTTATATTTTATTTTATTTATTTATGGTTTTCCTTTTGTTTTGGTTTTTTGTATTAAAATCATATAAACAGATTATAATATAAAAAAAAAAACAAAAATGCTTTTCTTTATACAATAATCGATACATAAAACCCCGTTCAGTGAATTGAAAACTCAATTCAATAAAAGAATTTTTTTTTTAAGAAATTTTTCCAAAATTGCCGGAAACTATTGGTTTTTGTTTGTCTGTCATATCATATTAGGAATGACGTAGTACACATGAAATAAAAGGTGATACATTCTTTAATAAGTGAAAAATTAATGAAAGAATCTTAGAGATAAATTATGGTCTCAAAATCTTTTACTAAAAAAATCCTTTTAATCAGTGGCTTGGCCTGATTTTTGTTTTAGATTGCCATGGCTTTAATTTTTCATAGTCAATCATGATATTAATTTTTGAAGGCCTTGGCTTTTACTTTAAGCAACCATGGTCAGTTGGCCGAATAATTAGTTTAGATAGCACATGGCTTTAATTTCCGTCAGTCATGCATGATTTCGATAATTGATGGCCTTGCCTTTATTTTTTAATAGCCATGGTCAAGTAAACTATTTTTTGAATATTTATGAAAGGAAACAAGTACTAATTTATAAGTTACTCTTTAATATAATCTTTAAGAAAGAGCATGTTAGCACAGATTCCTTATGAGTTGGTAATCTGCAACTGATATTTGTAAAAATTCATTTGTTTAAAATCTTTTAAATAATAGCTAGAGATAAATAAGCGGCAATTTTACTAGCACAGATTTTATAAATATTTCTTGTATTTTACTATAAAGATTGATGATATCTTTAAATCACATTAGTTTATTGAATATGTTTGTGTGTTCAATTATTGTATTTTTTCTATTATTGATGTGCTTTTAAATTAAAACTGAAGCGAATGAAATTGGCATTTTGAACGATTGACTAAAGAACGTATACTCCAACAAAGAAAATATTTCTTATAACTAATATATTATAATATACTTATATACTTAAATTTGACATTTTTTTGAACTTTTTTAATTTAAAATTGAATAAAATCAATTGGAAATATTATTCAAATGCATTTTCGCCTTTGACAGCTAAGAAGAGAACATTTTGCTAATTTTATTATAAGTGTGCAATTTGTGTTAAATTCTACAGAAATAATTCGATTTATTATTATAAAAACAATATTATTTTAGTATAAGAAATGAGATTTATTGAAATTACAAAATCTTTTTTTTCTTGGCCCTGTGCAGACTTTGGACTTAAATATGCGTAATTATTTCCTTGACTTACACTTACGTGCCTAAAAATCCCCGGTTTACCCCTAAGTGAGGTGAAACATTTTTAAAGAACTACAGGAACACTAAGTGCCATTGGATAAACTGAATAGTTAATATTGCAATGTGGTTAAATAAAATCGATATTGCGAACGCATACCCTGTCACCCTGCCCTGAAGTGGATGAAGATGAAGTGAAGTGAATATATTTTGCATTCAAAAGTGCTTTAATATAAAAGTAAATTACTGATATTAGTAACATTTCTTTTTTCTATTAACCCTAGTTCAGCAATGTACCTTTTCATCCTGTAGTAAAAGTAAAGCAATTATAACCCCACTTAAAGTCTCCCGATATTATACGAAAGCAATGCGAAAGATATTCAAAAATTTTTCAAAAATTTGTTGGTCTTGTGAACGGTGAGTTACTGACACCATATTGAATCTTACATCTTTTCTTACTGTAGTAATTAATTATACATTATATTTACATAGCAAAATTTGAATATTTATAAATTTTTTTAATTTAAACTTTTTGATCATCAAAAATCTTTAACAGCCAATTAAAATAAAAGGTTCTATTCTAAAGCTTAATTTTACCAGAGTCTGGTCAATTGTAGGGTACACTCTATTACTTTCAAGAGAAACCTTGTGCAGAGTCTCTGCATGACATTTAAGATTCGAATTCCAAAAGACATAAAAAAATTGAGTTATTTTTGATATCACAATATTCCTTAAATGGAAGTTGTTCAGGTTTATAGGATTCATATTATATTTTCAGTTATCCTTGGAAAGCCTACGCACACATAATTTGCATTTGATTAATGATATAAATTATAAAAATTTTTAAACCGAATTATTTTTTAATTCTTAATTTGAATTCCTGAAATTATCTTCCTCAACTGCCTTAATATTATCTACGCAAAAGAATGAAAACGAAATCGAATATAAATTAAAATTAAACAGATTCGAATGAAAAAACCTACAAATATCCACAATATGACATTGTAAATTAAATTTTTTAATTTTCTTATTTTTGTTTTGGTTATTTTAATTTTTTTTTTACTGTTCCCCTTAAGGCCTAAAGTATTCTGTATAATTAATATCTGAAAATTTCTTGTTATAAATATTAGCCCTCAAAATTACCTTAGTAATGAAATTATACAGATGAAAAAGTGTATAATAATGAGCCATCACAAATTTTAATTTCGTTTTTCATTTATTTTTTGGATATTTAATATTACTCTAGAGTGGAAAGACCTAAAGAAAATTTTAATGGAATTGGAAATGAAAATATAAGATTATTTCGAATTTCAACTGTACTAAAAATAATCGTAGATAGTTTTCCAAAATTCATCAAGAAATTGGATGGTTGATTTTAAAAAACCATCTTTAGATATAATTTTCAGATCTTTTAAGATTGAGGTGAAAACCTTCAAAATACAGCTGGAAAACTAAACTCTGAAATAGTAGAAAATTCCAAAATTCTAGTATAATCACAGTTCAACGAAAGAAAATTTGAGATGAATTGGAGCGGTGTTTTAGGCGCCTCATCCGTACTTCCCAAGATTTAACAAGCATATTTTCGAAATTAATAAAAATAGAAAATTGGCTGTTGTTTCATTACTTCTTTTTCTTATCTTTGGTTGTACTTGATGGAATATTTTTCGTTGATCCATTATTCACAGGTTTTCAATAATAAATAACCAAAAATTAACTAAAAATATTATAACGCAGGATGATGTAACCGAAACGATTTTTCATTAATAAAAATGGCATTTGAAAGTCCCAAGTTTAATTTGATCCTGAAACTTAGTCTATATGCATTAAAAAATTTAAAACGCATGCAACACTTCTAATCCATGAGAAAGTTTGAGGCTTCTAGTGATTCAATAGAGAATACTGTTCCTTATATAACTTGTATAGGTTTTATCATTGCACATGGATAAAAGTTAAAGTGTATTACTCCATAGACTCAAATTTTTCCATTTATTCTACATGATCCAATATCATAACACCAATTCCTTAAGTTCCCCCTTCCTATACCCGTTCATAAATCTTAATTGCATATTTAAATTAAAGGCTCCATCCTGAGTTTGGTTTTAAAACACCATGGTTTTAGTGTATTAAAGTTGTACATTCCTGGATGCTGTCTATATCCCTCACTAAAAAAGCTCCTAATCCAGCTGCATTTATAACTGCCTAGGCTTATATAGAATTCAAGTATTCGCTGTGCTTAATTTTGTTGAAGAGTAACTAGCTAATTTCCACGCTTCACTGTTTAACTCCCAAATATTTAACTGTTGCATATGAAAACTAATGTCCCAGTCTTAAGTAGAAAACAAAGAGAAGTATTTTTTTTCATTTAAAAATTCCAAAATAGAAGCATTTATTTTCCTTTCACTTTATGATATTAAAATTACTATTTTAACTTTTTGTAATTTGATTTTTGTTTTTTTGTAATAATATCTTCTTGCTCATTTTGATTTTAAATATAATTTTTTTCTCTTTTCTTCAAACTCTTTCTCTCTTACTCTTCGTCCCTCTCTTTCTATTTCTATCTATTATTTTTTTAAAAGGAGGAGAAAGGAAAAAAAAAAAAAAATTATAACGTTTGCTGACATTTCGTGGGCGATTAACCGAAGCTAATTTTATTATACGCCAACAAAATTTATGTAGTGTAAACTTAATCCCATCTAAATGTAACGGTATTTGTAAAATGGCTTAATTTACAGTCCCTGAAAATTTTTCTTTTTTATTAGGTACTTTGTTTGTTGGTTTTTTTGTTTTTATTATTTTGTTGCTATTCTTTACTGTTATATTTTTTTTTTTTTCGTTTTCTTGTTTTTGTTGATGGTCTGGTGTTATTTTTTAGTTTTATTAATTTGTTGTTGTTCTTTTACTGTTATGTTTTTGTATATATATGAAAAGATAAGGTGGATATGAATATCCCATTTTTTTAATGTTATATTTTCTTATACTTTTTTTTTCAAAAATTTTTTCTCATAGATCTTAGTTTATTGTGTTAGATTACTTTCTATACTATTAGATATTACCCATAACTTTGGGTTGATGCTTTAACAGACAATTAGGATTGCCACCACTCTCATGTTATTTCGATTTTAATAAGTTTTGAATATTCAAAGATATAAGTGAAAGTAATGATATGTAGGAAGGGAATTGTTGAATTTAACCTCGTGCCCAAACGGGCTAACCGAACTCAAAAAAAATTTGTTTCAACCATGCTTTTATCCTGCAAATACACCCTGTAAAATTGAACAAAAAACGGAAACAAAATATTTTTTGGAAGCCTGAACGAAGTGGGTTAATATATTCCATAACCAACTTTATACAACCATTCAGTTACTTACGGGGAACATTTGTGCAAGATTTGAAGTCAATCGGTCAAACCGTTTATGTTCTAAATTTGAAATATCATTCTGATCGTTAGAACTGGAGATTTCTCGTAAAGTTTGATGTTTTTTTAACGGGAGCCTCTCGATCCCATGGTCTGATTTGGCCCATCTAAGAACTTATCTTTACTTTTGAAGAAAGAAGAATTCGTAGCAACTTTCTTAAAAATCGGTAGAAATTTGCGCGATTTATTGTTTTCACAGACACACATTCATAAAAAATGGAGCAAGTTTTGTTAGGACGGAACAAATTCTATATTTTTATTTTACCGACGAAGTTATAACTTTTTCTTCTACAGTTTACAGAAGAAAAACTAAAGGAATTTGCATAAAATAAATAAATGCGGAGTTTAATTTAAGTTATCTAGCGGTCATACAGAACTTTCAGGGAAATTAATAAAAAGTCCCAATTTTATTAATTCGGATAATGTACTTACAATGTTTTGTTTTTGGAAAGAAAATGTCACAAGATTTATTTTACGTATGAAATTTTTAAATAAAACTCCAACAGCCTTTTTTCAAACTCTAACAATCTTTTTTCAAACTTCAACAGTCTTTAACCAGAGTTTAACATAGCTCTCCTAGAACTGAAGGAAGTTTTTTTTTTATTTTAAAATGAACTTACAACTTTTAAGATCAAATGTCATATCAACAGCTATTGAAATCCAACTAATGATGACGACTAATAAAATGCAGTCCCATATTTCTAATAATATTGCTATAAGGTTTGATTTTTAGAAAGAATTTGAAGGTGATAGTTGATCTTCTTTGTAGTAGAACTGTAGTGTAAAAAGGGTATTGCCAGACTTATTGAATAATTTTGTTTTAATTTCGCATTGGACCCAAATTTCGATAATCAAAATCCAGTAAATATATTTATTAAAACGAATTAACGCATGGCAACCTTGAAATATCCTTTAAAATTTCATAGTTATAAAACAAAAAAAAAAAAGTAAAAGCCAATATTTCTATTTTACTCCATCCCCCAAAAAAAAAAACAAACATTTAAGACACCATATTTTTCATCATCATCGTATGGATTTTCACAATCTTTTACAACATGACCACCAAAAATTTACTATCATCATACCAATGGTACCATATACCATATTATAACCATTTTAATACAAGATCGTAGAAAGTGAACTCAATGACGTTCGTGTCATTTTGGACAAAATATCATACAACAACAACAAAAAAACATACAAATGATTTTGAACTGTAAAATGACAAAAACAACAAAAAAAAAAAAAAAGAACACAAGAAAAAATAAATATAATTTAAAAAGAAAGAGATAGATAGAATTGAATTTTGTAAAAGGGCAATAATGTTTTTTTGTTTTTTTTTTCATTTTTTGGTTCAAATGGAGAAATAAATATTTATTGTAAGAAGAAGCAAGAATTATGGCGCCATTATAATAATTTCTCTTATTTTATGTTCTTATACAAGATTTTTTTTCATATAATAAGTAATTATTGTATTATATTTTGTTTTGACTGTCTGTCCTTTTCTTTGAAATTTCTTTAAAGAACTGTTGATTCAAATTTAAATTTAACTTCTTATTGGAGAGCTTTATATGTAGAGATTTGTAGAGATTTTGCTTTTCTTGTTGTAATTTACTGTTATTGTATTATGAAGTACACAAGGGTTGAATAGCCTACAGTGTTCTGTAGTTACTCTATAGGGTTGGTTAAAAAATTGAAGAACAAGTAAATTTATTAAAGAATTTATATATAGTATTATAGATTTTTAAATTAATTCAAGGTGGAAAACTGTGTTATAGTATACCTAATTGGAAAGTTCTTATTTATAGTGGTTGGGCTTGAATTAGAAATATATCTAAATGACTAGTTCTGAGACATAGAGCAGTTATATTGCCTATAGAGACTTATATAGAAATAAAGAACGAAATTGGTACTGTAAATTTTTGGGACCGATTTTTGAAACCGATTATTAGAAATGTAAAGCTAGAATTTCATATTTTCTAAACGAATTCAGTAATAAATCTTTAAAATATAAATTTAAAACCACACTTAGATCCCAATAAGGAGGCAGAAATCGATGTGAATTGGTCTAATATTGAGGCTTCCAGCTAAATCAGTTACATGCACAATATTGAAATTCTTAAGGCATAAAATATGACGCGAGGAAGAAAGCCACCTTAAGGGAACAGTCTATCTTTATTAGACCAATTCATCAATTAATTTTTAAAATCTTAATTTAAAAAAAAGATTCGCTTTTAACAAGAGTTCTCCTAAAATTTTTTCCTCGGTCCAAATAAGGAAGAAGAAGTCGAAATGCATTGGTCATATTATAAGGCTTCCAGCATCGTCAATTACATGCCAATCACTACATGGAAAATCTCAAGGCATAAGAATTGTGGGGAGATCTTAACAAGATTGCTGACCTCTTAAAGTGGAAATATTTGCATTCTAAGACTCCAAAAACATTAGTCACCAAACGCTTAAGACAAAAAAATCTGGGAAGGGCAAATGGCACCTATAGTGGAATAGTCCAAACACAATATGTAGCTGGAAAGACATGGTTGAAAATAAAGGTGTTGGCACAAAGCAGAGAGGCTATATTGAAGCCCTATATCCCTTGAATGAATAATAAGGAAAACACAAACTGTCTTAAAAGATGGATCACATTCAAATGTTTTCTCCAAGGCTGCTGAAACTCTAAGAAAAAATTTGAATACCAAAACTAAAATACAGTTAATGTTAGTAACGGTGAATGTGTTGCTCTGTCTTCTTAAATTATTACTACATTTAGTTATTTTTGATTATATTTTTTTTTTATTAATGTTATTTAATTTTCTAAATATTTGAAGAGATTTCTTTTGTATACATATTTTACAATTTAATAGTAATTTTTCAAAAAAAAATTTTCTAATTTCACAGTCATTTTTGTAATTTGAAATTTTGTTTTTTTTCATTATTATAATTTTTAAAATAAAAGGTGAGAAGATCACCTTCTATTTCAGTTTGTTTATTCAAATTTTCCTTTTTTTTCATTAATTTTTGGTGTAATATAATTTGGTTTTTTAATGGTTGTCTTATTTCATTTTAAAATCAAATTTAAATTTCGTTCTCCATAAATTAAAAAAAAAAAAAAATAAAATGAAGAAAAAGAAAATTCAAAATGTCCTTAAATAAAAAAATTTTCATTATTTATATTTGTTGTTTTTTATTAGTTTTATTATTGTAAGATTTTTTGCGTTTCTTGAGGAAACTAATACAGTCAGATTTTTGTAGGTCTATACTTGATTCCGAAAGGAAATAAAATAGAGTTGAATGTAAGTTGTCTAGGAGTAAATCCCGGATTTTGAGGTGGGCTAATAAGAAGTACCAATTTTATTAAGGCTGATAATGTGTAATAGGGTTCTTTAAATGAAATAGAGATACCAAGGTTTTTAATTTGATGAGTAACAAAGTTTTGTGGCAGTAGTTTTAATTCTCTTATAAGTTAAGATTTGAGCAGGATGGTACGGTGGTTAGAGTACCGACCTTTCATTCGACAGACCCGAGTAATATTGGAAAATCTGAAAAATTTGATCTTGGTTTTAATTTGAATGAGGTTACTATTCATTATTGGGTTCAAATTAAGGGCTTAAGCAGCTTTTTTTCAGGTCTAGTCTTTTTGAAAAGTAAGCTACACATGTGGCTTGAACACCTGGTTAAAAGTTTTTGAAGTATTTAATATACAAAAATTAATGCTCCATGATTGTTGCTTACAATTTTTTACCAGTAATTCCTATAATAAAGAATTCCTTAACTGAAGGAAGGATGCTTTAATTTTTTACAAATTGCAATTTAAATTTATAGTCAAACAAATAAAATTTTTAATTCCTAGAATCTTGAATATTTGGGATAGCATAGATCGGAAAGTGAATTTCCATTTTCGTAAATTTCCAAAGAAAAATTTCGGAACCTGCTTCTATTTCAGAATTACTGGGACTCATGAAATTAAAAATTGTTTTAAGTTATTAGTCTTAATTCGTCTGTTTGAAAAGTAATTAGTTTTAAGCAGACTTTTGACGTACCTCTGACCCATCTCTTAAGCATCTCTGATATGTTATCCATTAAAGCTTATAATTGCAATCTCTATCAAAACTTATAAAGAAAATTGAGTCCTCAACCAAAGAACGTTAGGAAATAACCATTTCTTTTATTCATTAATTTCTTCTAAAGAAACTGACTAATCTCTACTTAAGTTTGGCAGACCCTGAAATGATAATATAATAACTTTAAATTATAATTGCATATAAACTATTGTTTGAGGAATCCGTTTTCTCTATGTTCCTTCTATATAAGTTTTACTGTGTTTATGACTTTATTTTAATGCTGTTATTTAATAAAAAATCCTTGATGATTCATGTGATTATTCAAGGACATTTACTTTACAGGAAAAAAACAGCAAAAAACAAAAACAGCATAAGATGTTAACAAACCAAGTCAGTGCCTTTTGGATGCCTAAAGGATTCTAAGCTTGAAATATCCTTTAAATGATTTTTTTTTATACTAAGGAAAATGTTAATTTTTTTTAATACAATTTCCATTTTTCCCACATTTCGTTTTTTTTTTGTGTTACAAGTCAGTAATTCAATAAGGGTTTATCCTTGATTTGTTGATCGTTATCTGGTTATAAAATAAAAATAAATTTTAGAATTAAGGGACTTTACCGTTATAATAAAATTTGTGAAAAGTGATGAAATTTTCTCAACTTGGTTCCAGAAAAGTAACTACTGTATACTTAATTCAGTAAAATTTGAATTATTGGTTTTTGGTGAATTTTGATTTTTGTTTATTGTGTTAAAAAATTCGTCCTATATTATAATTGAAACGCTTGACTTTACATTTTTAATAAGAAGTTATTTTTATACGATATCAAGGTTATATAATTATTGAAAAAATATTTTATCAGATTATACAATATATTCTGCTACCTATAAAACCTTCGTATATCAAGATTAAAAAAAAATAATTTTGTTATTTTAAAGGAATAGAAAAATAAATGTTATTAAGAAAATTGAAAATGTTGGGTTTAAAGGAAGATTTGTTATGCTATTAATAGGTTATAATTTTAATTTAATTTTTTTTTTTATAATTTATGATAATCTTATTTTTATTTTTGTAGAATAAATGATGTGTCCTAAATGTGTTCTATATGATAAGAATATATTCTGTGGTTATTTCCATTTGATTTTTAAAGAAATTTTCCATGGAGCTATGAAAGGGCTAGTGTATTATTCAGATATTAAGGTGTCCTGATTATTTGTTAAAGTGCCTGGAAAATGAATGCACTCACAAGATTGACAATTTTAATGATTGACTATAGATGCCTTTTTAGCCGGACATATTTTCAAAAGATTTTGTAAAAATATGTCTATTAAGTTTAATTGTGTCCGTTCGTCCGTCTATCTGTGTGTACAGAAGTTCACAAAAACTTTTATATCGTTTGAAATAGAGAAAAGAAATTTTAACTACGGGAAGGTATTGCAAAAAAAATAATTTCATGGAAGAACATTTTTCTGTAGCCCCATCCCATACAGAACTACAGCCCCCATTTTCCGAAAAAGTACTATATTTAAATTGAAATAACAAGATTTTGTAAGGTACATTTGCAACATTAAAATGGTAGAAGAGAGCTGCTTTCATAAGCTTTATAAAAATTGTTACCTTAAATGTATAGAGTTAATACATATATAGTTAATACATATTTAATGTATATAGTTAAATTTAAAGCTTTAACATTATATTTCAATATGTGTCACTTAGTTTTAATGAAGTGTCTCTTATTTTTAACCATTTTTGGAAAATTCCAAATTTTTCCAGAAAATTTCCAAATTTTAGAGAAAGTCACAATTCAATTTGTAAAACTTCAAGTTTTTACGGGTGAGATAGGGTTAGATCCTTGAGAATCATCATAAGTTTGCTTAGTAATAATTTCAGAACCTACCCCATTCAAGGGCTATTAGGACTTAAAAATTTCTGATTTTTATAAATCCGTAACTTAGTTACCAGGGTATATATTTTCTAAATTAAAAAAGGGATTAAACACGTTATAATTTTGAAAAAGTGGTTTTTTAAAAACCCTTGATTTTTTTTATCACTTATTATTCTTTGTTAATTATAGTTTGTTGATATATTTAAGAATTTGTTAGGTTACTTTAATTTGTTTTAAGACATACTTTAAAAAGTTTTAATTGCAAAACTTCTTGTTAAACCCAATTTTTTATGTCAACATCAAGATAATTTTTTATTTTTGCTCAAATTTTGATTGAAACAATTGCTTTAAGTATCGTCCCACTCATTATTTTATAAAAAGAAATTCAGACTGAGAAGTTTTTTTAAACAGATGTTCGTCTGGTTGCTAAATCGTGACTACAAGATATTATTAATCACTTTCAATACCCTTTCCTATGTATATATGTCTGTCTGATATACTTGAAAAATGTTTTCGAATTGACACACCCTTCGACTAATTTTTTTAAAAAAAGTAATACAAGTTTTTATTCGGAATTATGATAATTAGGTATGAAATAAATCCTAAATGTTTTTAGGTTTTAAAATTTTTTTGGAGATAATTTTGAAATTTTGGGGCATGCAATTTAGTATGTCCATGTTTAATTATTTACAACTAATAAAAAAATCTTGTATTTATAATGTATTAATAATATTATTAATACTAAATATTGTATTAATAATATTAAATCTTTTAAAAATTTCGACTTTAGTTTCTGTAATCTAAACTAAATGCATTATTTAAAATTTGTTATAATCACTCTGTCTGTGAAGTTGCGAATTCAGTTCTAATTAGTAAAAGATATTGAAGCATCAGTAAAATCTGAAGTATTCTCAATAGATTTTACTTAATATTTTAAATGTCAAATTAAAACGATTGACATAACTTTATACAATATTTGTTATACACAAAAAAATAGCCAAATTCTTTATCATGACACAGTGAAATGTTTCTGAAACAAATTTGTTGATAAAATTATTATCGAGTTTGATGTCCGATATTTTTCAATTATTTGATTTCTAATTTAAAAAAGTCAATTATAAAAATTAAAAAACATTTTTAAAATACATTTAAATTAAAAACAAGTAAAGAAACAGTCAGTCGGTGCAACCGACTTAGAAATACCCTACACCTATTTGGTTCAAATTTAAGGACATATCCATAAGTCATTTTAACACCATAGAAGCTGTTATTAATTTGATCGTAAGACATAGCTAACCAAATTAACTGTATAATACTAAAAACATTTTCTAATTACCCTATCTATTAAAAAATACTACAAATTCTTACTAATTTATCTATTTAAAAATATTAAAAAACAAACAAACTTGAAATAAATGAAAATATATTTATTCCAATTCAATTACAAAATGAAAAAATTCTAATTATTAAATTTTGTGATAAAAAGATAATCAAAGCATAATATATTTAATAATCCAAATTTTTCAAAATTGCAATTATTTTAAATGGTTAGTTTATATACCTAATAGAAAAGCTTATAAACGCAAAATATGCAATAAATGTATTTCTAAAATACAATTAAAAGTTTACACCTTTTCATATAATTCATTTAAATATAAAAATAAATTTTACATAAATGCAGCAAGTACCATTGAACATAGCTGAACCACTACAATTAAGTCTAGATTTCGGAGACACATAGGACATAGGAAATATATTCTTTGGCTTCGAAATTAAACTCGACCACAACCAATTCCCATGGTACTTTCATTTCTAGTAACCTACTGTTAAATTTCATGAAAATACCGGCATTATTTTTTGAGTTATGGTGTTTGTAAGATATATGTTTGTTAGTCCTTGAACTTTTCAAGGGTTACAGGACCCGAAATTATGGTACGATTTCGCCCATATGCAGTCCCGTCATACTTTCAATACTAGTTAACCCTTGTACACAATTGGAACGCTCTATCTTAATTTTAAGTTACTAGTTTTATTAATTTCGATGATAAGCTTTTACACATTGGGGGGTCTAAGAGAGGTAATTATTAATCCAATTGATCCCAAATTAGGGGGGCACGCAAGAAATAGTAAAGAACACCCTTGTGGCAAATTGGAAGCTTCTACATTTGTTTCAAGTTACTATCTTTATTAATTTCGAAAATATGCTTTAAGGGCCTAAGAACTGAGTGGCTGGTCCCCGATCCACTACTCCAATGGGGCCCAAATTTCAAAGACACTTACGAAATAGGAAGGGACACCCTGATATCAAATTTGGAGGTTCTATCTTCATTGGTTTCGGAATTATGCTCGTTTGACCTAAATTCGATCAAAAAGTTCTAAGTTCCGAACCCATTGTCCAATCCTCACCGTATGTAATCACCGCCGTCGTTTCGCTGCCAATAACCTACAGCACAAATTTCATGAAGATAGCCTCATTAGTTGTTGAGTTATCGTGATTTTTTATATATGTTCCTTAGCCCTGACATCGATTAAAAGGTCCGGAATCCGAACCGTTGGGCTGATTTCGCCCTTATATAGTCCGCGCTGTACTTATAGTACTAGTTAACCCTTGTACACAATTTGAACGGTCTATCTTAATTTTAAGTAACTATTTTTAGTAATTTCGATTATAAGCCTTTAAAACTTGGGAGGTCTGAGAGGGGTACAGAACCACCACTCCAATTGATCCCAAATTAGGGGAACACGAAAGAGATAGAAAAGAACACCCTTGTGGCAAATTGGAAGCTTCTACATTATTTCAAGTTGTTATCTTTATTAATTTTAAAGATATGCTTTAAGGTCTTCGGAAATGTGTGGCTGGTCCCCGACCCACTACTCCAATGGGACCCAAATTCACAAGACACTTAGGAAATAGGAAGGGACACCCTGATACTAAATTTGGAGGTTCTATCTTTATTGGTTTCGGAATTATGCTCGTTTGGCCTAAATTCGATCAAAAAGTTCTAGGTTCCGAACCCATGGTCCAATCCCGACCTTACGCAATTCCCGAAGTAGTTTCATTACTAGTAACCTACAGCACAAATTTGATGAAGATAGCGTCATTAGTTGTTGAGTTATCGTGATTTTTTATATTTGTTCGTTAGCCCTGAAACCGATTAAAAGGTCCAGAATCCGAACCCATGGGCCGATTTCGCCCATATGCAATCCCCGCCGTACTTTCAGTCCTAGTAACCTACAGTTAAAATTTCATCAAGATAGCTCCATTATTTTTTGAGTTATCGTGCCTACGGACGGACGGACGGACGGACATGGCTATATCGACTAAGGCGGTCACGCTGATCACAAATATATATACTTTTCCATATCTAGCTCGCTTCCTTTAGGTGGTTACAAACACCATACCAAAGTTAATATACCCCTTTACCTATTCTATAGGTGTAGGGTATAAAAAAACTTCTATGGGTATTATCACTCCTTTTCTTATGATAATTTACTGAAATATAATCAAAAGCAGCAACTCGTGTTAGAATACGTAAATACACTGAACTTAGAAACAAGATCATAACGACACCAGCGTCAATGACATTTAAAAAATTTGACGTTTTGACAAATGTTCTGTTTATAATAATAAATTAAATACTCTTTTCGAAGTATAAAATTATGATAAATTAAAATCAAAATAAAATTGATTATAGAATTTATAAAATATAAACTTGATTATTGAAAATTGATTAAAATATCAAGGATGTACTAATTAATAATTAACTTTTAATGAGTTAATTAATTATTGTTTGACAGAAATTTATTGGAAAACTGTATGAGATAGTATAGAAGTGTTTGTAACCGTAATAATAACGGTAGATAATGATGTTTCATAAATAAACATGGCATTGTGCCCTATATGAATAATTTTTTTTTAATTTGAATTAAATTTAATTTTTTTTACTTTTTATTATATTTAATGAATTAAATGAATTCCAATGATAATTTGAAAAATTAATTTACAATATTTGTGATGCAGCGTTACAACTCCCAGTGTATCCCACTTTAAAATATTTACGTGGGAGATAAGTCCCTTGACAAGTGGGTCATAAGTTTCTTTAGGGAGTTATGACACATTAAGTGAGTTATAACTCCCTTGATTAAATTTTGTGTTATAAAACCATACAACTTAAATTGTGTGATTTAGCGTGTATTATATATTGTTCTAATATATTAAAGTCAAAATATTGAAATAATTTGTGAAAGTTTTTTCTCATTTTTATAATTATTTAAAGTATAATATAAAAATATATAAGTAAAATATAAGTTGTAAAACAATATGTATTTATATACTTATCTATGCGATATTCTATATTAGAAAGCATATTTAGGTTTGTTAAAAAATCAAAGTTCACACTTTTTCATGTTTATGATATACTGCCTTTTTTTCAAAATAGCCTTCCAAAATGTTGTTTGTTTGTAAAATTTTTGTTGCTTCTTAATTTTGGAAAAGGGGAATATTCTGATTTGTGTGTTTATTATTTTGACAGTTCAAGAAAGTCTTAATATATTCGTACGCGTCATTGGTGTTATATAATTAAAATTAATATTTATTTCAATAACCCTTCAGCTCAGAGCTATATAAGAAACGTATGACCCACCACTCTGAGTCATAACTCAATGTCTCATTGCTATGAGTCATAAGATCCTTAGAGACTTATGTCCCACTAAGTGAGTCATAAAACCTTTAGGGACTCATGTCCCACTAAGTGAGTTCCCTTATGACCCACTTAATCCGTTGCCTTATGATCCTGGGAGTTATAACCCAGCACCAATATTTTTGTAAGCAATTTTGAAATAATAAACTTGAAAATAAACCAAAAAAATCCATAAAAACAAAATAAACCAATTGAACCTGAAGGAATTTAATAATTCACCATTTTGTTTAATATATTAAAAGCTATTCACCAAATTGAAATAAATATAACTATCGTTTATAATGTGGCAATTCATTGTGCTTATTTAAGACCTATCTTTACCTTTCTTGTATTTTTCATCTTTCATATTTATTTATATATCCTTAGGTCCATTCATGACATTCATGAAATCCTGATCCTGTTCACTAATGATTTATTATACAATTTTTATATTTACACTAAAATCTCCAAAACACTAGAAATAAAAACTAAACATGTCAACAATGTTTCATGTCTTTGATAATTGAATCCCTTTTATAAAAATTTTATGTATATATATATATATATAAATATACAATACAAACACACAAATTATAATTATTATAATAATATATGCCTATTTTTATTATTATTAAAATATACAAGACAAAGAAAATGCCCACTTTGATAAAAAATCATTGAAAAAAAAATTAGGTAACAAAAAACATAAACCAGAATATCATCAGGACACTCTCTAGAACTTTTCTTCAGAATAATGTAAAAAGAGTGTAACTTGCTAACCATTAGCTATAATAAGAAAAATTAAAAAAAAAGTTCAGACAAAAAGGGATATCACGAACGGATATTTTAAGCTACCGGTAAAAAAGGTCTAAGTGTAGAAATAACTAAATACATATGTACAAGTGCATATGTGTATTATCTTAAGTATTAAAATATTTATGTGATAAGGTGACTTCGAATTTTTTTAATAAATATTTATTTGTATCCTTAAAGCTACATTTTAATTCTTCATATTAGTACCAAATCCAAATTTAACCCTAGCTCTTGGAAAAAGAGAAAAAGTATTGGATGAGGACTTACACGAGCTTCCAGAAATTTAATCCTTCATCTGTTCGTCTGATATTTTTAAAATCTAAATGACCATCACCATTATTTACTCTATAGAAAGTGTAAAACCTAATTGACAAGTTGAGATTTACTAGGTAAAAGATCTTCAACAGTACCGAAGTAAATTGAGAATGTAATTTATGGAATAATAAGGAATCTTTCAGCCTTAGGAACTGCAAAAAGTTATAGTAAATTGCCTAGGAGGTTGAGACTAATTCTATATTAAGAAAATGTTATGAACTATGCAATAATTTTGAATTCACTGTAGATCTGATATTAGATTTTAGACATTAGATTTTGAAAACTTCAAGGATTTTAGCTCTCTAGTTTACTCTTTAAAATTTTAATTCTTATTAACAACCCTGTTTACAATTTAAGGGATACTTAATGAATAAAAACATTCCTATATATATAGCTAGTGATATATACCTTCTATTTATAAGTACATAAAATAAATTTTAAAATAAAATCACACACACAAAATAAAAGAAATAAAAAAAAAAAATGGAAGAAAAAGGAAACAGTTATGTAAAAAGGAAATACTAAATTAATATAATATTATGCGTGCAAATATATAAAAGTGGTTCTCAAATGGTTTTAAAAATTTTTTGAGTATTATATTAAGATCCAGTTGTATGTTTAATTGACATTATATAGAGCAAGTAATTGCTTTGAGTTTCAAGCAAACAAGTGATGAAAAAAACCAAGGGTTTTTAAAAAAGCACATTTTCAAAATAATATAGTGTTTCATACTGAGTATTTTATCGGAATATAATGTTGAAGCTTCAATGTTAACGTTTAATTTAAGAAATATATACGTTGGTGACTAAGTTACTACTTGTAGAAACAGTAATTTTTTTAATTTTTAAGTCCTAATAGCTCCTCTATGGGGAAGCTTGCCCAATTTATCAAGGATCTAATACTCACTACTCCCCTTCTCCAAACTTTTTTAGATTCAAGGAATTAAATTGTAAATCATGCCAAAATTTGAATTTTACTTAGAATTTTACTGTTTAAACAAAACTGGTTAAAACTGAGAGACACTTTCTTCAATATAAAGAATCGCTTCCAAATTTAAGAAAATCTTTTAACATATGTTAAGGTATAATGTTTGACCATCAAATTTTGTATATTAATAAAAAAAAATTTCAACACGTATTCAAGTTACAGGTGTTCAAAAATAGCAAAATTTCAATTTTCGAACCCTTATAGCTGCAATACAGGGGACGTGACAAAAAAAAATTTGTTAACCGACTACTACTTATTTCTAAGGATCTAACTACTCCCAAAATTTCAAGACCGTAGCTTAGCCCGTTTAGAAGATATGTAGGGCCAAAAATTTTGCAAAAATTGAGTTTTGCATAATGGTAAATTTTAGTACCGTATGGCAACCCTAAACATTTGTCTGTAAAAATTTATAAAGTTTATAACACCAGCTATCTTTTGCCGTTTTCAGATTAAAAATACACTTAATAGAACTCTTGTTATAACAATTTGAATATAGGGCTTTTCTCAACTTTGGGGGGCTGCAGCTCCGTAACAGGAGGGGCTACAGAAAAAAATTCTTCTACGAAATTATTTTTTTTGTAATACCTACTCGTGGTTAAAATTTCTTTTCTCTATTTCAAACGATGTAAAAGTTTTTGTAAACATACGGACAGACAGACGGACGGACGGACGGACGGACGGACGGACAGAGTGAAACTATATAGGCACATTTTTACAAAATTTTTTGAAAATGTGCTAAAAATTACCTGAAGTATCTGACTAATACATTTTAAACTTCTGACCAATGTTAATATAGGTAAAAGTGTTACCGGTGTGAGTCTCTACAGTATATTAGCAAATAGGATACAAAAATCTTAAAATAGTTTAATCTTTAATTATTTTTTTAAAGTTTATCTAATTTAACTGGTAAGTAGGACTGGTGATAAGGTGAATTATTTAACTTATTTTCCTAATAATTTATGAAATTATACTAAAGTCTGTTCATATGAGCTTGGGCCTTTTTTACATGAAATTGGTGTATTATCAAATGAATAAGGTTTGTTTTTTCAAACAAAACAAGCCCTAAGTTATCAAATTAAATTTGTGTTTTTTTAATCAATCCCGTTTGTTGGAATCCAGTAGACGTACCAAAATATTAAACAAGATACTCATAAATTACATAGCAGAACCCAAAATAAAGCTAGAAAATTGAATTGTCTTAAATAATTGCGAAAATTTTAGATGTAATTTTGGAACTTGCAGAATTGGGAATTTTAAATTCAAATCACGTATATTCGGCTTTTCACGTATATACTTTATAATTTACTATCAAATATAAAATGCAGTATTTATTTCTTTTACATTAGCTTCCATACCACACTAAATGTGAAAAGCAAGTGTTTGCAAGTGCAAGTGTTTGCAGAACCCTTCGTGGTTCGACTAGATAACACTTTCTATTTATTTATAATTACAATATTATTTATATTGTTTATTTTATATATTTTTATTTTTTAAATCATATTTGGTCACCATGGGGATTTGTATAAGAAAATTATTTTTCAATAATTTTTTTTTAATTAAATATTAAATGACGTCCCGGTCACATTGAACCCGAACTCCCTCGGTTAGTAAGCCAAATGATTACCCATTACACCACCAATACCCCATATAAAATACATAATCTCAAATTTTAAAATATAAAAACATTTGACAGCCACTGTTATAAATACATTTTAATGTATATGCAATTTGTAATGGCTTTTAAAAGAATAGAAAAATATTTTCTCAGTCATTTTTATTTTGTAGCTTTTTTTTTCATTTTATTTCATATCCAGAGTGAAATATGTGTGTTACAACCAACTTGGAAAAAAAAAGTAATTTAAGGATGAGATCATTTCAATGTTTACTAAGTGAATGACTGGTAACTGAGGTCCATTTAAATGCGGCTACTTAGGAAGTTCAAAGTACTTTATTATTTTTTTTTTGTCAACTAATCAACTGGAATAATTTATAGCTGAGTGGATAGTTTTAGGATGACCATAAGGCTTTTAAGTGAAAAACACATCAAATGAAAATAATATATAGGTTCCGAGAATACATATATATATCTATTTTAATTTACAATTCCCTCTAATATCACGTTACATATAAGAACTTTGTGTATATTTATAGAGGCTTAAAAAAATGTGCCAAATAAATGTAAATTTATAAAGAGGGATAAAATACAGTAATAAATATAAGTAAAAATAGAACAATTGATGCGCAATTATTCTTATTTTTTTCGTTTTTTTGTTGCTGCTGCCTTCCTTTTACAATTTAAAGCATATTACGGACATTTGAGTTCATCATCAGTAAATCGAAATATTGTAGAAATGATCGAATGAAAGGAAATAAAACAAAAAAAAAATTAAATAAAATGACTGGCAAATGGAAGTGAATTGGCATACGTGTGCAAATAATTCTTTCTTCTTTTTGTTTTCTGTATAAGTTTGTAAAAAGAGTTACAGTGAGTTACAGTTTTGTTTGTTTGTGTTTTGTTTTCATTTGTTGCCAAAGAAAACACATTCAACTTTTGTTTTTTGTTATTTTGTTGCAGTTTGATTTGGTGCTGTGAAATTAGTCCCTAGATAAAAAGCCTACGTGCTGTTAAATCTGATTGATAAATAGAAATATGACTGAAGAGCTTTTGGTTTTTTTTTTTACCAGGGAATGGAACGCTCGAAAGCCACCCATTGAAATTGTGCGGTGTTTCTTTGGTAGTATGCGACTTTAACGCGCCAAAACCACACCCTTTTTCAACCAAACTTTAGGAAGGAACCTGTGATACAAATGTACAGTTTGGTTACAGCGGTAGAAATATGGAAGGATTTTGGGATTATGGGTATGTTATTTGGGCATTTGGAATCATAGTGGATGGCTAAAATTTGTAGTGCTATTAAGGAAAAAGATGTTAATATTCTTCTTAAATTTAATTAAGTCGTACATATACGAATTACCAACTTTCGGAAGCACATTGTACGGAATATGGTTCCAAAATCTTGACGTGCGCATAACTACTCGACGTGCACATAACTAATGAATTTCCATAAGCCGTGCTACGCCGTCTTAATAATTCGACGCAGTAGGGATGAGCATCCGTTGAACTCTTTGTTTCACGTTGAGAAACTTTGAGTGGAGGCATTAATTGTTTTATTTCATTTGGACAGGTGTTCGTCTCCACTAGGTATCTATAAAACCGGGTAAGTGACCAGACTGCGCGCCGATGGCTAAAGTAACACTGGGATCATTCATAAGACGAATAGCTCTGTTTTGCACTAGGAATAATTTCAGTATTTTATTCGAAATTAGAGTATTCTCCTTTTACAGATTATTATTATATTTCTAGGTGAAATTCTTAATTAAAATAAAAATTTTAAAATCCGATTCAAAATTATGGAAAAATTAAATATCTACCCTGTTTTTGAATCTAACTTTAATATCCCTAAAGAATGTTTTCTACATATTACAATCAATACCCCGGACTTTATTTCCAAACCCGTTAGAAGATTATTTGGAAATATAAATAAGATTCTGGGCCACTTAAATTCTAAATAAAATGAAGGGTAATTAAAAGAAAAATAAGACCCTGGGCCACTTCATTCCTAAAAAATTTCAAAGTTTATATTGAAACAAAAATAGCATTCCGAATTTTTAATCTTTATTTATCATATTTTTGGATTGAGTCCAGGGGGTTATTTGAAATTGCAAAACAAATAATATCGCGACTTTTTTTCACAGCGCCATTTCAGTAGAATATTTCGATGATAAGTAGTCAGTATTATGCAATGTGGAAACGATAGAAAATGTCATCTTAAAAAAAAATTTTCCAGGAAAATTGAAATCGGGAATTGATTGCTCCAAAAATAAAAAATGAGCATGAATAAAAACTTTAGAAAAAAAAACTAGTTTTCCGTTTTAAAAAAATATTTTTTTTTTTGTTTTTATCGTTTTTTTTTTTCCTGAAATGGATTCAATTTGTTGATATTATAAGTGATAAAAACTTTGTTATTGTTCATAGTATTCACAGGAAAATCTAAAACAATTTTCTTATAAGTTATCGAATTTTTTTTTTTAAGTTTTGTGTTATTTGTTCCATTTCTTATACACCTGGGATAATTTCATTTTAAGTAAAAGAAGTTCTCAAAACAATAACAATAGAAGAGTTGCACAATTCTATCATGAATAACATGCTATAAAAGGAAGAAATCAGAATAAGAATGAATATATTGAGAGATGATAACTAAACATAGGATATGTTATTAGAAAGAGAAAGAAAACAAACGAAACTATCAAAATAATAATAACAAAAAAAAAAAACTAGGTCATACATAAAATAAAAAAAAAAACTATTTGGAAATAATAACTCAAATCAATTTGTTTGACTTCTAGGTGCATTATTTCACTTCAGACTATTCATTTTTTGTTGCAAATATCAGGTACCTATGCAAAATTTTGGAAATCGAAATTTAGAAATAGAACTTATTAACTAATATCTTAGTAAAATTGAAGAATTCATAATTTTGTATATTCTTAATTAAAATTTTGTGAATTTTCTTAACTAATTTTTATGATTCTTCTAGATTACTAAATTTTAAAAGGATCTCTCTCGATACTCGTTTAAATTTGCAGAGTAGAGTATAGTTTATTTTGTCAGTATTCAAAAAGTGAAAATAAAAGTCTTGTTACTGAAGATTGCAAGTTGTGACTTGGACTTATTTCAGCTTTTTGAAGAAGATTTACACAAAAATGCATAAGGGCTGTGTTTTATCCATAGGCTGAGGCTTAAACCAATTTTTGCCTAGAATACCAAAGTTGGATTAAAAATACTTTAATTCCAATAAATGCTTATCTCGTAAAGTGAGCATAGCATAAAATTAAATAATAATTATTAAACATTTTTTTTTGACATGGGAATAGATCAATGCCTAATTCAAATTAAACTGGTTCAAGAGTTGGGAGAAGTTGGGTTAATAAAGAGCTATAGTAGAATGGGGTAAATTTGGCACTTGTGACAATTTTGAACCTAATTTAGACATCTCTAAACTATGTATTTTGCAACAATTTTTTGGATTTAAATTCTTTAGATTTACTGCTTTAAGTATATTAACAAATGTAAACATATTATATATATATATTTAAATAAAAAAAAAACACCATGTCAAATGTGCCGTATCCTACTATATTATCATGGTGAAAGTATAAGTAATTATTAAAAATGGTAAATTAACGGGTTATATTTCCCTCGAACATTTTCTATTTTCAAGCGTATGAAACCATGATCATTTCATCCTATTGTATCACTATAAAACACATATCCACATGGAAGTGGAGAGAATCTAAAAACATTTCACTATATGTAAATGTCCGGTACTTACTGACCCTATATGTATACAACTTTTAATAAGTAAATTTAGCCAAAATAGTCTTTGTAGCCGTAGGTCTAACAGACATTATTATTATTTATTTATTAATAATTATTACTAAATCCCTATAAGTTACAGTTGAAATAACGTATACCTTCAAAAAAAATTAAGCAATTATGACAATTTTCAAAAAATGCAGTTACTCAATTTTAGCTATGAACCCACTGAAATAACTATCATGTATGCAAAAAAACATATGTAGTATAATTTTCATACCTATCTCTTACATATTCTATAAAAGAAATCTAAAATATATTATAGGTATAGTTATATACCTACGTATTTCAGTTTTAGTTTTCCCTTTAGTTCCACTGCACATATTATTTTATCCCCAGATAAATTTTCAAGTAATGAGAAGAAATGAAAATTATTTTCCAGGAAAAAAAAAATAAATTTAGAAATTTCCGAAACCAATGAACTGAAACTTCTTAAATTTTATAAAAGAAAACTTTAATTTAAAGTGAAGAAGAATACATGAGAATTAAAAAATAATTTTGCAAATATTCAGGTCATAATTCATTATAATGCATGTGTTAATACTAATGTTATTACTTTTTATACCCGTGCATACATATATGACATCGGGTATATTAGATTTGCTCCTCCGTTTGTAACGCATCGATCTAGACGAGCTAGATATAGTGTCAAGGGTACGTATCGGCTCAGAATCGAAAAATTAGTCGATCTAGCTATGTGTGTCTGTCCGTCCGTCCGTCCGTCCGTCCGTCTGTGTGTCAGCACGATAACTCAAAAACTAAAAGAGCTACAGTTTTGAAATTTTCACAAAATATTTTTCAATCAATTTCTAGGTTCCCTATTTTTTTTGGTTAAGATCGGACCAAAACTTCGGGTAGCTCTCAAACAGCTAACTTTTTTAACTCCAATATTTTCATACAAAAATTTTAACATGAAGTATTTAACATGAAATTATATGAATTTTGTTTGTTTTTGTTTTTTTGTTTTTTGTTTTTGTTACAAAAAGTAGATAAAGATTTCGAGTTAGAATTTCATATGATTTAAATGATGCGTAGTTTATTTAAGATAAGCAAAAAAGAAGACAAAGATTTTTTTTAAGTAAATGGCTTATTGATATTGATAGATAATTATGAATATATATGATGAATCATATATGAATATGATGAGTATTATCTATCATGATGATTATTATATGAATGTGATCATATGAAGTTGATTTGGCTTAAGTTTAATATATTCGTGAATTAAAAATTAATTATAAGAGATGGAATTGAAAAATTAGAGCAAGAGTTTTGAAATTCACACAAAACATTTTTGGGACATTTTTTAGGTTCCCTATTTTTTTTGGTTAAGACCAGATCAAGGTTTCGGGGAGCTGCCACACAACTTATTTAAATCAATATGAATTTCTTCAAAAGTAATTATACCAGGGAAGATGAAAATTACACACGGTTAGTTTTATAATGAATCAAGAACTTATATGAAGTTTCAAAATGTTACGACTTCATTTTCGGGGGGCTGCCATACAACTTTTTTGCACCAATATGAATTTCTTGAAAACTGATTATACTACGAGGATGAAAATTACACACTGTTAGTTATATAATGAATCGAACACTTATATGAAGTTTCAAAATGTTACGGCCCCGTTTTCGGGCAACTGCCATACAAAGTAATCAATTCGATAACTGTAAATCTAATGAAGCTACGAGGTTAAAATTAAAACTGGGCAGATAAAGTAATAGGGCAAGTTAGTTGGCAAAGTTGGACATCACTCGGACCAACTTTTAGGGCGGGCTATTTTTTTTTTTTTGTTTTTTTTTTTTTTTTTGTTTTTAAGCAAAAATTATGGTAGTATAATGGAATTAAAAATTTAATTTTTTTTTTAAGCTAAAATTATGGGATAAAAAGGTAAATTTTTTTTTAACTATTTTACTTTCTTATATTTTTTTTGTAATACCTATTTATAATAGCATAGAGGAAATAAATAACGGTTAGTGGGTATGCACGGGTATCTAAAAGTTGACAAGGGCAACTATAATCTTCCTCGTTAGTATGAAATTCAATACAGTCTCCAAACGAATTAAGTTTTGCAATAAAAATAGAAACAAAAAGGTAATAATCTTAATATTATAAATTAAGATTTTATATGAAACTTATTTATAACACCTACATAAAAGTTTTTAAAATAAAAAATTTATTGACTTTATTTCATAATTAATATGGAAAATTTTCCATTGCGTCTCCATTTTAATTAAATTTTAATATTATGTGCTACACACACATACGTTGAAGGAAATATACAGTTAAGCTCGTATTATTTAAAAAAATAAGTAATTTATTTTAATTTAATATTAATACAATAAATTGTAATAAAATCAGTGAGTTACTCGGTTGCAAAGGCTATTTGGGACCTTGAAATTAGTATTAAAATGTATAAGTCATAAGTAATATAGGTTTTTCGCAATCTTAATTGCATATTTTTAGGATAAACGCAGTTTATTTTAATTCTAAATTTATAATACAGTTCAAACGTATATTAAATTTTCAATAAAACGTTTATAAAATATAATTTATTTATCAGAAGTTCAGCTTTGATTTTTATAAATACTTCGGGAGCGAGTAATTTAAAGCTTTTGAAATTTAAAGTGATAAAATATTTCTTAAAATAAGATTTTATATCAATTACTATAAATAATTTCAAAAAAATTTAAAAAAATTCTATTTTTGTTGAAAAGCAATAAGGTGACTAAGTCAATATAAAACACATTAATTTTAATTAATTTTATTTCATGGTATTTATTTATTTTTTTCAAAAACTTGGCAATGACATTTAAAATTTAAATGGCAGACCCATTACAAAAAATATGGACAATTTAATTTGACAGTTGGACCAAAGCTTAATTACAGTTAATTGAATATTTAATTAGATTAAAAGAAAATAAATCCATTTATTTAAAAATTAAAAATTATAATAATACAAAAAAAATTTAATAAAACGAATATTGGCTTTCTAAGGCATATTAAGGTGAAAAAATATAGAAATTCATAAAAATTAAGGGAAAACAAGTGGAAAATGCGGAAGTTTTCCCATTACGCAGTACTCTTACTTCCTGCAACGCGATTTTTTTGATAACAAACGAAATACATATTACCGAATTTAGAGAACTCTGACAATCTTTCCGATGTAGAAAATAAAAGAATGGGTAAAAAAAAATATCGAAACAGTTTTAAATATGGCGAACCAGTTGAAAGAATACATTTTAGAAAACCATCCTCTAAGAAATAGAGTAGAAGTATTTGGAAGAAATATCCCTATCATGAAATTTATAAAGATTCACGATACGAGAGCATAAAGACTTCAATAGAAAAATTTTTAAGACCAGTCATTAATCATCGAAAAGGGTTTCCGAATCGGGTAGCTGATCTAGCTCCAATTTTGAATTAGCACAACCACGAACAAAATGTTCGAGACGTGTTAGTTTTATTTTTGTTTGATTGATTTTTAAAAATAATTTGAAAAACATTTTTGTTAAATCTGTAAAAGATACTTTTTGATGTCGTTCCTTTTAATATTTCTTACTAATAAACAAAACCATGATAGAAATTTCAATTCACCACATTTTAATGATACTAAAAATATAAAAGTTTAAATATAATATTGGTCTCAAAGTTTATAAACATATGAGTATCTTGGATTCTCATAATGAAACACTAAATAGCTATTTCTTCCTTCCTTTAAATTTTATTGAATTTTTTTGAGATGATGAAACTTAATTTTGTCTAATATTTTCTTCAACTCCATTATTTCCATCCTCCTCTTTGTTTTATTTTAAATTTTTTTTTTAATTTAAAAGTAAAAAAATAAGAAATCTTGCAACTAATTTCTGTTGCTGGTTTTTATATAAGATTAAAAAAAAAGAAGAAAATTTGTTTACAAAAATTGATAGAGACAAAACAAAATATCGGATATTAAGTTTTTACTTAAAGTGAAGGAACTATGAATAGGTACTCTTAAAGCAGAAATAATCGAACATTATTAAAACATTAGTTTATTGATATTACTTTATATATAGATACCTACCACAGTTATTGTACTTGACAAAGTAATCATTTTTACATTCTTTCGTATCATGATTTTTTATTGAAACTATGTTTGCTTTTGATGTTCTTTCCAGTTTCTTTATATTGTTGATCAATGTTAAGATTGCTTTCTTAAAAAATTGTTTTTTTTTCTCTGAGCAAGAGTTAACAGGGATGTATCTTGTTATTAGTTTTATGGTGGGTTTAATATTGTATTATATAAGGAAACTGAAACTACTCTACACATAGCTACTCTACACAGTTGACTGTATCTTATGCAAAATGAGTATTTCTCCGCAATTTTATATAAATTAGGAAAATTTTTAACAGAGTAATTTGATTATTAGAACATAATGTAATAGAGTTAAAAATGGAGAGTTAGTAGCTAACCTTATATAAATCAGTTCCAGATTCTTCAATATTATAAACAATGCCAAAAAATACAATGCTATATTGCCATAACGTTTAAACTGATAATTTAAAAATTGTTTTAAACACTGTATGGCTTGTTCTAAGCACTGTATGAATTAGACTATTAATGATTGAATTTTTAAGGCTTTTAATTATTGTACCCTGAAAAAAAACTCTGTAATTAACTGAATACCATTGCCAATTAAATTTAAACCATCTTAGACCATGAATTTATTATTCTACGTTCCGTGTTAGCGTCTTTTGCTTTTATTACTTGACTTTCTATTGAAACTGCTATGGAATAATTTTTTCATATTCTGGGAAACTAAAAATTTTTTATGTGTAAAACGATAATCTGGCATTTTTAGAATAGGTAAGTTTTTGTATAAAGCTACAGAAACCCATATAGCCTCGAGAACCTTTTGATATAAACTACTGCCTCAGCAAATTAAAGTGCAAAGCATAATATATTAAATTTCTGAATTATATATTTGTATTCCATTAAAAAAATCCTAGCTTAAAACATGCCAACCTTATCCCCTCACCACTGATTGATATTTAAAGATTGCTTTTTGATCCATTCTGTTATGGATATTTTGTTTTTTTCTAGAAAAAAAAACTATACATTTTTTAATATAAATTTTTTTTTAAATATTGTTATCCTTGTAATCCTTGCTATTCTTGTGATTCCTGAATTTACCTATGATTCAAAGTAAAACAAAACAATATATATTTAATTTTGATATAACCTCAAAATTTAATGAATGTTTTAAAAGTAGAAAAAAAGTTGAAAAAAGAGTACCTTTATATAGAATAGTACTTTAGTCAAAGTTTTAATGAATACATCATGTATTAGTATTATGTACTTCAACACTTAGTAAATGAAATTTTTCTTAAGATTAAAGAAAAATAACAAAGTTTTTCCAGCATGGAAAAAATTTACTTTCATGAAGTGCATCAAAAAAGCGAATACAACTCTTTTTTACTTTTCTGGATTCCTAAACGCCACTCTAAGTAACAAATAATTATCATGCAATTTTTTAAATTCTGAAGCCTTTAACTGAGAACCTCAACCCTCTGAAGAAAAAACTAGTATCATTCTTCTTATGATATTGTATAGAAACGTTGAAAACTATCCTGGGAAGCTAGACTAGATTCCTTTAGAGTTAAAACTATTCATTCTACAAGCAGTATATGTCTTCAGTGCAATTTTGCAGCTAGTTTTTGAAGATTGGGAATATGAATAGGGGCTTGCTGAATTTAGGAAAAAAGGTTATTTAACATTAAAAGATACGCAAATGTTAAATCTAAGAAGTCAGATTGTTAATCCATCTTTTGAATTTACAGCTCTTTTAAGATAAAACTCAATGGTTTATTTTGTGTAGAAGAATTTATTAGAGGAAACCCAACCAAAGTATTTTTAGCACATTTTCAAAAAATTTTGTAAAAATGTGCCTATATAGCTTCACTCTGTCCGTCCGTCCGTCCGTCCGTCCCTTTTTACCTACGATTGACTAAAAAATATCAGAAATGGGTAGGTTTTGCAATAAAAATAATTTAATGTTAAAACTTTTTTTTGTAGCCCCCCCCGTTACGGAGCTACAGCCCCACAAAGTCGAAAAAAGCCCCATATTTAAACAGTTATAATTAGAGTTCTATAAGGTATATTTCCAAACTGAAAACTGTAACAGACAGCTGTTCTTATAAGCTTTACAAATTTTGAAAAACCAATTGTATAGGGTTACCATACGGTACTAAAATTTACCGTTATTCAAAACTAAGTTTTACAAAATTTTTGGTCCCTCATAACTTCGGAACGGCTAAATCTAGAAACTTGAAATTTTGGGAGAAGTTAGATCCTTAGAAATAAGTAAGAGTCAGATAACAAAATTTTTTTGTCACGCCCACTCTTTAGGAGCTGTAAGGGGTCGAAAATTGAAATTTTGCTAAAAATTTAGCTTTTAAACACCTATAACTTGAATACCAGTTAAAATTTTTTTTTATTTGTATACAAAATTGAAAGCTCCAAAACGAAGGTTTCAATAAGTGTCAAAGGTTTTTCTTAATTTTGACTTTGTCCGTCCGTCCGTATGTTTACAAAAACTTTTACACCGTTTGAAATAGAGTAAAGAAATTTTAACCACGGGTAGATATTACAAAAAAAATAATTTCGTAGAAGAATTTTTTTCTGTAGCCCCACCCGTTACGGAGCTACAGCCCTTCAAAGTTGGAAAAAGCCCTATTTTTAAATTATTATAACAAGAGTTTTGTTAAGTGTATTTTCAATCTGATAATGGCAAAGGATAGCTGGTTTTATAAGCTTCACAAAAATATAAGGTTAAAATGTATAGGGTTACCATACGGTACTAAAATTTACCATTCAGCTAAACTCAATTTTTGCAAAATTTTTGGCCCCATATATCTTCTAAACGGTTCAACCTAGGGTCTTGAAATTTTGGGAGAAGTTAGGTCCTCTAAAATTAATAGGAGTCGGTTAACAAAATTTTTTTGTCACGCCCCCTGTTTAGGAGCTATAAGGGCTCGAAAATTGAAATTTTGCTATTTTCAACCACCTGTAACTTTAACACCTGTTCAAATTTTTTTTTACAAATATGCAAAATTTATAGCTGCAGCATCATGTTTCAACATACGTTAAAGGTTTTTCTTAAATTTGAAAGGGTCTCTTTAAATTGAAGAAATTGTTCTTTGTCTTAACCATTTTTGGTTTGATAATAATATTCTAGGTAAAATTCCAAATTTTGTTGGAGTTCAAAATTGATTTCCTAGAACCGAAAAAAATGGAAGGGTGAGGACAGGAGGGGGTGGGCAGATCCATCATAAGTTTGCTAAGCAAAAATTTGGGAACCTTCCCAATTGAAGGGCTACTAGGTCTTCAAAATTAAAACTTTTATGTTCTTATAAAACAATAACTTATTCACCATTGTAAGTTTTTCCAAAATTAAACGTTAACATTGAAGCTCCAACATTATATTTTGCACTTATTAACAGGTTTTCTTGAGTGCATTGGGGTTGTATTCTAAGTAATTCACTATTAGTCATATAATTAATTATTAATGAAATAACAAAATTATAATATTATCATAATATATATTTTTATAAAAATAAATGATAAAAAATACTCAGTAAGAAACCGTATATAATTTTAAAAATGTGCTTTTTAAAAACCCTTGGTTTTTTCCCCTCACTTGTTTCAATATATTTTTATATTTACATGATTTGACTATAAAGAATTTATCAAAAAACTTATTTAAAGAATGAATAATCTAAAGATAGTTCAGAATAGAATATAATATTATATAACATAGAAATTGTTCTTAATTTCAATTAAATATCATTAATATTTCCACCTCAAGTTATAATATAACTAAAGCCACATGTAAGTAAATGATAAGCTTGTATATGTACATAAGTTTGTATTATATTATAAAACTTTATTAAATCTTTTGGTAATCAATGAAAATTCAATGATATTAGGAACTTATTTGATACAACTTTTCTTACAAAAAAAAAAAATTAACTCTAGGGATTTGTCCAGTAGTCCAATACAAAATTCAAAAACTGCGAGAATCTGATAAATATTAGTACTTGTATGTTATATATTTACGATCTTTTAATGATTTGTGTGGGTTGGGTACGAAATCCCCAAAGACAGAATTTTCAAACCCCAATGATTTCAGATAAAATTCCTAAAGCCAAAACACCAAAATCTTCGAAAAACCCAATACCAAAACACTGATGTTGCAACTAATTTTAAAATTTTTCTTAGCTTAGAGTGTCGTAAATACATGAGTATTTAAATATAAAATGTTTGTAAAAATTTTAGAAATCTTCCGTAAGTAGGGATGTTTAGTGAATATGATTTAGGTATTTTGGT
This sequence comes from Dolichopus griseipennis, assembly GCA_963082915.1. Classification (NCBI taxonomy): domain Eukaryota; kingdom Metazoa; phylum Arthropoda; class Insecta; order Diptera; family Dolichopodidae; genus Dolichopus; species Dolichopus griseipennis. The sequence goes on along the minus strand of OY720443.1, from coordinate 9,096,604 downwards.
TTTAGAGATTTTATAAACCTTGGCTAAGTGGGGATTGGTTTAGGGGAACTGAATAATAAGTTTAAAACACAAGGTTTGACTTAAGAACTCCATTGGAACCAATGTTTCTATCTCTTGCTCTTCTTGAGAGTATAGCTCTCTGACTTTACATTTTCATCAACCTCTGTTAAATGTTATTGTTTTGCATTTTCTAAGCTAAGCTTATTATGCTCAGTTAGATTCAAATCTCCATTATCCCAATTAATTAAGTGGAGTCGGTAAGGGCATCTGCATTAAACGCATAAGACCCCAGAAGACAGGAATTGCAAATTAATAATTTTGCCAATTTAAAATTATTATTAGTTTGCCATTCCTGTCTTCTGTGGTCTCATGTGCTTAATGCAGGTACCCTAATCATCTCCACTCAACAAAATGCAAAATGGATTCCCTAATAGATCGAATTAAATTAGACCCAAGCAATATAGAATTATTGAACTACTGCAATTATAGCAACGCTTTATATTTAACGAATAATTTTTCTATATTTTTAACTCTTTTTTTTCTCAGAATAATTGAAAAGAGTTTCGAAGAAAAACTTCTTAACTCTGGGAAAAAAAAAGTTGTACGAAAAGAAAAAATAAAATATCTGGAATTGATTTAGAGTGTAGGTATTACCTATGTAAAGTTATCCAGATTAATATTTAAGTTATTATTAAATAATATAAAAATATTTATCGAAAGTATAGATATTAAGCATGGATATGGTAGGATTATTTATGATATTTCAGGATTAGTATATAAGTTAATAGATTGAAAGTAAGTAAATGAAATTTTTTTGTTGAATTTTGATCGAAAGACTTTTGTTTTTTGAGAATTAAAAGCTCGAGAGGGGAAGTAAAAAAGCCGGTATCAACGAAAGCAATTTCAAAGCAAATTATCCTCGACACGTTATTAGTTAGACACAATCCGCGTTTCAGTACATTGCTTATCACATTTGAAATTATTCTGCGGGGCAAACAATTTCGAAAGAAGCTCTTCAATTGCATATTGGATTATTGTAGTAAAAATACCTTAATAAATTGTCCAATGAAGTCCTTAATTTGGTTCTTCATTACATAAATTGATTGAATCTTATCAAACCTATATTTTTTTACAGATCAAAATTTTACAGGAATATTGTAATAGACAATATGTGTTTTAATGATTTAATCCTAGTACCTTTAACTTATTCCCAGTAAAAACAATAAGCTTGGTATAGTTAATAATTTATTTATGTGATTACTGGATAACTATGAGTTATTTTCAAAGTTTTTCAGACCTATATTTTCGTATTAACAAGATGAAGTAGTACAGCTTATGGAAATCGTTTGTTACATGCCCATCGCGGATTTGAAATACTATTCTTCAAGTAGGGAATGTATATGTGTATCGTTAGACAAATTTCTTCTAAAACCAAAAGGGAAATGCTCCATAATCCTATAATCTTAAATTTAATAAATTTTCAAAAATTCTTTCACATCCCTATCCTCGAAAGGAAATTCTACCCTTTGTCACAGGTTTCACCCTTAAGTTTGGTTTAACAAGGGTGGTGGTTTAGGTGAGTTAAAGTCTTATACACTATCCATACGGCGAGTTATGCATTGTTCTATAATAGATGGTATTTGAAGTTTTCCACTTTAAGTCATTTAAACCAAAGCTTCTTACAGCTTCACTTTAGTGAAATTCTTGCGTATTACTGAATTTATGTCTAAATTATTAATAGGCACAGTTTCTGAACTAAAACTAATTAAAAATATTATAGACATTTCTTGGCCCCTAAGTAAATTGCCACCTTTCAATTAAAAAAATTAAATATTTTTTCTTTCTCTATTGGTAAATTTTTGAAAAATTCAAAATGGCGTCTAAAATTTTCTGAAAAACTAAAAATATATAATTTTTCTAAGAAAATATTATTAGAAAAACAGATTTTTTAATGATATTCACCTACCACCTAAACAATATTACAAAAAAATACAAAAAAAAGTAAAAGTTCTATAGATAAAGTTTTAACATCTTGTAAAATTTAAAAATAAAAAAAATCAACGCGTTGAATAATTTTCCGGAGCAATGGCAAAGAAAAGCAATCAAGGAAAATGAAGAGAAAAAAAAACTGTTTACTAAATTAAGTGCGAAAAATCTATAGTAGAAAATTTTCTTTTTTAATTTTCTCTTGTTTTTACACTCTAAGGTACCCATGGGGATCTAATAATAGATACTGTTATTTTTTTTTGAAAACTTTGTCCTATCTCTGTTAGTATTAAGTTTAGTTTTGTTTGTCTGCACCAAATTGCATCTTCCTTAGCTTTTTATTATCCTTCCAAGGTAACGAATATTACTTTACATACATAAATATACTTACAATATATAATTTTGTAAATCAAAGTTTACCGGAGATAAATTCAAAAAATTTCCTATTGTATTTTAACACAGTGGAAGTCAAGAGAATGGAAATTTTTCATTCTTAATTTTTAGTATATACTATAATAGTTAGGAAGAATTTTCAAGCTTCTTTAGAAACTTTTAGACCTTTATAACAAACTTTTTTTATTCATTGTCTTTAACTTTTTCCCTCTCTCTGTCCCATTCTCTTTTAGTCAAAAGATCCCAAGTACAATTCATAAAACTGTGTTGCGTTTATTACAATGATGGCCTTAAACAATAATTTAATTTTCACCTACATACTTGAACACTTCAGCTTACCCAATTACAAGATGAGTGTATGAAAAAAGTACCCGAGGAAAAAATTCCCAAAATTAAAAATGAAAAAACTCTTCGAAATTTGTATGAAACTTATTTGAAAAGTCCCGAAATTTGGGAAAATTTTAGGGCTTTTTTCTTTAATTTGAGGAACTTTTACAAAATTGCATTTTCGGGGTTTTTTGCTTGTGGAAAAATCTCCAAAAATATTTTAATGGAGTATAATATGACAGTTCGTGGAGGTTTGAGAGGCAGCCTCCATTACATTAAATCATAGAATAGAGATAGAAAAAAACGAGAATCGTTTCATATTTCTTGAAAAACAGATACCTCTTATTTTTTATAAGAACTCAAAGCCAATTCCCATGGAACCAATTGTTGGAACTCTAATTTTGTATTCAGCTCTGAAAACTCTAGTAACTGTTTTTCTTACGTAATATGTCAGCAGCACAGCATTTTAATTGGGGACTTCTTTCCTTCTTTTGAGGATTTTTATAAATCATATATTGCGCAGACCTTAAGCATATGAATTTTTGGACTTTTAATCAAAATCGTGGATTTTTTTCGTACATCCTTACAAGATGTCTTATTTTTCTACTTCTATTCAACAATAAAAAAATTCCCCGGAATATTATTGTTTATCGAAGGACACTCTTGCAGACTCTGGGTACAAAAACAAAAAACAGAAATTACAAAATTAAAAAATAAAGGAAAGTTTCTTATGAAAAATTTTTCTTGGATAATAAAAGGAAGGCAATAAAAAAAACGGTAGTCTCGTTTTTCTTTTGAATTAAATTCCTAAGTTTATTACCTTCACTGGATGGCTAATAATAAAATAAAATAAAAAAAAAACAAAAACAACAAAAATTAAAAGAAAATGAATTTTTCTGAAAAGAAAATGAATAAAAGAAAACAATTTAAAAGAAAAAAAAAATTCAAAGTAAGAAAGAAGTTATAAAGTAAAAATTATAATTTAAGAGTAAATATTGTACTGGAAAAGTGGAAATAATGCAAACACAAAGAAAACAGAAGATGGAAGAAAAACCAAAAGGAAAACTTCTTTTTTTTTTTTTTGACGTTTGTAAGTTAATTAGGAAAACTATGGTGAATCAAAAACTATAATATAGATAAGTTTGTCTTCATTTAATTAGAATGTTATTTATTTTTTTGTTTTAGTTTGTGTTTTTTTTTTAAACTTTGTCTCATAATTCTTAAAAAAATATTTTTTTTCATACATAATATTTTTTAACACATATTTAAAATGGCTTATTTTATTATTATTATATTAAATTTGGGTATAGAGTAGATGATCTAAATTCATGTTACAAAAGTCCATCGCACATATTATGATTACTTTGCAAAATATCTGTTTGGGAAATCTCACATACATTTACAAAATGTTATGGAAATAGTATAGTAATCCTGATTCAATATACGAACTGTTCGTACTTTCTAATTTATATTTCAATAAAGACGGATGCCAAAACCCAGCTAATTATAAATTAACAGCTGCCTGGTTAGAGCGCCCACCTTGTATGCGAAAATCCTGGGTTCGAATACCATTGAAAGTGAAAAAATTTAATCTTGTTTTCGATTCGACTCAGCTGGCATTCGAAATTGGGTTCAAATTAATGACTTAATCAATAATTAATAATTATATATCTTTAATTCAAAATACATATGTATAACGATATAAACAAATAATTTAATTTGAATAATATAACTAACAGATATAGAATACCATATAACTTAAACACAAAATTATTGAAAATCTAAGACGTTTCTACATGTTATAAGGCCTAGTACTATCCCATGTTTAAATTGTATGTGGAATTCATCAAAGTCAATTTAAATAACTTGAATATAATATAACCCCCTGTACCAACATGTACCTGTAGTAAGGTACCTAAGAGGAGAACAGTTAAAAAAAATTTAATTCAATGACTTTGTCTTCAAGTGTCAAATGCCATTAAATTTTTCCTTTAAATTCATTTATATTAACTCCATCTGTTTTATATTCATATAATTACGAACTTCAACCGTAGTTTTTATATCCTAACGGTAAAACCCCTTATAATGTAAATAAAACCCTTCTAATTATATTGTTTTAAAATCAAATAATTACTTTAACTGATGACATATCCAAACTGTTAAATTGTAACGGTAAAGCCCCGCCTCCTAAATTTTACATTTTATTTTACAGCTATAAAATGTATATAGTATACTGTAGCCATACATAATATGGAATAAAAATACTTTAGAATTTTTTTTATCAATTTTATTAAATGAAAAAATTTATATAAAATACCTACGGATACTAATTTTTCACCTGACTTTTTGCAAAATGTTGCTAAACCATTGAAACATTTTAACTTAATAATAATTTTCCAAAGTTAATAATAGAATATTTTTAATGTCTTAATTAAAATTCCTGAATGTACATTACAAAATAAAAACTCTTTTAATATTACCTTATAAAAATGTTATTAAATTTATCAATTAATCCCAATATGGATTAACAGGATCATATAAAATTGGTTTTTATTATTATTACAAAATCAATAGAAAATTAAATGAAGACGTGCATTTGTTTTAATGTTTCAAATAAATTTTGTTTTTTTTTTTGATAAATGAAGTCACACGTTTCTATAATATACTAATAAAAAATTATTTACGTACAGTTCGCACTCACCTGTAATTATTAATAGGTACCTCTCGGTATACTATAATAATAAAAATTATATCAAAAATATATATTTTGTTTTATTATTGATATTATTATTGTGGTGAAGGTGCTCATACATATATTTGGTAGTAAATAATTGTAAAATAACGGTATAAATCTAAAGGTTAAAAAAAACGAATAAAATAAAACAATAAGCGCTGAAATTACGTATTTTATATTCTTAAAACGTTAAACAGTTATTTTCTGACCACATTCACAAAATCGTTAATAACTATTTCATTATTTAATGTTTTTTTTTAATTATTTTGGATAATCATTGTAAAATTATTACATACATACATACAATTTTTATTATATGTATATATGTAATCCATGTATTTTTGGAGTTTAGTAGAAGTGGAATAAGTTCCTCTAAAATAATTTTTATTTTGAAAACGGAGAGGAAAAGTTTAATACTTTTACCTACTTCCCTATGATCCTTGAAATATATAACATAGAAGGTTCATCTTGGGCATACTATTCCCGCTGCTCAAATGCTGGTTAATTACGATATTGTGTCACTTGTTTACAACGTCCCATCCTCCAATAAAAACTTTTAAAAACGCTCCGTTTCTAAATAAAATTTTGTATTTTAAAAGCATTTTACACGTAGAGACAACTGGGAAGGAGTGGGAAGATAAGAAAAACATTTAAAAAACTTTTCACAATCGACTTAATCATTGAACTGCACATCCCCAGTTAACACTTCATATAGCAGCAATTCATCCAACATGGAAAATCTATTAACACTTAGGTATATAATATGATATGCATTTTCGGCAATAAGTTAAAGCTACAAAATCATTTCAAAGTAAAATTTGAAGTTGGATTCAACAGTGGTAGGGATCTTGACGATTCACTCGGAGTTCGAACTCATCTTCTATTCGGAAGTGGGTTAAAGCTATAATGACTTAATCAATAATTGCAAAGTCTATGTATTTATAACAATGGTAGTAAAATACATGATAATAAAAATTAACAATTTGTTTAATTGAATAATATAACTCACAGATACGAAAATATATTATATATTTTAAAATATAAAAACATACATTATCTTAGTTGATACTTATTCAAACTTTATCTATGTTCTACCTAAGACAATATCTAAAATTAATTAGTATTTTTTTTAAAACTTTAGATTGTTACTTAATACAAAATGTTTTTGAATAATAAATAAAATATCTTTTATACCTAAAATTCCAAAACTTTTTTAAAACCAACCAAAAAAACAACAAAAACTTAAAAATATTATTAATCTTAACAAAAAATACCAATAAATAATTAAAAGTTATACTATTTTATTTATTTATTTTATTTTATTAAATATTAACAAGGTTATATGCATGCACCTAAGTATATTACTTATTTTTTAAAGTATATAACAGTACCCACATAAAATAAAAGTTTACTTACAACCTATGGCATACTTTTAGGCGCAGGTTAAAAAAAAAACAAATACATTCATATATTATACTAGCTAGTACCCGGTGCGCGTTGCTGCGCCTCTCAATGGAGGTTTAATTGGAGTTGATGTTACTGCAAAAAGTTAACACAAAAATTACACTCGGTTTACACATGTAAATTTTAAAATGAATGAAAGCAATCTTTTTAAACTTTCTGTAATTCAAAGCAGTACAAACTACTTTCCAAAATTTGACGTAATTTACTTCCAAAAAAATTTTTTTGACTAATCGTAGGACCGACTGTTAACAGGCTTAACTCCATTTCCAAGTTGCTTCACACATATAAAATTTGAGGTCAACGGGTCAAATTGTTTCTAATTTAGAGTAAAATAATCAAAAACTTTATAAAAAGCTGTTGGGCCGCAATGGGTTAATGGAACTTAACAAAATTTATTTTGGGGCTTTCTTGAAAGCCAAAGCAGAATTTCGTAAAGTCGGACAAAATTTGGACCCAAAATTTTTTTTTGACCAACCGTCGGCCCGACATGGGTTAACAAATTCCAAAACTGTTAATAGTGTCAACTCAATTCTCAAGGAGCATCACGTATACAAAATTTGAAGTCAATTGGTCAAACAGTTTCGAACTTAGATTAAAGTATTGAAAAAACCTATAAAAAGCTGTTGGGCCGCAATGGGTTAATGGAACTTACCAAAATTTTTTTTGGGGCTTTCTTTTAAGCCAAAGCTGAATTTCGTAAAATTGGACAAAATTTGGACCAACATTTTTTTTGACCACCCGTCGGCCCGACATGGGTTAACAAATTCCAAAAATTTTAATAGTGTCAACTCAATTCTCAAGGAGCATCACGTATACAAAATTTGAAGTCAATTGGTCAAACAGTTTCGAATTTAGAGTAAAGTATTGAAAAAACCTATAAAAAGCTGTTGGGCCGCAATGTGTTAATGGAACTCAACAAAAATTTTTTTGGGGCTTTCTTTTAAGCCAAAGCAGAATTTCGTAAAATCGGACAAAATTTGGACCCAAACTTTTTTTTGACCAACCGTCGGCCCGACATGGGTTAACAAATTCCAAAACTGTTAATAGTGTCTACTCAATTCTCAAAGACCATCACGTATACAAAATTTGAAGTCAATCGGTCAAACCGTTTTCATTTTAGAACAAAGAAGTTTAAATAATTGCACCACAGCCCCAACTTGGCGGTCCGTTAGAGCAAAATTTTTGGGCCACGATTTCTTTCCGTACCCAAAAACCTCTATACACAAATTTTCATGAAAATCGGCTGGGCAGTTTAGGAGTCTATTCGCTACAAACAAACAAACAAACAAACAAACAAACAAACAAACAAACTTTCATTTTTATATATATAGATAGGTACAACATATTATCTATCTTCTTCTATATATATAAAAATTAAAGTTTGTTTGTTTGTTTGTTTGTTTGTTTGTTTGTTTGTAGCGAATAGACTCCTAAACTGCCCAGCCGATTTTCATGAAAATTTGTGTATAGAGGTTTTTGGGTACGGAAAGAAATCGTGGCCCAAAAATTTTGCTCTAACGGACCGCCAAGTTGGGGCTGTGGTGCAATTATTTAAACTTCTTTGTTCTAAAATGAAAACGGTTTGACCGATTGACTTCAAATTTTGTATACGTGATGGTCTTTGAGAATTGAGTAGACACTATAAACAGTTTTGGAATTTGTTAACCCATGTCGGGCCGACGGTTGGTCAAAAAAAATTTTGGGTCCAAATTTTGTCCGATTTTACAAAATTCTGCTTTGGCTTAAAAGAAAGCCCCAAAAAAAATTTTGTTGAGTTCCATTAACCCATTGCGGCCCAACTGCTTTTTATAAAGTTTTTGGTTATTTTACTCTAAATTAGAAACGATTTGACCGGTGGACCTCAAATTTTATATGTGTGAAGCAACTTGAAAATGGAGTTAAGTCTGTTAACAGTCGGTCCTACGATTAGTCAAAAAAATTTTTTTGGAAGTAAATTACGTCAAATTTTGGAAAATAGTTTGTACTGCTTTGAATTACAGAAAGTTTCAAAAATTACTAGAATAATCCTAGAAAAATCTTTTTAAAAAGATTGCTTTCATACATGCTAAAATTTACATGTGTAAACCGTGTGTAATTTTTGTGTTAACTTTTTGCAGTATTATCAACTTCAATTTAACCATTAAGAGGCGCAGCAACGCGCACCGGGTATTAGCTAGTGATTAATAAAAATAAAATCCAATTTATCTATAGATATACAAACTATATATACATAGAAGTTATATTTTAGAAAAGTTATAATGAAATATATTATTGTAGTGGTAATTTTAAGTAGTAATAGTTGTTATAATAATAATAATAATAAATGCCTATAGGTGATACCTTGTATAATTGTCATTTATCATTTTGATATCCTGTTTTTCATTAATCCTTATGTGTGTAGTTATAAAAATTTATGTATTTGCAAGAAGTGAAAATATTCCATTTCTTTATTGAATACAAATTTTCTTATTTCTTTGATAATAAATTAAAATATGTATATATATATATATGCATGTATATATATATTTATATAAATTTATATATAAGATTAAGTAAAATGTAATATACACCTGTATTAATATATATATACAAAATATATACATATATAAAATATAATATAAAAATTTATTAATGTTTATAAGAATTTTATTTCATTTTGTTGTTGTTGTTGTTTTTCTTTTTTTACTTTTAGTGTAGGTTGAAAGTTAAATGTTACATACTAAAATTATTACTCGCACGTACAATAAACATAATTTCCGACATTTTTTTCTTTTTATTTTTTTTAATTTTTTATTTCACTCTCTCCTCGCAGGTTTTTTTTATATTTTTATTTTTATTTTGATATTTTAATACTTAAAAATATTTTATATATACATTTACAGTTTGTAAATAGATACATTAAAATTAAACATGGATAATATAACATAATAATAATAATAGTATATAATATTAACGGGTATATACATATATTATATGTATATATAGTATATAACATAGATACTTAAAATTTATAACATCTAGAAGATTTATAGTTAAAATGAGTTGGTGTAGAGGAGAGAAGAGAAGGGTAAAGATAACAGAACTTAACAATTAAAATGAAGGATGTTCTTGGATTTGAATTTTCGTAAGATTAAATTATGGGACTAAATGGCTCGTAAGTACTCATAAATGATGATTTTAATTTTAATTTAAATATTTCAAATATAAAATAAGATTTTTAAATGAAATGGGCTTTTCGAAATTTTATTATATTTTTATATATATTTGGCACAATGGTAAGAGTGTTGATCTTTCATTTCAGAGGCCCGAGTTCAAATTTTACTTAAAGTATAGCATTCGCCTCTGCGTTCAATGTAATGGCATAATCAATTATTAATAATTCTATATTTCTAATAAGAAATACATTAATGTTCAAAATATAAACAAATAATTTAATTGAATAATATAACTCACAGATACAAAAATACATTATAATTAAAAAACTTTATATTTAAATAAAAATAAAATAAATATAACCTATTGAAAATAAAAGATGTCTTAACATGTTAAAAGGTCAAGTGCTATAATATGCCATGTCTCCAAGTCTAATACATACCTCTGGGATAGCCGTTCGCATTTATGCGTTATATTAGACAATAATTGCAAGACTAATAATTGCAGTTAAACATATGGCACTGAAAATAAAAAAAATATCTAATAAAAGTTATTTCCATTAAAAGCACCTAGTATCTAACCTCTGATGTGAGAATGATGTTGCATACTTCCACTACAGCTGTTCGGAACTATAAATAAAATCAAAAGACAACGGAGGCTATACATATGCCAAGAGTAGGCAAATAGTGGCATAAGTCCTTATGAAAATATAATATTATTTCATATGAACGTGGACTAGTTATGTGTAGGAGTTGCTATGGTATTTGCTTCACTTTTACTATAATTTGTTGTTTCTGAAGAATGTTGTATTCGTCTGTTGGTTTTCAAATTTTATAAAGTTATTATGCAGAGGTAAGAAACATTTTGGTGTATCTAAATCCAGGGATAGGTAAAACTTTAAAAAACACAGATTTTTTATACTTTAACACGGCGTTTGTCATTTATTTAGATTCTAGGATTTTCTTCTTACTTATTTAACTTCTTTGAAGCAACTGTTAACAGTTTAGAGATAAAATATATATTTTTTAATTTTTTAGAATAAGTGATACTTCTGCATTTTCAAAGATACTTCGGCACATAATTAACTGCACCTAACTGTCATATTTCCTATAAAAGTGCTTCTTGAGTCTTCTTTTCTTTTGGGACTTTTTTCATATGCAAAAAGTTCTCAAAACATAATTTTTATAAAAGTTTTCCAAATAAGGTAGAAGAATCTCCAATTTTATACAAATTTTGAAGATTTCTTTCATGCAGCCGACCCGCTATAATTTTTTTGCGTTCCCTCTTTTCCTGGTCATTAGACATAGACTCCCACTGTTCGCATTAACCGTTATAATAACTGGCATCCTATCAAACTTAAATGAAAGTTCAAAATCAAAATGCTGTTAAATGTCAAAATTAAATTAAATAACAGCATTTCATCAAATTTTTCGAAATAACTGATAACATTCGAACAATATTTCGAATTTATATTGAGTTCACTTTTATTCAAATTTCTGAACACCTTTCGATATAAAGAAGAAAAAACCTAAAATTAGTGGAAGAAAGTTAGTGTAAAAGAAAGATATGTCGTATATCCTTTTATTATGTAGGAAAGAAAGAGAAAGTCGAAAATAAGAAGAAAAGCCATATATTTTTTTGTTTTCTTTTTTACAGTTGTTTTTTTTTATTTTTTTTTTATTATTTTATGATATTTTGAACTGCCTATTAATAATCGACTTTATAACCGTTTGGCATAACATTCGACATCTAAGACGATATTTTTATGGAAATTTCGCATTTTTATATTACATTTATTTGTAGTAAATTGAAAAATTATAACTTAAGATACATTTTAATGTATCTATAGATTTATATATATAAGTATATATAATATTTATACATATATATCTACAATTTGATATTATGTATATAAAAACTTCTTTGTTTAACACATTTATTCATTTATTTTTTTTATATTTCATAATTGTTTCAAAATTATTTATTATTAATTTAATATTTTATATTTCGACACATTTTATATAATATATATATATATATATATATATATACAAATTATTATTGGTAATATTACCATTATTATTATAAAAAAAATGGTTTATGAGTTTTTATTTTAAAATAAATTTCTGTTTTTTTTTTTTATAAATATGGTTTCGAAAACGGAAGTTAAAACATATGTGTATGCCAAATGATTAATTCATTGACTTTTTTTTTTTTATTATTTATTTTTATTATATAAAAATTGTTAAAGTACCGTTAAAAATAATGTTATTTCGCTGTTTTTGTTTTTTATTTTTTTTTTTTGGAATTAAAAGTTAAATTAATCAAAATCTTAAGTTTTTGAATTAAAGGTGGGTTTTTTTTTTTTTAATATTAATTGTTGGCAATTAATATGTTTTAATTAAAAAAGTATATAAAATTATTAGTAGAAGGTATAAAATAAAATAAACTTTTAATTATTATTTGAGGAAAAATTAAAAATGAAAATAAAGAAATTATAAAGTACAGAAATTTATTATTATTGTATAAAATAAAAATTAATTTAAACAATATTGGATGAATAATAAAAGATATATTTAAAAAGTTTTTATTTTAATGGTAGGTATTAATAAATATTATTAATTAATATTATTATTATTATTATTATTGCTTTCTTTTAATATTATTAATTGTAAAACTTGTTTTTAAGATTATGATAAGTTTTTGAAATATAAAAAAAAAATAAAAGTATAGATGGATAGGGTTTATCCAGAAGCTAGTTTTCCCATTTAATTAATTATTTTGCAGCTGGGATGGGAAAAGTTCTCAAAAGCTTAACTGCGTGCTTTTCTTGTAAATTTTAGGGCTTAAATTAGACGAAAAATAAATAATTTCTGTATTGGTCCCATTTGGTGATGAAGCCTTTAAAGATGGACCTTTTGTAGCAAGATATTTAATATTTATATCATCTGCAAGGCAATAATGAGTTGGCTATATGTAACGGTTGTATAACGGAATTGATATTTCGAATAGTTTAGGGGATATAATCACGCTAAATAAACAGCAATAAAAGAATTTCGAAGGCTAATTAATGGGAACCTTAAGGACTTCATCGCCAGAAGATCCATACAGAAGTTATTTCTTTTTCGCCTAGGTTAATTAGGCAAACGTGCGGTTGACATTTTCGGAAATTCAGCCAGATAATACTTAAGAGCCGCAAAAATTCAAGTATCAATGCGATCCAGTAACTAAGCAAAGATAGAATTCTTAACGCAGAAAAATGAATCTAAAATTAAATTTAAATAATTTTATTTAAGTCTTATTGACACAGAAGCGGTGAGACGGTGTAGCAAATCGGTGCACTGAAACGGTGTATATCTTCTAAATAATTCACATAAGTTATCCAGCAGTAAACCAGGATTGATTCATTATATGATTAAATTATATAATGAAACGGTGTATGTCTTCCTAGTAAATTAATGTGCTACTTGAGATCAGAGTTGGAAGGACTGCCTAGCCATTTAAATCAACTTAACCAAATTTTACCATATGTGCAGAATTATTGCAAAAAGAGTCCTTGGAAATGTTTTCTGTTAATTTTGCTTTGGGTTTGGAAACCATTGACTGGAGTCATGGATGACAAGATACTTTTGTCAAAATATTCAATGGAATTAACATTTAAAATGTCGTATTATATTGCGCTGTTAATAAACTAAATTAGAGATTATGTTTTAAATTAAAACTGTAAGAATTTGACGTTTTTCATTAGTTATAACTTTAAGTACCTACTTATAAGTCTGCTCAGCAATCTTATTTAAAATTAACAAAATTTGTTTTTTTAAATCTTTCATTTATAGCTTTAGTACTTTTCGTAATCACCTTTTTCTTGTTGTTTAGAGGAGCTTAAGGGCCACGCATAATGTGGAATTGAAAAAACACAAAGGCTATCTCCATATTAGTCTCATTTAAATGAAAAGGGATAAAATGTAATCATATTATGAATCAATCATGGTTTACGGATTGATAACTTATGTGAATTATTTAGCTTGACTCGTCAAAGAAGCTCTGATCCCCATTTAGCACATTTCCCCATTTATATTTAAAAAAAATTAGTCAAACGATAAATATTTAGAATTTTGTGTTTTTCGAGATTTAAACTATATTAAATGATTAATTGTTCAACCAAATATTCGAAAATAAGTTGTTCAAAAAGCAGAAAACCTAGTACCCTAAATTTAAATACTAATAAAAAGACGAAACACTTCCATTATTATGTTTTACCCGATTTAATTAGAACCTTCTCAAAAATTAAAAGAATTGTTATAATTTTCCAAGAAGATTAGAGGAATTCTTTTTAATTATACCTACGTATCTATAAGTTTTTGCGTGTTGCAATAATTTCACATTAAATTTAAAATACAAATATTTTTATTAACTATTTGATGCCTCCAGCAAAATTGAATTACCTACATATTTCAAATTAGAATTTTATTTAATTTTAGAACAAAATATTTTAAAAACAATTTAGCTATTTTTGTGGTAAATAAGAACCTCCTTAGGTACCTTTTGGTAAGTAAAATTTTTAATAAGATTTGAATTAAAACAGAACCACAAACATTGGTTCTAATGAAAATGCAGTGGTCTTTAATGAATGGAATAAAATGTGGTAGATGTGTTGAAAGATGAGAATAACAAACTTGTATCTATATAATAAAAAGAGTTTAAAACACGAAGGGGATTTTAACAGAGCGCATTTCCAAAAATGCACAATGTTTCATACAGTGTTTTGGGTAAAAAATCAGTTGATTATATTAAAAATTACTTCATCAATAAATTAAAATTTATAATAAAAAAATCTATATTTAAAATATAATCTTAATGCAATTACGAAACCCTGTTAACATGATGATGTAATAAAATTTCAGAGCTTCAATTTCAACGTTTAACCTTAGACTGGTTTTTAAAAACAAGAAACTTTGAATTTTAAAGTCCTAACAGCCATTGATTGGAAAAGTTCCAAAAATTTTTTTAGGAAACTTATGCTGATTATCAAAGGTCCAACCTCCTCACCACAAAGATCTAATCCCCTAAAAATAAGAAATTTTTAATATTAAAGTCCTATACGTCCTTGAATGCAAAAGTTCAAAAAATTTTTTTTGTGAACTTAAACTGATTCTAAAGAATCCAACCCTCTCGTCCCCTGACCAAACTTTTTAGTTTCAAAGAATGAAATTGATACTTTAAATCAAATTACGGGTCTTACAATTTTAGTATGAAAGCAAAAATAATTCAAGATTAAATCGGCAAGACCACTTAAGAATGATTTATTATGACTATGGTACAAAAATTATTTTAAAATTTTTCATATAACTTTGGATTAAATTTTTTTTTGATTATGTTCTTTTGAATTTACAATTTTTGCATAACTTTAGGAGGTGTTTTCCTCTTATAAGTAGAAATATTAAATTTTTACTTGCGTATTATTCTCGAATATTGTAAGGAACTAGATTATTGTGCTAAATAAATTCTAAGCATTCATGTTTTTAAAATTAGTTAGTTAGTTTCACTCAGATTTATATAAATTCAAACAAACTTCAATTCTTATTTGAGTTATCCTTAAAATTTGTATTTTAAATACGTATTAAAATATTTTGTTAGATTTAAAACGAATTATTCAAAATATTTTTATAATTTAGTAAATAAGATACTTGGAATAGTTCTGTTTAAGAGGAGGAGTAGCTACATTTATTTTTCTTTAATCAATATTAAAAATATTTAATGGGTTTTATTATTATTTTTATTTAAAAATTTTAATATTGTTTTTAATTGATTGATTGAATTTAAATATTTAGATATATTATTGGTTTTATGAATATGAAATAGACATACTATAAATTTTTAAATTTAAATTTCAATTTTTTCTTAGTTAATTGAATTTCAATTCTAAATCAAATAAATTTTATCTTAAAATAAAAAAAAAATATTTAAAAATAATATTATAATGTATTTATATAAAAATATTTATATGTCTGCATTTTTTAATAAATATATAAATAAATTTTTTTGAAAAATTATAAAAAAAATTTTTAAAATTGGTATGCAATTAAATTACTTAAATTTATTTTTTTTTTTAATAAAAATCTTAAGATATTTTTTTTTATTTTAACCTATACTCTTTGGTTTACAAATTATTATAACTTTTATGTGTTAAATAACAATTTTGTTACACCCAATAATTTTCTTAAACTTTTTAAAATTATTTTTCTTAATTGTTTTTATTTTTTTTTTGTAATTGTTTTTTAATTTAAATACCTACTTGTAATTATTTTGCAATTAAATATGAATACTTTGTGGTTATAAAATAGAAAATAGAAAAATAATAATAAATTAGGAGTATATTCCTTAAGAATGGTCCTCTATGGTAAGTCTTAATATTGAGGAAAGTTGATATTAATTTCTAAGGGGCTTTTAAAGATGTATGTTAAGGTACTGTTCTTAGGAATCGTTCACTCTAATAATTTTAATTAAATGGACCAAAATTTTCGTTTTTCAAACTTTTGAAAAAAAAATTTAATAATACCTAAATATTAATTTTTTACTAAAGTATCTTTAGATATATAAAAACTATTAATCAACTTTCAAATTAAGTAAAGATGTGGGTTTAATTTAAGTTTTCAATGTTTTGAATACTTACGTTCCAGAAAAATACAAGAAAATAAATGACCAATATCATTTGCGCCTATAATTCTGCAATATTTTTTTTTATTAATATGTTGTATTTAAAGCAGTGTTATCGATTCTAGTGGAATTTTATGGTTCTTGTGGAATAGTATTTATGTAGAATTTTAGTGGAATTTCATATAAAGTAAAGATTTAATAATTTTACTCAATGAAATAAATTTCATTAGACAAAGTGGTAAATAGTAAGATTTTAATACTCAATTGTACTAGAAATGGTACTTGTAATACTACAAGGTACTATGTACTAGTTATATAAACTTTTTTGTAATAAATAATGTATAAATTAAGGAGTGTTTGAATTTAAAAAATCCGTGAATATGCCACTTTTTCCTAATTTGTTCGTGTATTGAAAGAATCTTTAACCAACTTAAAGTTCCTAAAACCTAAAAAACTAAAAATTTTAAAAATTCATAAAAATAAAACTGGCACAGATACTTTTGCTGTAATATTTTCCACTACATATGTTTTAAGAAACAAAGTAGGTTTATTGGATTTTCAACGAAGTTTAATTACGTCAAAAGTTTGGAATATTAGAACTAAAGTGAATAAATATATTTTTTATTAATTAATTAAATTAATTATTTTTTGTGGAACTTTTAATGAAATTGTGGTATTTCTTTAAGTTTTTAGTGGATTTTTTCCAGAACCAATTTGAAACATTGATTAAGAGAGTAGTTTCAAGTTTGTAATTTAGGAAAGATATTAAATTTAAATAGTACATATAAATATATTGATCAATTAATTGATACTTAATAAAGTAGTTTGAAGATACAAATTTAGAAATGATGTAAGATAAATTAAAATCAGCACACAATGGCTCTGGCAGTTGAGGGCTTTACCAATATTGCGTAATTCAGTGTAATACTTTTTAAAATAATTTTTTCATTAAAATGATAAGTACATGTTTCAGAGTTAGAAATTATTAGGTTTTAATATTTATATAGAAACGTTGTATTACTGAGTTCTTATTGCTCTAAATAACTGAGAGTAGGTTCCTAACTATAAATAAAAATATTGTTTTAATAAATTTGTTTTAGTAGACGCTAAATGGGATTTCTTAATAATCTTTGAGAATGTAGCTACAATATTTTAAATTGTTGAACAGTTAAAACATCCCCTTTTCGATTATTGGATTCAAAAATTATTTTTAAAAACCCTATTTAGGACTCCCCCTTAAAAAAACCAAATTCTAAAACTAGAATTTTCCAAATTTTTAATTCATATGAATGTTCATTTAAAAGAACCTTATATAAAACGCTTCCTTAGATCTAATAACAAAAGATCATGTTTAATAAGTTTAAAAGACTATTGAAAAGCCCTTTACTCCACATTTGTTGAATAAAGTTCCTTATTTAAAAATTTTGTATATTGTAATAATATAATAAAAATATTTCTATTATAAAATTGCAAGATTTAAGTTTTTATTAACAATATATGCAATTGCTTTTCATAAAAATTTTTAAAAGTATTAACAAAGACTTTTCCAGAACAGAATTTAAAATTTTCAATTATTGTCATTTTTAAATATTCCTCCAAATATTTCATAAATATTGAATGAACAATTTACGCTACAATACTCGTTTTATATTATTTCTTTTACCTAATTTTAATATAACATATTTTATTTATTATTCGACATTTTTTATATTCTCGTGTTGCTTAATGCGGAACAGGCAAGGTATTGTAATCTTTAATAAATTTTTCTCATCGATTGAAAGATATTATAAGGCTTTAGACCGTTTTGAGTTCTGGAATACTAGAATACTATTACATAATTAGGTAATTAGATCCGTTAAAGAAAACTGTGATAACAGAAGTTTTGAATATATGAAGCAGCAGTTGGGTAAGCTAATTATTGCAAATAATTTTTAAAGACGAAGGCGCAATACTCGCAGTGCTTATAGCGTTGCTTGAAAGTTTAAGTAGAAAACATTGATTCAAATGAAACTTGACTAAATAGAAAAGCGACACTAGAGTAGAGCACCTACCTACTTTTGGGAATGGAACTAGAAGAGAAGCTAGAAACAACGCTAGAATCGAAGCGATTACTGAGTATACAGACCTATTATATTATTTTTATTCAAAGTACATACCATATAAATATGTTTGTCACCGCTTTTAAAACTTTTCTTAAATCTTAATATGTATGAAACTGTATTTTTAAAGACCATGTCCCCTCATTTCGTAAAGGATAAAACTTAACTCACTAAATCAATATCAAGATAGCTTTTAGTAATTCGATAACCTCTAGTTCATTTTTCTTTCATGCACATTCATTTCTTGTATTCTTTTAGATAATCACTATTTTTTTTTACTGAGCAATCTATGTTTTGAACCACCATATCAACATTTTGGATGTCTAAAACACACTCATCACATATAAATTTGCTATTGGGATTCACATCTAATACTCCAATTGAAGATTGGTCTAGTCCCGAGCATTTATTTTGACAGTGGTATATCTTGTTACATACTCCAGCGCACTTCACACCTGTATCCCGGAAATTTTTAAGCTTGCATTTAGTACAATCCATTGCTATGAAGCTTATGGTTGTAAGAACAACTTCTATTTGATCACCTTAAATAATTGTGATCACAATTCAAATTGAAGCGGTAGTAAAAAGTTACGTAATTTAAGTTTTATAAAAAATAAAAAATATTAATTTCAACTTTTCCGTTAACTTTTAACACGTTTACATTCGATAACGATTTATAACGAGTTGAATTACTTTAGACATTTTGTCAGTTTGCAAAGATTATTAGGTGTCAGTTTGCTATGGCTGTTCTGTCATCACTTGGTTGTTTACATCTCCATTTTTTAAAAGATTACAACGCTTCAACACGCAAGTTTGCCTTTTGATTAAGCTGGTTAACATTTTATCTGTCCAGGATTTCGCAATCTTATTATGCGGAAAAGTCTCAAACCTTTAATAAAATACTTTCCGTTTTATATCAGGATTTTGATTTTAAAAAATCAGAATTTTACAAATGAAATTAATATTTTTGTTAATATTTTCGGATGCAAAAATTTTTTAAAGAAGTTGTAAAGTAATTAAATCAAATCATTTTTTTTTCTTTTGCATAATTCACTTGTTTTGCAAAAAGCAGACAAAAAAAAAAGAAAAAGAGACAGATATATGTATAATAAACATAAATGGGGACAATGTTGCGAAATGAATAATATAATATTATAAATTCTTTGCTTTTTTTAATTTTAGTTGAAAAAAAAAAATTCAATTCTTTTCTTTGCAAACTTATGCATTATTTTGTAACTTAAAACTGTATGAATCAACGTTATTTCACATCATCTTGAATTTTTTATACAATATCATTGTATTTCTATTTTAATTTTTTTTTTTTGAAATTTTTATCAAAAAAATATAAAGTTGCAAGGTTTTTGAAATATTCTAGTTTTTTATTTTTGGAATTGATATGATTTTTTGGGCAATCAATGTATATAGCTGTAAATCCTCTTAAAATTGATTTATAGTCTTCCTTAATATTTTTAATATGTTAACCATAAGGGTTCTTTAAGCACCAGGCATTTTAAATAGAATTTAAATTGTGACACCCTGTATTTCTCACCCTCACTTTTAGAAAATATTATTGGAAACATAAAAAATGCTGCAGAACTACATTAATAAGGAGGCAGGTATATCCACTGCTGAAGCATAATACATTAATTAATTTACCATTGAAGTTTTCTGGTAAAAAGTCTAACAAATTTCCGATTCTTAGAAATTTTATTGAAAAAGAAAGTATTCAAGAGAATCGTTGCATTTCGGATGTTTAATTATTGAAGTTAAAAAAACTGGAGACTCCTAGCAACATTTTTCTAACGGTTTTTCCTTGAAATAATTTTTAACTGAGCCTGTGAAGAAAGTGGAACTTACTTTGTTTTATCTTAAACGTTGTTGAGTTTTCTACTTAGATAGATTAACAAACGCACAGTAGAGAAGCGGTTTAATTAATAAGAGGTGGCGGGCGTAAAGTAACGAATAATAACATTTGAAGACATTTGTTTTTGTCATTATAAAAATATCATTAAACTGAGCTGCCATAATTTTTCTATATTTAATTACATAATTTAACTTGTAGTTTCTTAATAGTTTTTTAAACGTTTTTCTACAAATATTTTGATCGTCTGTTATCTTTTATTATAGTTGTTCATATTATTATTAAACAGTTATTTTATTACTTGTCATAATTTTTAAATCGGTTTCTATCGTTACTTTTTTTTAAATTATACTTAATAAAGAACAAATAAAAATTTTGGATTGCCCATTAAAAATGGAATGCTGAATATAAAGGAATTTTTATTATCATCATTCATTTAAAAGAATGATATTTCTGTTTTATTTAATTTTTTTCTGGTTTTTTTGTTGTTTTTTTGATTTTTGTTGCAAATAAAAAACGCATCCGTCATCTTAAGAAACAACCGTTACTTTTTTTTTATGTGTTTCATTCTTATATTGCCGAAAAACTTTTCTATCATTTTAGTTTAAGAATTTATTTTAAATACAACAACTAAATTTTTTTTATTATTCTAGTTTTTTATGTTGTTGTTGCTGTTGTTGTTTTACCTTTATTCTATGCTGTCTTGATTTCAACTTTTTTATATTATTATTGTTGCATAAGATATAATTCATAACTTTTATGTCACTTTATATACATTATAAAAGCGTTTATGCATCGTTTCTCTTCTATTATATTTATATTTTTTTTGTGTATAACGGTATATCCTTAATATAAAATATTGTATAACGGTATATCCTCAAATTTCATATATTATAATATTTTTTAGAATTTTTATCTGAGTAGTTGGTTTTAAATTTAAAAATAACTACCTAAAAATTATTTAGATTTATTAATATTATGTTGTATATTATTTTGTACAATCAAAAGTACAGTTATTTTTATAAAACTTTACAGTTATTTTTGCATATACAAAAAAATGTAATGCATTTTTTAATACTATATTAGATAAGAAGAAAATATATATTTTTGATTTCCTCCTTGGCTTTTTTTTTGTTTTTTTTTTTGTATTATTATATCGCCATTTTTTTACTAACATACAGATAAGAATCTATATACATACACACATGTGAAGTTCATGTGTATTTTGTTAAATGTTAAAGAAGATAAAAATTCTTCCGTCAAAGAAAATGAAGCCAAAAAAAAAGAAACTTAAGTTCTTAAGCATGGAAATGGTAAGTATAAAATGTAGTGTCAAGAACAGAAAAGCATGTACAACATCATATTATTTCAATTTGTTGTTTTTGTTTTTTAATTTTAATTTGTCTGTTTTTCTTTACATGTTATATTATCTTCATTCTAGGTTTTTAGTATTTTTGCAGAAGTTATAATAAATATTTTTTATCGAAAAAGGAAAAAATTTTACAATAAAATGATATAAATATGACAGTAAATGAAAAAAGAAATATTAAAATAATAATATTAATTTCTTAAACGGAACTTAAAGGAGGGGTTAAATAATTAGGGTTTAGATAGAACTTAATTTGATTGCTTTAATTTAATTGACGTTGTTCCTGGCGTTTCTTCAAATAAAATGCGTTTCTTTCACTCCAAGGTGATGATCTATTGGATGAGTGCTGAGACTTAATTAATGGAGGTCTATTGGAGATTAGTGCACTTTTACATTACAAAAGATATTTTCTATTAAAGCTGAATAGATTAAATACATTTCTAGTGTCATACTTTTGTCACTAGTGACTTCTCATGGTAAAGTTTAATATAAATCTCATTCTATAGTTATCTAGTAATAATCTATTGGATGAGTGGTGAGACTTAATTAATTGTGGTCCATTGAAGAGTGCTCCATTATTACATTACAAAAGATATATTCTATTGAAGCGTAATAGATTAAATGCATTTCTATTGTCCTACTTTAGTCTTAAGTAACTTCACATGGTAAAGTTTAATATAAATCTCGTTCTAGTTCTTTTATTCCCACCCTTTGTTATCCACTTTTGACTAATCCAAATATTAACTTACCTGAATAGTTTTACTTATCAGTAAGTACTACGTAAGTTTTGCATTTAATTTACAATAGTACATACGTGTACTGCATATATATGTAAGTAGGTAAAACTATGCAAATACATTTGTTGAATTTAAAACATACACAGATATTTATTAAAAATACACATACATAGATTAACTATTTTTTAGCATATTTCAAAAAACTTTTTGGTAAAGTGTACTGTTTATTAAATTTTTAACCTATTATTACCAGGTAGTTGGAAAAATAGAGGGTGGTATTCTGATACAAATTATAAATTATATATTTTATTAGATGTGATCTGATCAGGGAAACACAATGCCATCGATCGGAACCAAAACATGTTCGGAAATTTGAAATAAAAATTATCTAAAGAAAAAATTTGTTACCTATATTATTTTGACAAGTGTCAAATAAAAAATTTATTTAACGACATATCGTTCAAACACGTCAAAAACAACCCTTAGTTTTTCCTGATGCACTTAAAGTTAATGGTTGTTATGATTATGTCTTAAGAAGTTAAGCGTTTTCCATACATTTTACGATTGATTTGTTTAAAATGCGTTACACCCCATCAATATTTGAAAACTGCGCAATTTTTCAAACTAACCCCTTTTTCAGCACATTTTTAAAAAATTTTAGGCCTACAAAGTTTAACTTTAACCTTCTGTTTATCCATCTAATCGTCCGTGTATTTACAAAACTTTTACGAGGTTAAAGAAAAGAGAATCTAACTACTGTTAGATATTGCAAAACAATTAATTTAATGGAACTTTTTTAATGAAGCCCATATATAAAGAGTTGGTACCATGCGATATTTTAATTATGTGAGACCCTATATTTCTGCAAATTATTGACACCTCATGTGTTTCAAACAGTTTGAGTTAAGATCTTCAAATTTTGAGTGGAGTTAGACCTACAAGCTGTGAGGGGGAAAAACTGAAAAGTTGTAATTTTTAAAAACCTTCTAACTTGAATAATTATCTAGAGCTTATTTAACAAGAGCTCTTTTTCCAAAATTTATTGTTGGAATATTGTTTAATTTCGAAAATGTGCTTATTTAAAAATCCTTGGTTTTTCCAGTACTCGTTTAAGACAAAAATCATAACATTTAAAATTTATAATAATACCAAAAATAATAAAACTATTTTTAAAATACTTCATATAACGCTTACAATAAATGCATATTAAATTAATACTAATAGAATGTCAAGTTAAAAAGAGATAGAAAATATTTAAAAATAAAAAATCATATATATTATAATAATATTTTTTTAAGATATAACTTGCCTGATTATTATTTTTATTTTTATTATTATAATATAAAGTTTGTTGATTTACATAACATAATGTAAAGTAAAAATGTCACATTAAATTATCCAAAGTTATAATATGAGAACGCCATTTAGAGATGAACTTAAAAATATATAATATTTTGTTGTTCTTTTCTTTTATACATTAAGACACAAAAAAACTTGTGATAATGTACATACATATATAAATATCATTGCAAAATTTACAAAAACTACCTCAATCAACATTGTATTCGTTGTTATAATAACAGTAGCTTCGGACTTAATTAACTGTTAACTCATAATTGAAGTCCAAAGCGTAAGATTTGACAGTTTAAAAATTTTAAAACGGAACTGTGTAAATTTAATGTTGTCACGAAGTTTCACAAGCTTCAACATATATTTCACGAATTCGAATAACGTTGTGCCGAAATTGAAGTTATATAAAAGCTTTTAAATATTTAAGGCAACTATGATAGAAGCGCTTATAAAATACCTGGACTATTTTTGACTCATAATAAATAAAATTTGCTTTGCCATTAGATAATATATTACGGTATTATTGCAATTGGATCTTTCCTATTATTCCCTCCTTATAATATTCTCACAAGTCCTCTCACAAGTTTCCACTAATTTCTTGAGTCTAATACGTACACTTAAAATAATTTCTTATGACCTTAAAACTTAAGCTAAGCATTTTCGATACGGCAACTTTATAAAATTTTCATAACGGCAATTCCAATCGCAGACAGACGGTGGCAATTGACATTAAATGACAGTAAATTATTTTTTTTTTTTTAAATAAATTTAACGTTAAAAACAAAAAACAAAACAATGAAATATACATATATGTATATAGAAAAATCTGAATGAGTTATAAACAGTTTTCTAGTGTTATACAATGATCTTAGTAGCGAATATTTACCATTTTAAGAAAGTATAAAAAAAAAATAATTTATCAAATTTTTTGACATGAAAAAATAAAACTTTTGCAATTTCTGTCTAAAAACAACAAATAAAACAAAACAAAACAAAAGCACAAATAAAAGTTACCCCTTTTTTAGAGTTTTTCCTTGCCGTTTTTACCACATTAAAAAAATACACATCTTTACATAAACACGTACACATACCAACAACACAATAACACATACCAATATGTCAAAATGAATTATTGTGAAATGTTATATTATTTTGTAATATTATGTTTGTCGGTCAGTAATTAGAAGTTTTGATATTAAGCGTGTATTGGTTAAATTAGCTGGTTCGGTCCTAAAAATTGTCAAAATATTTGACATCTGTGAATATGATCACTATAGTGATCAAATATTTTGACTCGTTCGCTTTGAATATAACTATTTACATATTAGGGAATTTAGGATAATATACAAAAATATCCGCAATTCAAAACTTCAGGCCTTAAGTGAACCAACCATGTTAAAGTTTCACAACTACGGAAACTGTTGAGCTAGAATGAAAAAAGTTCATATGAACCAACTCTTTAATCATTAATCGGTTCACTGAAATTATATATTTCTTCATAAATAGGAATATAAAACCCCAGAGTTAAAACAAACATTTCTTGAAAATATTAACCCATTCTCTCAAGCTACTTACCAGTTCCCGTTGTGCAAATATTTTAACAGCCGTATAATTTTGGATCTAGATTGAAAATACACAATTTTATGGCACTGCATTCTATAGTTTTTGAAATATGGTCTGCACTATGAAAAGTACAATCGGAGTTTGGAGATTAAAATTCTAATGAAAATGGGCGAAATCGGATAATGGGTTCAAATTCCAGAAGCTCTTGATCGAATCAAGATCAAAGAAGTATATCTGCGAAACCAATAAATATAGAATTTTTCAAATTTGGTACAAGGGTGTTTTCTCTTATTCTTCATATATAAGACTTTTAAATGTCTGTTCGAGTACTTAATTCGTTTTTCCCAAAAAATTATGTAACAAAAATAGAACTTCAATTTCAAAATATGGATAGGATTAAATGGGTTGCAAAATCAACGATTGAATTATGTAGAAGTGCTAAATTATAGAGACTCAGCTGGTGCAAATCCAGTTGAAGAATTAGCCAATTTGCAAAACAATTGAAAATTTAGCACCTTTCTATAGATTTTTAGTCCTGAACATAAAACATAATTGGCAATGCTGGCTGTGTAGATGGATATGCGGAGAAGAGGAATTGTAAGTTACAAAAAATTATAAAAGAGAGTAAGAAAATAGATTGGAATTAGATCTATAGATAAAACTTTCAACAAAACTTCTGCAAACAAACTTGAATAAAAAATACTTATTAGCTTTTCGACAATTCCGCAGTTTTGAGTACATTGAAAATTCTAACCTGCGATTTTTTTTTATTCCCCTCCAAAATAGATTAATGTGTTTCTTTTTCCCGATTTTTTTTATTTTAAAATTTTTGTCTGTTATTTACTGTTTTAAAATTAAATTATCTCTAAAATAGCTGTCATTTATAATATAACTAAAAGTTGAGTATGTTTTTTCTTTTTTGTATACAAAAAAAAAAACAAAAATAAAAAACTAAAAAAAAGACAATGATACTTAAAATGTCAAGGAAAAAAAGTTTTAATTTTTCTCCTTTGCGTGCAGGCCTTTACTTGAATGACAGTTGTATATTATTGCAAAAAAAAAAAAACAATACAAAAATTCATAAAAATGTTGTTTGGAACATTGGACAGATAAAGATTAACAGATTACAGATCTAACAATGACTAATGAACATATTGCAATAATGCAGTATTTAAAATTTTAAAAGGAAGTTTAAAAATTATAATTTGAATTATGATTAATGAAGTGTATATCGAGCCCTTGAGAATTTGAGCTATGACCTTAAAAAGTTGAAGAAATTAATTTTTTTTTTTATTCCTTTATTCTCCACTCTTTTAAGGAGTATAGGGCATTCACCAAGTTTATTTTAAACTAGTCTTCAGTTTCTTTAATCATAATATTCACTAAGCCGTTGATTACTCGGCTGTAGCTATTGTATAAGGTTATGAAATATGATGCATAAATGTTAACTTATAATCCTACACAATTTATTGAAGAAATTTATAAATAGGTACATTTAAAATAAAATAGCGAAATTTTTCAAATCACAGTTTCTAAGACATTTTAAAAAAATTTTGATATAATCGTGGCTCTATATAATTTTACTCGGTCGGTCGGTCAGTCTGTGTCTTGCTAAAACTTTTAAACTATTTGAAATAAGTTAAGTATGAGTGAAGAAGCAAAAAATAAGTATGAGTCATTTAAGAAAATTTTTGTAACAACAATTGTTTTGGAGCGAAGAGCAGTAAAAAATTGAAAATTCGATATTTTTAACACCTGTAACTTGAAAACCTGTACAAATATGATTTAAATATATGATTTAACATCGAAATTCGAAATTTAATTATTCTTAATATTTCTAATGAATTGATGAAATAATTTTAATTATAATATCTATTAATTTTTATTTAAATATGTGGTTTTTCTGGGCTACTGACATTACTTGCGCTCTTTTAATTATAGTTCTTCAAATTAAAGATAGTAGGCTTCAATAGATTTTCTGTAATGTTAACCAAAGATTTGCCCATATTTTATGTTACTCCTAACAAGCTGGTCTATAAGATAAAGATAAATTAGATAAAGTCAAGAATTTATCAAATGTCGGGAATTTAGCATCCCGTCATTTATGTAACGAAACTGACAACAAACGATTGTACAACAAACACTAACCTATTTATTTATGACATCAGTTTTAAAAGAATTTTTCGTCAGTATTTACACTAGAGTTTAGAAATACTATCAATTGCATTATATTCGAGAATAGATTATAACTTGACTCTTTTCTGACTCCATATTTTATTTAGTTTTGATTATTCATACATTTAAGTAAAAATCTATTTAAAAATTAATTCCAATGTTAAAATTCTTAATGAAATTCTACTCATAGGAGTCATACTTTGTAAATACCATACCAAATAATTACTCAACTTTATGTTAATTGCTTGCTATAGCATTCATAATTTAAATTAAAATCCGCTATTTTCCATGTTTTAATGTTTAACTCGATATCAATTAATATCCTGATTAAAAAATATAATTATCACTTTTCCACACTCCCATACCTTTTATAACGGATTTTCAGCCAATTTCACATCATTTAAGTTTTAATTTTCCCATCAAAGTTTTTCCTGGTAATTATTATTAATTTTTTTATTTCACCTGAGAATTACCTGACTAACAAATAATATTTTTATAATCCTTCCAATTCCGAAAATTTAAAATACAGAGCAGCAAAAAAAAAAACAATTTTTAATATCAGCAAATTTTAAACAAATCTTAAAAAATTATCAATTAAAGTCTTAAATGTGAAATAAATTTTCATTAAAAAAAAAAACAAACCTAAAAAAATCTTTTTCAATCTTTTTATGTCCATTTTCAATTTTTGGGTTAAATTAGCATTATTTTAAAATATTTGGGAAGGGTAGACCTTTTTATATTTTTTTTTTGTTTTTTTTTTATTGTTGTTTTGTTAAATAATAAATCTTAAAGTAGGTGAAAGTAAAAATGTAATTACGGATTGCCCAAAAAAACATTCTAAGGTTTAATTAAATTCGAAACATGAATTGTACTATTACCAGCAGTCTGGTTCTTCATTCGGCTTTCAATTTTAAAAAGTCCTAAAATTGAAGATCTAAATAAAATGGCAAGCAGATTGTGAACTGCTTCTCTTTCGTGCGCAAAGTACATTAGCGTCTTACCATTTAGGACGGTAGAAATTGTAAAGAAGCATCTACCGTTATTTATTTAGATTTAAAAACCAGTCAAATTTACGGAAACTAATTTAAAAAACCAAATAAGAATACAACTGTTTATTACAGGGGACTCGCCTTTCAATAAGCCTTCTGGAGATTAATAATTAAATCATGGAATTGTACCAAATTATGTACCAGAACTTTAAGAATGTTTTAATAATATCAAAGCAAGGTTAATTGTCAAATGGTTTATAAAATCAAAGTAAGGTTGGAACAAGTTATAAATGAATTAAATCTCTATTGTAATAGCACTTTTGAGAAGTAAAAATGTAACGGATCGATTACAGGGTTTACGGATCACTATTCTTAACTAATGGAACGTTAAAAATTGTAGAAAAGGCTATAATCACAATAGTGATGTCTACGAAGAACCGAACTGTGGGATCAAATTTTCATTCATCTACATTTTCACATATAATTGACTTCACCTATATACACAAAACTGTAGCAACCCTTCCTAAGCGGTTAATGAAACTTAAGTCTTCCTTAAAACGGAAGTTGATCTTTTTAAAATAAAAGAGAGAGCAAAAAAAGGGTTGTTCATGCATAGGCGGGATTTTGAACCCAACATGAATAGCATTTGTTACCTGGTCTTGCAAACATAGAACATTTTAAATGCGGTTTTTTTTTAAATTTTCAAACATTTTGTAAGAGGCTAAATTCCACTATCCCATTATTAGGCAAAAGAACTGAGAACTATTACAAGCTATTTTATGAATTTTATCTGTATTTTTAGGTACCTATAATTTAAAATCTTAAAGTAAATAATGAACATCCAGGATGAGCCTTTTGAATATATAAATGTGTAAGTATTAAACCAATGGAGTCTCTCAAAACTAATTTTCAAACAAAAAGAAACTTTCAAGTTTAAATAATAATTTCTTCTATTTATTATTTCTTTATAGTTTCCATTCTAACCTCAAAATAAAAACTTTGCATACAAATTCCCATTGTCCTTTTTTATATTTTCCTTAGGAAGAAGTTTTTTTTTGAAGGAAACTAAGCTGGAAATTTTTAATAGTTAAGATTTTTATTTTTTTATTATTTTATATTTAAAGCGATTTTTTAAATTTTATGCAAAACTTGATAACAATGGGATAAATTGTTATTCATTTTTAAGTAAATTCTTTGGATTAAAAAAAAAAGCACAACAAAAACATAAAAAAAAAAAATTTACTTAACAAAAATATTTTGGACATTCAATAACAAGTTTTTTATTTTTTTTTTTTTTTATTTTTCAAACAAATAAAATGTTTCTTGAGTTTTTATGATTTCCTGTATTACTTTGTTTATTTTCGAAATATATATATATATATTATATATATACCTATATAGTTTTTTCATTGTATTCAATTTGACCCACTCTTCATTGTATTGTATTTGACCTCACTTTAGATTCAAAATGCTCCAGTAATATTAGTAGTAAGAGATGAATATAATTTGGGTGCAGGTCAAAAAATTGCACGGCACAAGATCTTGCAAAATATTTTTTAAAGTAAGTGCATAAACAAATAGTCAAAAAGGATTTTAGAGTTGGATTCAAAAGCTATCTAAAAGCTATATTCAAAAATTTATATGTATGTCTAAGTTAATAATTTTTAAAACTCGACACTTTGCAACTGGGACGTTTAGAAACGTTTGGCAGGTTGAATTGCTTAATAAAGGTTACTTCTCCTATTACAGAATGTATATTAGATTGTGCATTAGAAGATATTGTAGACTTTGACTCCAAAACAGTGCTGCCATTTTTTTCAGAATATTTATTATATAATGGAATTGATGTGAGATTCATAATTAGTTGGGACTACTATTTGTTATAAATAGGTATGCCGAATTTACCTAATATTCTGAATTTAGTGTTGAATACAAAATCTAGCTTTAATAATTAAATTAGCTGGGGTTTTAGTACATTCTGTCCTATTAGATTCCAGAAAATGGAATTCGTATTTAAGATTTTCTCACATAAAATTTGTCCTATTAAATTTTGTAAAACGGATTTTGTATTCAAGATTTTGTCACATAAGATTTTAACTTAAATTATAATGTATCAAATCCATGGAAAGTCTGATCAACAAAATGAGCAACAAAAGACTTTTTTTTTAATATCTTTCTTAATTTTTTTTTTTTGTTTGTTGCAAACTTTATTTGATATTTTTTTTTGATATTCATTTGTTTGTTTACTGATTGTTGTTATTCTTAAATAGCTTAACTTTAAGCTTTTGAGTGAATCTTAATTCTTATAATATAAATATATTTTTTTTTGCTTTCACTTTTGGTATCTGTTTAAACATTGGGTACTTTTGTGCCATGTATACCATAATATGATTCCATCGCTTCTATTCAATATCAGTTAAGTATATTCTATTTTTTAGGTTAGGAAAAGGGAGCAGGGGGTCTAAAGTTCATTTTGAATATTGTCCACTTAATTTTACTACCAATGTGCTGTTCATATTTTTTAATATTATATTCAATTTTATTCAAATTTTTTTTTTTTTTTTTTTTTTTTTTTTTTATCCAGAAAATCTCCAACAGTTTTGCAGTCCCACGACCCATTCTTTGTTGATAATATTATAATAGTCCTGAGTCCTGGGATATTTTATAATATTAAATGTGATGATGGTATGGTAAAATGGGTAAAAAGGCTGCATGACACACCAATGTCAATTTTGTTTATATTAAAACTGTTTTTTTTTTTGGCTCTCTCGTTTTCTTTTTTTGCTTTTTAATAATTTTTGGTATACTGTGATTATGAATATAAAAGCTTTAATATTATTTTTTATCTCTTTCTTTCTTTTTCGTTTTTTTTTTTATCTAAGGTCAGCTTTTTTCGCATAATTTTTTTTTACTTTTTGGAGAAGGTTTCCAAAATATGGCGGTTTTTTAAAAATGTTTTTTTAAATGTAAATTGTTAGGGCGATTATAATAATCATTGACATTGATGATGATGTTGATAAATATACACATAAGTATCTGATAATTAATATTCATTTATGCTAAATAATGATTAACAAAATATATTTAAAAAAAAAAACAGAAAATAACTGTAAAAATTAGGAAAAAAAAAAAAACTCTTTGAATACAAATAACCGAAGGGCTTTGGTAAACAAAAATAAAAAAACACAAAATAAAAAAAGAAGAAATTCAATGCCTCGTCAACGTCCGTTTACCTTCTAATTGGATTTTAGTTATACAAAAATACAACAAAAAGCACGGAACGCTGGGATAAACAAAGTCATAAAATTTCCAAAAAAAAAAAAAGAAAACGGCATACAAAATGAAAAGATAAAATTAGCGAAATAAGGGAAGATAATTTGCAGGACTTCAAATAATTTAAATTACTAAGGGCCAAAATGTGGTGTTATTATGAAGTTCTATAAATTTAAATAAAGTTTAGAGGACCTTTAGTTTTTTCAATTTCATTCGTTTCAAATTTCTTTGCCATTGTTTTAACGTCAAATGTCAAAACAAAA
Organism: Dolichopus griseipennis; assembly: GCA_963082915.1. Lineage (NCBI taxonomy): Eukaryota > Metazoa > Arthropoda > Insecta > Diptera > Dolichopodidae > Dolichopus > Dolichopus griseipennis. Next base: position 9,064,211 of record OY720443.1, on the reverse strand, counting down.
TTCTATATTTTTTATCTGTTAAAACGGGTGAAAGTCTTATTTTATTTAAAGGCGCTGATCAAATGTTCAGTGAATCAGTCATTTTTAATTGATAGTCTATGTATAAAAAGTTTTGTTTATATGGATTGCTTTATTTTTACTAGAAAAATTTAATGTTTCATTTCCACTTGTAGCTAACGAATGACATTTTTCAGTTTTCTGTCATAAAAGTGGCAGTTAAAATTGATAGTATAAGAATTTCACATTTTTTCAGAACTGAAGCACTGACTGAAGAACACAACGTCTAATCAGCGCCAATGTTCACAACATAAAACTGGCTCTGTTTTTCAAGGCACATTTGCTCTCAAGAGAAGCAAGTTAAATTATTTTCAAATTTATTCGAACTTTCGGGATTCTTGACCGAAACAACTAAAACGTTCAACTTGGACTTATTTCTGACTACAAATCCTAAAAAATATTACAATTCTGTTAACTCGTCAATTGGGGATTCCGATCATTACGGTATTAACGCTATCGTATAAGTTCATCGTTCAAAAAAGAAAATGTTTAAAGATAGGTAGGTCTTCTAATGTGTAAAGATAGGTAAGACTGCGATCCTCCCAGTGTTTTTATTAGGATCGCAGTTTTACAACCTCCAACTTCTTAAATATTAAAGAAGAACTAAAAACCAATAGTGCACGTTTTATAAAACTTCGATTTGTTAAACTCAGTAACTTTTAATATCTAATGGCCCGTAAGACTTCCCAGTTTTCCTAATCTGAACATTATAACCTAAAAGTTACTACAAACAGCACACACTAACACACAAACATACTCAAAATCCTTAATTTTACCAGAAAAAATTAAGAAAAAAATAAATAAATAAAAATTTATAACAGGAAAAATTCACGTGGAGAGTAAGTCAGTACTTTAACTAGGCAAATAAGTTTGTATGCGAAAGAAAGAGAAAGAAATAAAATAAAAAGGAAAACATTTCACGCGGTGTGGTCCCAAAGACAGATTGTGAATTTTCCGCTTCAAGGTATTTTAAGTGTCCGTTTTTGTTTTTTTTTTTTTTAAATTGCACTTGATTTTAATTGTCAAATATTTGCGTGTATTACGCAGTATATTAAAAATCATAAACATGACTAAACGATCCTACGTTCAATAAAGGTAAAGGTTGTACTAACAACGCGAGTTTTTTTAAGAATAGAATAATGTTTTTTTTTTACGAGGGAATGGAATGCTCGAAAGCCACCCATTGAAACTGTGCGGTGTTCCTTTGGGTAGTGTGCGGCTTTAACGTACTAAAACCACACCCTTTTTGAACTAAACTTTAGGAAGAAAGGATTTTTGCAAATGTCCAAAACGATTTGCTATTCTTTGGCATGTGCAAGAGTTTTTGTTTCAACTTTCGGTTGATTAAGAATTTTTGCTTATTGATAACTCTCTTGCATCTGTTTCGAACCGCAATATAGTTGGTCCTGTGAGACTCTAACTCGCTGTTCTGGTATTGCTTAAAAGCCTCCTCTTTTTTACGAATGGCTTCTTTGCAAGTGCGATTAAACCATTAATCATTCCAAGAAAAATGGTTCCACCAATTGTACTTGCAGCGAAGTTGACATTTTTACCGATGACAAATTTTACCGCCGGTCAGTGTTACCAAACAGTAGTATTCTTTATCTTATTTCTAACTTCATTTTGATATGATTAAAATTAAAAGTTTTACAAGAGTTTACTCTAAGTAACTGAAACTTATGTGACACTTATTTTGTTGTATTATTAGTACAGCCATAACAAATGAGTTAATTATATAATATTATCTTTTTCAATAGTAACACAAGAGAGTTAAAAAAGTATCACCAACTAGATGCAAGTTTGGAATACCTTGTTCTTTCTCTTCTGCAATTATATACAAAAGTGGGTTAAAGATTAATAAAGTTATTTAAACTCAACATAAAATTCACCCACAAAATTAACTCACGTAGTGTAATTTGAATCTCATAAAGCAATATAACATTTCTCTGTGAGAAAAAAATCATGAAGTAGTTGTTAATTTTTAATAAAACATTTTTTTTCCTTCAATTTTTCTTTTACAATATTATTTTAATAATCTTTCAATTTAACAATATCATTTAATTTTATACAGAGTTTTTGGTTTAATTAATTTTATTCAACTTTCAAAGATATTTAATTCAAAATATTAAATATATATATATACTTTTTATATGGTAACTAATATTATAAAGTATCACAAAAAAATAAATATAGAAACTATTTTTACTCACATTACACAAAAACCCAAAACAGAAACTTAATTATAATAAGTAACTTTATTAATATTCAACAACTCACTTTTCACTTCGTCAATTTTCAAAAAAAAAAGAAAAACGTTTTCTTTTTTACTGTATTTTCATAAATAAGTTCATTTTTGTTACTTTTCTGTCAGAGTTTTTCTTTTTTGAGAAATTTTCAAATTTCCAAAATATACTAAAAAAGTGTTTTTGGTCGAAACAATATGGCCGTCAAAATGGGATTTGGGTGACGAAGTTATATTTAAAGTGATTCCGAAAACAAATCTGTTACTTTTTTCATTGAAGAATTTTTACATCTTGTATTTGTATTTTTTGTACAGTTATATTATTAAGTTTTAAAATTTATGGGCTTGGAAAAGTGTACTAAAGTAAGCCTCGGCAGTGTAGAGGGTAAGCATTTGGCTTATTAACCGAAGGAGTCCGGATTCGATTGCCGGTCAGGTCATACAATATTTAATTAAAAAAAATATTGAAAAATAATTTTTTTTACAAATCCCCATGGTGACCAAATATAATATAAATATACAAATCTCTAATATAAACAAAGTAATTAGACTTAAGAGGTGAGCGCTTCTATGGCGCCATTGACTATAATGCAGAGTCAATTTATGTTATATTGAATAATTCATATTATGTTATCGATGGGTATTGCCGGGGTTATTACATAGAAGGGCTTGAAATAAATATTCTATTTAAAAAAAATTTTTCTAAAATTTTCAGTGGAAACATGAATAACGGGAATTCCTGCAGATAAGGCAAATGTGTTTAAGCAACTAAATTTTCTGAAACAAATATCCTTATAATCCTTTTCAATGTCCTTTTAGATTTCTATCAATATTTTTTATTCAATTACAAAATGGTCTTTTACCAATGTATGAATTTAATCTCTAACTGTTTTTTCTATGAATTTTTGCAAAAATATTATGGTCAACATACAGACGTCATGACCAGGATTCATAATTAATATGTATATGTGTGATAAAATAATCAGCCACAACTTTTATTTTTGCAAACTAACAAATAAAGAAAATTTTAACAAGAAAACCTAAATTGAATTCTTAATAGTTCAAATTTTTTGACTTGAATATTTTTACAAAAGACCCTTTCATTAAAAACAGAGAACTTCTTAATGTACACTTTCAAAATACTTATAATAAAGGAATTATATTACATGAAAAAATTCTATACTTAGTTTTTTCTTTTAAAATAATTGAGGTTTATAATGTTATATTTTGTGTGTTATAAAATAAAATGGTTATGTAGGAACTTTTTAATAATATACAAACAAGTTTGTAAGTACAATGTCTTGTAACAAAGTATGTATGTATCTCTATATTAATAAAATAGTGTATGGTAACACTTTTATTCTAAATCAATATACTCTTGTTGCTTGAAATTTTAATCATCAAACGAGGAAGAATATAGTTGCTCCTTTCAACTCTAAAATAGCCGCACGGACCCCAATAGTTTCCCTAAATCCTATAACATATGAGAAAGAAAGGAATAAATTATAATCCCTTAATGTTTTATTGATCTGACCCGGATTTGAACCGAGATGTTTTGATTGAATGGACGACGTCCTGAGCACTAAGCCACCAATCGAATGTAAATTTATACTGCATTTTATTTTTGTATTTAGTTTCAAACAGAACAAAGAGGAAAAAAAAAAATTTTTGAAAAAATTCATATTTGTGCCAAGAGGTCCCCGAAAACGAAGCCGTAACATTTTGGAACTTCATATAAAGGTGCTAATTCTATTATGTAACTAACCTTGTGAAATTTTTATCCTCCCAGTATTATTAGTTTAGAAGATATTTATATCAATAAAAACAAAAATTGTGGTTCGAGGCCTTGGTTCGAAATAAACCAAAAACATTAAGGAACCTTCAAATTGTCTAAAAATTACTTTGTGTAAGTTTCAAAACTCTAATTCCTTTAGTTTTTGAGTTATAGAAAGATAGACGGACGAACAAATAAAAAAAACTTTTATTTAAAGCGGTTCAAGAATTTTGCAAAAATTGAGTTTCGCATAACGGTTAATTTCAGTACCGGTTTTTACTAACAGCCACATTAAATTTTTTGACAGTTTAATTATTTTTAAAATAAATGTCAAATCTTTGCTTATTCATTAATTGCTTTTAAATTTAAAAATAGTAAAATACACTGAACTAGATAATTGTATAATATTTACCAATCTCATCAGTTTGCAAAGTTTATTTTATATTAAGATTTGAGATGAGTGTCAGACTCAATGTGTTATTTTGATATTTGATTAAATTAAATTGAAGATATGCTAACTTTTACTATGCATTCAGAAAGTACTATTTTACATGTCTTTTAAAGCAACTGATTTTTTGTTAAATTTTTTGACAGGTAATTAACTCCATAACAGAACAATACGTCATATGACTTGCCAATTACATATAAACTAAACTTCAATTCGATTTACTAACATGTAATAACAAAAAAAACTGGAAATTTAATATTTGACTTAATAGTACAAATAATTTTTTGATTTCATTTTTTATTTTAAAAATTTTACACTATTACAGATCTAGAACTGTCATCTACACATACATCTACATATACAATACCCAGTCCATATACAGTATTTAAAAAATATAGGTACTCTATATAATTATTGTTTGTTACAGGTTTTTTGTTTTTTAACAATGTCTTGTAATTTTGTATACTAATGAAAGCATTAATTTAGCCACTAGCTAATTTTTTTGTTGCTATAATTTTATTTTATTTTAATGAAGTTTTTACAAAAAAATGAAAGAGAAAGCAGTATATAATAAAAATAAAAAGAGAATATTTCAAACCACAAAAAACAGTAAAGTTACCAAAAAAAAATTTTTAAGGTATTTAGGTACTATGTAGGTACTCATAGAAAATTATACTAAAATACAAAATTTTTACAATTTTACTATAAATTAATAAGTAAAATAATATGTTTGTTTGTAACTTTGAAATTTTTTTTAAATATTAAATTTACTTTTTCGACAAATTATATATTTTGATGTAATATGAAACCTTGGACTATTACAAATCATGTTATCCTAACTTGATTGTAACACTAACCTAAAAAAAAAAATTCTTTTGACTTGTCATTCAAATATGCAATAATATAATTACATACATAATATATTGTTTATTTGGGAACTTTGAAAAACGTCATTTAGGTACTATTTTTATTTGGTACGTGTTCTTTAATATTTTCTCTTTGGCTTTCAATAATTTGCAAAAATATTTTAATGGAATGCACGTGTCTTATCCAATAATATTTGTCAATCAATAAAATATTGAGGAAAAAGGAAATTGCTTGTACAAAATTAGTAGAGGATGACATTTTATAAATAATATTAGTTTTCAATGTCATTTCTGTTGTAAAAGGTATATATGCAAAATAATGTCCTTCGATTACTCTAAATAAACTTTTTTAAAAATAAATGTCAAACACAGATGAAAAATTGAATTGACATTTAAGTTGACAACTGATCTGTAGTAAAAATATGTTTAAATAGCTGAGGGGCCAACAAATATTGAGTCTTAGATTTCTCCAAAGTTGCCTCATTTTTGTTTTCAAAGTATTATGTTGGGCTTATGAGTTTAAATTCTGTGTCTAAAAATTTGTTACCAGCCACTGCCTTTACTCAAATAAAACCCTGATTTAAAATTAAACATGTATCGCTAGTCATATTTTGACAACTTACAAAATTCTTGAAAGAAAATGTCAAAAATATTGAAAACAAGATACGTCTTCAATATGTGAAAGTTTTAAAGTAAAGTTAGATACCTATGCATCAAATTCCCAGTCCCGAAGAGGTAATTGCAGATCATGGAGCTGAATGTACACAAGATATAAAAAAATTTTGGAATTTTATGGTAAAAACTTCATTTGCCGATGCTAAATACCTGTAAATGTCAAAAAATCTTTATTAAAGCGAAGTGCATTCTGATATCATACCCTACATCTAAAACAGGTATAATGGGGCATACTACTTTTATTTGGGAATCTCACCGCCAAACATCTCAAAGACTAAGGAGCATATTTTCGTAATTAATAATCGTCGAAACTTGAAATTTAGTACAAGGTTATTTGTCCTGTTTCCATTCTGTTCTTGAATTTCGAAATAAATTGTTCTTGAAAATACAGTTTGGATACCTATGGCATACTTATTTGGTCTTATAAGCATATCTTCGAAATTCAGAAGGATTGTAACTTGAAATATGGTATAATGTATTCTGTTTTGTTTCTTTATGTGTCTGAAATTTGAGAAGAATGAGAGTACGGATTCGTATAGTTTCTACTCACCTCCTTAAACCTTACCAGCACATCTTCGGAATTAATAAAGTTAAAAAACATTAAAATTTAGTACAAGATAGTAGTCCTCTCGTGTTTGTTTAATGTTCCTCAGATGAGTTGAAGTGAATCTTTATGTAACTGTCAATTAAATTTGTCAGGTGTAGGGTATTACTAAGACGGTTGCATCGATTTACTGTTATATTACTACCGGTTTTATACTAGGTTTGTTCAATTACTTTTTACAAAAAGGTTATTAAAAAAATGTTTTAATTATGTTTAATTGTTCAAAGGCATTTTTTATTCAAGGTACTATATACATATATAAAGCACTTCCAATAATGATATAATTGTTACCATAACACTTGATCGCTTCCAAATTGTTCGAAAACCTATGGATAAACGTCATGTGAAGTTTTTGTTTGAAGTTATTTGACAGAAATAACTGTATTATTAGAGAATATTTTTAATTTACTTCCATTATTAATTTTTTTTTGTTGTCCGGTAGGTATTCGTTTAATGAAAGGAAAAAATTTTTTTAATTTTTTTTATTCTCAATGATTATAAAATAAAAATGAGAGAGAAAACACTGCACACGTACAACAACAACAATTTCAAATAAAATAAAGACGAAACTAAAAAAATTTCCTTTGTTTATTTACAAAAAAAAAAATGAAATGGAAATATAAGAATTTTAGTATTGTACAATAATTAAATATTGCAATCCTTTTCATTTTTTTTTATCATGCTATCTCTTTTTTTTTGAATAAACATTTTTGATAGTTGTTTTTGTTTTTTGTATGTTTTTTAGTTTTTTTTGTGAATGGATTAAATGAAATAGAAAAAGTCGATAATTGAAATTTTATACATTTCTTTACTATTTTTTTTTTGATCATCAAAATGGATTCAAAAGAAAAAAGCTTATATTATTTTGTACTATTGAAAATATTTAAATTAATTTTAATGTATGAGAACGTAAGGATTCATTACATCCTCATTATTTTGTTAGTTTTTTTTTCCCATCATTGTATATTTTCACAAGTTTTTTTGAAAACTATCTTTCAACATGGAAAATGAGGATTGTGTACATGGAAAATAACTCTTCTTCTTTATCTTCATCTGAAATATTTATTTTAATATTGCATCGGAAAAAAACTCATATAGGTACGTGTTCTTCTGTTCGACTTGGAAAAATTGTTTTAATTGTTTAAAGAGATGTTTGATAAAAAGAGAATTTAAAAATAAAAACAATATATTATTTATTGCATTTCTGAAGTTTTTACCGTTACTTTAAGAGTGTTTGCGATACAATTCCTTCTTATGCATTTCCCTTTCTTTTCTCCCAGGTGGATGTAGAAGATTTTCACTTCTTTGGTAAAAAAATTCAGGAATCTAATCATATTAAGGATTTATTCAATTCAAGGAAGAGTATTTGTCTACTCAATGGTACTGGAGGATTTTTAATAAAATATTTGTGCACTGGAGAGATTTATCAGAATATTGGCTGTGGTGGTACATAATAATAATTTTATAATTCTTAGTTGTTCATTATTATAGCATTATAATGCATCCTAAGAATTGATCGTCAGTGAGGTACACACATGTTTTTACCGAATCATCTTGTACATTTCTCTATCTTCAATTTATGTACCTAATGCTGATAATATCAGCAAGCATCTGCCCGATGGTTTTGTTGAATGAGAGTCGACCTTTCAAACAAATAGTCCGAGCTAAAATCTTGTTCAAATCATTATCTAATCAAAATTATAATTTATAATTTTTATAAAAATAGAAGCCCACTTTTCAAACTGGAAACAAGCGTTACAGCTACCTAGCCCAGTAATGCAAAGTGGTACCTAATAAGTAAATGAACAATATCAGCAGGCTCGATTTATACTCAAATAACTATAGAGAGGTAAATCTAATTATGCACAGTAAAAAGATAACTTCCACTATTTGAACCGTGCTCTAATATTACTCTTAAAAATAAAGTTTTCTTTAGCCGGTGTTACATCAAGCTTGGGAAGCTTAAAAGTCCATTGGATAAGGTTTTCCGTAAACTACCTCGCGCTATTAATCTGAAGTTTTTAAAAAAATTAAGAAATCACAATGTGTTTGATTGCACTAAATTTCTTGTACGATTTTCAGAGATCATGGAAAGCTGCTTAAATGTTTTCCAAAGATCTGCTTGTTTTGTAGTTACGAAAGAAATAGGAAACAGTAGATACAACAAAAGTTTCCAACATTAAACTTATTCTTAGAAGTTTCATGATTACTACTAACTCTTTTCACCTTTTAAACTTTAAAGTTCACACTTTTATTAATTCAACAGAATTTTTTAAAAATAACTATTACCCATAAAAAAATTAAATTTAATATTTTTTTCCAGATAAGCATTCTCTCCCTCCATTCTTAATTTAATTTAAGAATAATATCTTTCAGTGATCCAAATGGTTTTTTAAATAAAGATGGAATTACGGGGGAAAAAAAAAACAATCCATTCTTATCTCAATTTTAATCTTAATTATATTATTATTATTACAACTTTAAACGGCTTTTGATTTTCCGAGGTGAAAATGTAGGTATACCCTATAATAACATTTTTTTTTCAACAGGTTTTGCTTTATATTCCTTGGTCGGCTAAACAATATCATTTTTATTTAATTAATTTTAAAACCTCGTAATATAATATTTTCCGGTTAATGTGCTTAGATTTAAAGTTCAAAAAAAAAATTTATATATCTTGTTAAAACTTCATTACATTAAAGATCAAATTGTTTTCTAAGTGTCATGAGGCACGCAGAAATGTATAGTTTACCTAATATTATTTTACAACGGTAAATTAAATAAAGAAAACCTATGCCGGGGGGAGGAGAGTTTTTCGGGTTAAAAGTTTTTTTGAAAGTTTTGCTAAAATTATTAGATAAAATTATCCAAAAAGCCAAAGTGACGAAAGTTGACGAACTCCCAAGGAGCATAGGACTTCCACTTGACACCTCCATTTCAACCGATTCCACGATGATGTTTTAATGCCATCCCAGGAGATGTTACATTAGACATTTCTTTGTAAATTGTCCTGCGCCATGTGATGTTCGGCCAGGTCTTCTAGTCCTTTGAGGGATCCATTCCAATGCCATACGTGATCCCAAGTCCCATATTAAGCTTAACATTCATTGTCACTATCTCTAACAGAAAACACCGAATTATTTGAGCTTTTAAAAAAGTCCATATTCCCACCTCAGAAATATTACAATGCAACATTAGAGAGTCTTCAAGTGCTCATTTCTACTATATTTAGAAATTTCGTGATGAATTAAAACTGGTTAAAGGTATAATATACTTTCATCGCTACTTCCATGACTTTGACCTTGATAAGAATTGTCTATATTACAATTTGGAGAAGTTAGCTTACACCTACTTTTAACTTTCCCACTTTATCCTTTTTACACACAATATTTATTACCATATAATACATTAGGTACCATAGTTACTCAACATTAATGAATCAGAAATAGCCGTAATCCCCTTTTCCAATTTGAAATGTGGAATGCTGTTAAACTCAAGAACCCTTGTTTGAAAGGCCAACTTCACAACCACTACGGTCGGATAATCCAAATTTTTTCCTCCCTTAATAAATTGTGTAAAAGAACTAGATAAATGTGTGAAAAGAAATCCGTTCTTGTGTACAAGACTATTGAAGAATAACCTAGGAAACATTTATTGCACATTTATTGGCCTTATCCCCTACTTCAAATGATAAGCATCCTTGAGCATTGTGGATTTATATAAGATATTGAATATGAACTCCTTATTTAAATTCGTCAAAATAGATTTATGTAACTTGGTTATTGGATGCAGACTCTTGCACTGGTGGAAAATGGCAACACTACACAAAGTTTTTTTTTGGTTTTTCTTCAAATTTCGTTCTATTTTAAGATTTTTACAAATTAAAATTAATTATATAAAATTTTTACCCTTTAACGGTTATTATTTTACATGTATTACGTTGTAACATTAATTATAACTGTTATTAAGTGTAATAGAATTTTGTTTACATTTTGTATATTATAGAAGTAAAAATTACTTGTAAGAAGTTTATTTAACGTGACTGCATACAGTAAAATAATCTAATTATGTATTTTATAGTCAATTTAGCAAAAGTAAAACTTAATATTATATTCCATTATTTTTATTTTATTAGTTGGTTTAGATTCTTATTAGTTATATTGTTTATTTTTAAGATTGTATAATGATTATTGACTTAAAAAAAAAACTGTATTAAAACTTGTTGAAAATTAATATTACATAATTTTCTAATTAAAATATCGCATTTTAATAGGAATTCTTAAGTATAGGCTTATTTATTATATAACATGGCATATTAAAGGGTAATTTGATTTATAAATAATTTTAATATTTAGTTGGCTATTTTTTTTGATTACCTATTCAATCTAAAACTATTTTTATATAAAAATTTTTCATTTGAAATATTTTCTAGTTAAAAATCTTATTAATAAAACAAACAAAAATCTTATTAGCGTGTTCTTAGAATTATTTTGTATAAAATTTAAATAGAACTCATTTTTAAGGATTATTTTGTTTTTGTTGTTTTTTACAGTGAAAATTTTTTCATAAACCGGACCTAAATTTAATAATGATTTTCATTTAAAATTTTTAGGTTAAGAAATAAAGTCAGATTCCATTCAAAATACCACTGTGTTAAAAACTACATGAAATCGTTAACCTGCTATAGTAAAATTGTAAAATATTGTCTATCAAATATCTAGGATTATAAGAACTCCAACTTATTGACTTTGTACTGAATTGATAATTAGCATGTATTACTATTACGTCGAGTATATGCTCTTTGTCATAATAATACTTTTAATTAAAAGTGTTGCCAATTAGTACTTAATGGATAAAAATAGATGTTAAGATTAAATTAAATTATAAAAATTCAAAATGTGCATTCTGATATCTAATTTGTTGTAAAAAATTAAATAATCAATTATAGGTAGCGCTTTATTTTGACAAAAGTGTCAAATTAAATTTTTTAAACTAAACTGTCAAATGTCAATACAGTCAAATATGGGTAATACTTTATTTAATCTATGCCCTTTTAAATTTAAATAGAGAATTATAAAATGCGGTACCTATTTTAGTAAAACTATTAATTGTGCGGTACCACTTTCTATAAACAACCTTGAACGGTGGAATTTCTGAAATTGTATTAAGAAAAGTACCTAATTTACTTTGTATGATTTTAGATTTTGGTAGATTTGAATAATTTTTACAGTTCTGCACATTTTCGTAAAAGAAGTATAAAAATTATTTATTTTAAAAAGCTTAATAATTTCAAACAAAGATTCTAGTTGACCGATTTTTCTACACATTCTAAAATTAAATCCTCAAAACGTATTGTAAAGCGTACAATGAAAGTAGCATTAACGGCTTTGACGCTAAAGCTTATTAATTTTTATTTAATTCCAACTTTGATCGATAACGCTTAATTTATGTCATTTTATTTTATAATAAGTTATAATTATTTATCATATGAAATATTAAAATAAAATTGAAAAATCTTAATAAAATAAAAATTAAATTAAATTTTTACTTTGCTTTCAATTCATTTAAATGTCATTTTAATTACGATTTTTGACGTTTGGCAACTTCGATGGCTACCTTTTATTTACTCAAGACTTAAAATAATCGATATGAAAGATTTGTTTTAATATTTAGTCCAATTTTATCACCGTGAGAATTATTTGAGGCTTAATTGCCTTAATAATTTTTATAAAATCTTTAAAATTCATTTTCGGGTCATATTTCCGTAACTTTATTGATAGCGATAGCTGATCTATGGTGTGGGGTTAAGGACACTGTCTTAAGAGTCAAAGGTGGTCTCGGATCAAACAAAAAATAAGATTAGTGTATAATAAGATTCAATTTGTGTATTCATAAGTATTAACAGTAACTACAGCCGAGTAAAATAGGTCTAGTGAATATAAGGATTAAATTACTTGTTAATGGGTTCACTCCTGAAAAAAGTGGAAAAGGAATTAAAGAGAACTGATGTCTAGGGTTTAATAAAATAAAAACTCTTGAATTATATAAAGTATATGAATTAATAAAATAGTTTTCTTTAATTTAAATTTAAATTTTTATTTCCTTATATTTTTAATTTTTTTACTTAATTTTTTTGAAATACGATCAAATCATGAATTGATTTTAATTATGTATAATGTGTAGGTAAGAAAATACATACGTATCATACCAAAATTTAGATTACAACTTACCTAATATATGACTATAGTGCAATTAAACCATATTATAAAATGGGTAGTTAATTAACCTTTTAACGTTTATAATATCCTTTAAAAAAAACAACAAAACGAATGAACAAAAAAACAAAATTCGTGTAAATTAATATGAATATATATTTTTCTTAAACAACTATTATTTTATACATTTATAACAGAATAGAATTTTACATGAATTTTTCTTAATATCATAATAATAATATATATTATGTTTATTTATATAATATATAATTATATTATATAATTTTATTATTTTCTGTTTTGTTTTTAAATAAACTTATTTAATTTAACTTTTATTTTTTTTATTTTTGAAGTTTTTTATTTTATTTTATATTATAAATTAATTTTCGTAATTATTTTATAATGGTTTTTCATTGAATTTTTCATCCATTTTGTTTTTCTATTGCAGGTTATTTAATTTGTTTTTTTTTTTTTAAGTACGTTATTTTAATTTTTTTTTTTTTCTTTTTTATTTAAGAAATTATTTAACTTAAAACTAATTTCATAATAACTAGTTGTAAATTAATATTAAATGCATTTGAATTATATTTTTTTTTTTTATATTTATTTATCTAGAAAAATGGTTTTATTTATTTATACTATTTAATTTAAATATATTTTTATTATTTGTATTTTTAATTTTTTTCTTTTACAACTTGTATTTTATTTTATATATATATGTACATATATATTTTTATTTACCTTTACAATTTTTTTTATTCTACAGTGTTATGCATAATAAAAGTACAGTTAAATAAGTTAATTTTTAATATACGTAATCTATTTTCTTAAAAATTACTTGCTTACCAAATGAGGCTTGTTTAAATAACAATATAATGCTTTACTTATTGCTTTTTTTGGAAATTCTGATGAAATTCAAATCCAACTCAAACTAGAGTCAATTTTTTAACCACTCACACTTTGAGTTAAATAAACGAAAAGGAAAGATTTACATTCCACTCAAACGCTTAATAATATTTTTAAATATTTTAAACCAACATACATTTTTATTAATAAATCGGACTAGAGCTCTTGAATGAGTCATTTCATCGAATATTTGTTTGATAAATTAGCTCTTAGTGTTTAGAGTATAATATTTGTGTTTTTATTTTATCTCTAAATTGGAGTCTTCAACAATAAAAATATTTTCACTCAAAATTACAGCTTAATATTTTGATAAATTATAAAATAATTTCTTTACTTTAACATTGTATGAAATTTAATTTAAATTTTATTAAGTTACTAGCTGTGCCCGGTCCGCGTTGCTGGCCCCCGTCCGTGTTGCTGGTCCCGGTCCATGTTTCCATAGAGTCAAAGCAAAAGCTCAAATGACTGGAGTTTAATTTTAAATAAAGGAAAAAATTCTTTGAAATCTCTTGGGGTTGAATTTTTTGTACACATAATTAATTTTTAATTTTAATTAAAAACAAATTTTTTAAATTTTAAATTAAATTCTTTCCTTTTTTTTATAATCTAATTAGTCGGCATTTTGAAAAAACAAAATTCAACTGAAAATAAATATATATATGTATATATATAGATTTATATATATATGCACGTTTGAATATATATATATATATATATATATATGTAATTATTTATGACTACCTATGAATTCGCCAAGATCTTTTCAATGATATCCCACATGATCATATACAGCAAATTTTATATGAAGAGCTTTAAACGGTTTCTGGACCCAATTGAGGCGTCCTGGAAACTTGGTCTCCAAACAAAAGTTGTTAAGCTCGCAAAGACCTTTTCAATGATACCCCACATGATCATATACAGCTGATTTTATATCAAGGGCTTTAAACGCTTTCTGGACCCAAGTGGGGCGTCCTGGAACCTTGGTCCCCAAACAAAAGTAGTTAAGCTCGGCAAGACCTTTTCAATGTATTTTTGTATGTTATATCATAAAAAAATAGAAATTAAAAATTTTGTCTAAAAAATAAAAAAAAAATTTTAGGGGTGGACTACCCCTAACATTTAGGGGGATGAAAAATAGATGTTGGCCGATTCTCATAGATACCGTATAAGCACAAAAAATTTCATCAAAATCGGTCAAGCCGTTTCGGAGGAGTATGGCAACGAAAACTGTGACACGAGAATTTTATATATTAGATGAATTCTGAATTTGAATTTAGATATTATAAATTTTGGTTGCAGAAATTGCTAACTCTGTTTAAACGTAAATGAAACATTTATTTATTATACTCTTATTATAACGGAGTGCTTCTAATATTTTCTAATCAAATTAAACAAAGCTTGTGGCTCACTTGATTTCAGTTTATACACAAATACTGTTTGGGTGTTCTGATTTTAAGCTTAATGAAATAAAATTTTCTGATATTTTTAGTAGTTTCACATTAGAGATAATCCTAATATTGAGTAAATTTTATTTTATCTTAAAAGAGTGGAAATATTGAGTGAATCTGATTTTATCTCAAAAGAGTGGTAATATTGAGTGAATCATGATTATACCTCAAAAAACTCATAATGTTCAGTGAATCTGGTTTTAACTCAAAAGAGTTGTTATATTGAGTGATTCTGATTTTTAAAACATATTAAAAATTTAGTTCTATATTAAAATTTGTTTAGATTTGAATTAATTTTATTTAATCTGTGATAGTAATTAGAATTAATTCGTTCAATTATTTGTGAAATAAAATATTTAGTTAGGTAAACCTACTTGTATATTAAATATTACTTTTAAAATTTAGTTACTTTTATTTTGTACAACACTTTATTTTTTTTGTATTTTATATCTATATTAATTTACTTATAAAATATTTACTACAGTATATATTTTTTTTTATTTTTTTATTTCTATATTTATTTTTTTAATATTTAAATATTTAATTTTTTTTTTAATTTAAACTAGTTTATTAAATTATTTTATAAATTTCTTTAATTACATCACAAAGTAAGTTTTTTTTTTTTTATTATATCATATATTATTTTATTTATTATTTGTTTTTTTTTAACTTAAATTGTTTTTTATTTATTATTTAAATATATTTTATCTATTTTAATTTTGTATATTATTGATTCTATAATTATTTATTTTACATTTAACATAATATTATACATTGTGTTTTTTTTTTAAATATAAAAAAATCTCCAAATAACAGAGTGTAATAAATTTTAATTTATTTGATAATTTTATATAAAATTCTTTTAATAAGCAATAAAAGAGTCAAATATTTTAAAAAGCTGTGAGTAGGTATAAATTAAAACTTATATTTAAAATTAATAATTATTATAATTCATGATTAACTCAAAATTAAGGGATTTATAATTCAAATACACCTGTAAAACCTATTGAATTGAAAAATTTGGATAAGTACTAAAAAATGTAGGTTTGCAAGACATTTATCATTGGTGTTTAATTTTTTAACAACTTAAGATTGATACATAAAACCTTTGAAGAATGAAAGAAGCATTCAATGGCCTATATGATCTGTGATGCAATATTATTTAAAGATTCTTGACATTTCTTTAAAAAAAATTTTTCTAAATTTAGGGTTTAAGATATAACCTCTGACATTCATCATATCTTCTGCCATTAATTAAGTGAATCACTGATTAAATAATTGATGAACTTTAAAAGAATTGGTACTATATTTTCGAATGTAATAATTGATTACTTTAGTTAAAGTAGAACTGATTCGTTTTGAAATACTACCTCTGACATTCATCATATAATCTTCTGCCATTAATTAAGTGAATTATTGATTGGATAATTGATGAACTTTGAAAAAATTCGCACTTGATTTGCGAACACAATAATTGATTACTTAAGTAATGATAGAACTGATTACTTTTAAAATACTACCTCTGACATTCTTCATATCTTCTGCCATTGATTAAGTGAATCATTGATTTAATAATTCATGAACTTTGACAAAATTTGTACTTAATTTGCGAAAGCAATAATTGATTACTTTAATAATCGTAAGACTGATTACTCATGAAATACTACCTCTGTCATGCACCATATCTTCTGCCATTGATTAAGGGAATCACTGATTGAATAATTAATGAACTTTGAAAGAATTTCTACTTTATTTTCGAACGAAATAAATGATTACTTTAGTAATAGTAACTGATTACTTTAATAATTACTTTACTTTCCGACAAAACATTAATATTAAATCAATGATTACTTTAATAATCATGACTGTTATTCCGGTGTAAAAAAATGTCTGAATAGATTTAAACTTTAGATTGACATTATTTTGAGAAACGACTCGTCGACTTTTAGAATATTATCTTTGAAACTTTTAATTAAAGTGTAGTTTCTTTAAAATTTTAAAATTATTGTGAATCAGAAATAAATACAAGTTTATAATCAACCTGTAAATGTAAGTATAAATCAATTTCTACGTGTACTGAATTTTAAAAGCAATTTGTCACAATTCTAAATTCAACATCAAAATTTGGTACAAACATTTGATAGATATATTCATCCAATATACCTAGGTTTGTTCTATAAAACTTATTTTTTACATTCAAATCCTAATTAAAATTTTGTATAAATAATTAAAAAAAAAAATTAAATCATGTAATAAAAAAAATTTTTCAATTTATAGTTTATAATGTAATTATAGAGCAACTATTTATTAAATTTAATTTAATTATTTATTTACCAATTTGTTAGTTTTTTTTTTTATTTTTGTAATTTTTATAATAATTTTAAGCTAAATTAGATTTAATTTGGTAATAAATTTAATTGAACATGATTTTTTAAATTAATTAAATTAAAAATCAAAAAAAAAAAAAAAATGAAAATGACATAGAAACTCTTTTAAAGCATTTAAATTTTTATGTTGAATTTATAATAAGTTTTAGACATC
The DNA here is from genome assembly GCA_963082915.1 of Dolichopus griseipennis. Taxonomy (NCBI): domain Eukaryota; kingdom Metazoa; phylum Arthropoda; class Insecta; order Diptera; family Dolichopodidae; genus Dolichopus; species Dolichopus griseipennis. The sequence continues at coordinate 9,046,435 of OY720443.1, read as the reverse complement.
TAATTCTAAAATTTCCAATTAATTTTGTTTTTTAAAAACCAAATCAAAGGTTAAAATGTAACAATTCTGTAATAACTAATTAAAAAAAAATCTTTGTTTTAGGAATTTTTAATTAATAATATTAAAATTGAAATGTCAATATAAAGTTGATGAATGACTTATAAATTCAATAATCGATTTAATTATCGATTACCAAATTAATGACAATCAACACAATCATTTTTGACATTCAAGTACGGAATGATTTGATAAACTAGGGTTGTGAAAAAATTTTATTAATTAATCAATATAATAATTGAATTATCAGGGATGAACTTAATGAATTTGAAGTGATAGCTGATTTTATTTGACATTCGATTTTCGAAATCGATTCAATTTCTAAAAATCAAGATTTTATGATGGTATTTTGACATATTTGGTATAAAATAAAATCATTATATCCTGATTTGGCTTGTGTTAAAGTCATTACTGAATTAAAATAGTAGAATCAATACCGAGTATCAATTATATCAAGAAATCAATTCAGACTCTGATTTATTTGAGCACAATTTTAGTTTTTATTACCTCAAACTTTTAATTATTGTAGAAGTGTTTTGTTATAAAATTATTTTTTTTCAAAGAAATAGCAAAAAAAAGTCTTTGAATTTTATAATTTTAATAACAACAAATAAAAAAAAAATAAAATTAAATTAAGTTAAATCAACTCGTTATAACTGAATTATATTATGCTATTTAACACTTAAAATAATATATTATTCATAAAATTTTAATTTTTTATAGTTTCCTTTAATAAATTTATGACATATTTAAAATTTTTAATTGTATTTAAAACAGAATGGGGTTCTATTTAATGTATACCTATAACTTACATACATATTAAAGTCACAATAGAAATTTAAAAATGACATTAAATAAAAAAAAAAAAACTGCCACAGAGATTAAATTAAATAAAAAAGTGTCATAATTTATTTTGATTGATTGACATGAAATTAGCTTTCAAAAATTACTTTTAAAATTAGAATTCATTTTAATTAATTTTAATTTATTGAAAAAATGATTTGATGAAATTAATTAATAATTTAATATTTTTTTTATAATATAAAATAAATTCTTTAAAATTCTGTTGGATGCCTTTAATTTTATTCGCTCAAAAAAAAATTTTGACAGGCGCACCAAAGACTACGTCATTGTATTCCCTTGTATAACAACTTGAAATAACCTAAATCAATTTAGCCTAAAAATATGCAATATTATGAAAATTATAAAAAACGTTAAATTTGAAAAATTTTAATCGATATCCTTACATAGTGTACACTTAAAATGAATATGCTTCCGGTTACAAAATTTTAATTAAAATCATTTTCGTATTTTTAACCAGTTTTTAAGGCAAAATATTATTTTAAATATATATATACATTTCTTTTTGTATTAATACTTTTCAATAAATTTTCTTTGCCATTACAGCGATCCATATGGATACCAAAAGCTATCAGTCTCAATAAGCCACCAAATGAATCTGATTGGCTGAAGGGTAAAAAAAAATGTATATAGGTACGTTTTATATGAATAATATCATATAAAACTGTTAAGGTAATCCAATTTTAACCATAAACGCTTATTTTTATTGAAATTTCCAAAGAAAAACCATTCTATAGAAGAAAAGTTGAAAAAAAAAAAACAAATTTATATTAATACCAAACCATATCTACCATATGCATTACTTATTTTTTTATAAAATAACTAAAAAAAATAAACATAAAAGTTAAAATAATAATTCAGAACCCAGGTATGAGTTATGGTAAAAATATCAACCTGACTTTTAATGAAATTAACTCAATGCATAAATTAAATTATATTATGTATTTAAATGGTCACCTTTTTTTATGGCTCTTCATAACTATTACCCATCGTGTGCCAATATTTCAACATAATCTTTATTAGTTATATTATACATATATATTATAGTAGTACCATAATGAAATTCAATTTAAGTACATATTCTTAAAATAATATTATTCTAGGTACTATAAATTTTATTTGATATCTGTGTATTTTTTTTCGTTTTATTTTGCGTTGTGATTGCCAGATGAAGGAAGTGTGCCAGTGTTTGCAGTTACCGGTTCTGTCAAATTTGTAACAGTCTTGAAATTTTGATTTTGAAAGTTTTTGATTCCATAGCTAGAAGGCGGAAGACATAAAAAATTTAAGAATTTTCAAAGATTTATGGAAATCCGTGCTTAAACAATTATTAACACCGAACAAAACGGATCCTCCTACTAAATAGCCCCTTATAGGTACAATGTGATAAAAAAGTGATTCAGCCTTTTTCTTTTCAGGTAATATTAAAAGTGATATTATAATTTAACCTGTACTTTATATATTTTAATTTGATATGTTCCGACAAGGGTTTCAACTCAATATCTTGCGATTGAATGGCTGAAGACCTAATCACTGCGCCACCGACTGGATACCGATTTTGATTTTACCACAAACACTATTCCTAGGCTGCGCTAAACTGTATTTAAAATAAAACTTTTATTTTTTTGAAGTTGTTTTAAAACCAAAAAGTATTTATTTGAAAGGAAGTCCTATGACCAATTAAATTATATTCTAACCATTCAATTAGATCTAAATAAATTCCAAGGGCTTTTGCTACTTTATATTGCATTAGATCTTCATACATTAACAACCCAAGATTTTTCTAATATGCTTAGAGTGTCTTAGATTTAAATGTAGAATTGGACTCCTACAATTGTAGATCGCGTTTGATATTAATTGATATTAATTAATTTATTATGTATAATAACGATTTGATTTTTAAGTTATAAACTATTTCCATATCTGTGAGTTGTATTTTTGAAGTTAAATTTAAGCTTGTTTTGAGTTAAATATTGTGTTTTATATGTAACATACACTTTATGCCATTTAATTGGCGCATGTTAACAGAATCAAATCAAAAACCACAAAAGGGTTTATAACAATTTTACTGAGATTCCAACTCACTTATCTCTTAAGAGAGGTCAACTCAATAACCACTGTACCTCTTAGCCCAACAAAATAGCCCCTGTTTCTCGTATTTTTTATAGTATAAAATAAATATAAAAATAACACTTTTTAACTGTTTCAATTAACTGTAATTTGTTTATGTATATTCATATTATATACCAATATTTTTAAAAAAAATTTTCATATAACTGTAAAAAAACCATATATAATATAACGGAAGGAAAACCATCGTAACATTGAAGTTCTCTAAAAAAAAAATCCTTAAAGCAGACATTGTCCAATTTCTTTCCATATGGAACACATTGAAGAAGGTTTATTATGGCATTTTTTTTTACCACACCACACATTTACAGTTATATAGTACAACTACTCATATGTTACACTTTTGGTTAAATAAACTCATTTGTTTGTTGTTTTTTTTTGTGTTCTGTAGACTTTTTACAAAAAAAAAAAAATAAATATCGTAAAGTAAACTTTTATGATTATGATATGGGTAAATAAAAATGAGCATAAATTTTGCATGTCGAATTCCATTAATGTTCGTTAGTAGTTGGTTTGCATGAATGGAAATATATTTTATATGGTAACAATTTTGGACTTTAATGTATGGTTGTAATATGGATAAAAAAAATAAAAATTTATAACGAATTGGTTAAAAACAAAATTGTTTTTTTTTTTATGGATTTTAAATTAATACCGTTTTTATATAAGAGAATATTAAAACAAACCCCTCATATGTTATTTTCCAACTTTTCCCCAAACTTAAGAGACTATAATATTATGTATATGAATACTTTGTTCTTTTATCTGAACGTCTTTTAAAGTTAAAAAAAAAATAAACAAATAAAAATTGTTTTTCAACCTATCTTGAATTTGGTAAGTGATTATTGATAACACTTTAATACGTATATATTTGCCTTAGGTATATGTAAATATTATTCTTATATACTGCCTTGTATGTCTAATTAAAAGTTACACTTATGTTGTTCATAACAAAATTAAAAACAACATTTACAAAGTAAACAAATTTATTTCATTTGCTTGTTACTGATTAAATGAATATTAAATGTGGAGGGAATTCAAGGGAATTTCTGTACTGTTATTTGTTTTTTGAAAATTCTGATTTGTAATTTATCTGATACGTACACAAAAAAAAATTTTTTTTGAAAAAGTTTATTAAATCATAATAAGACCATTTCAACAGACCTGATATTATAGCTGCTAAAAGATTCCAGAGGTCAATGACTGATTCAAAATTTTTTTTAAAATACTTCTACAATAATTATTTATGAAATTTTAAACTAAAATTAGTGAATATTTATATTGGTGAATAAATAAATAAGTGCGCCAATTAAATAAATCCGTAGGATAAAAAGCTACAGCTTTAAGATCAGTAATTCAAAGAAGCTTAACGCTTTGAAGTTTCGATTTGTCGGGGAGTGAATTTCTAGATCTAGCACATGTATTAAATAAATAAGCTCTGAAAAATGATTATCAAAAATGTTTGATCGGTCAAACATTTATTGCGCCAGTTAAAAGTTCAAGTTCAAAAATAGGAGTATAAGTAAGAAAAAGTTCCTTTTATTGTAAAACAAAGGGACTTCAATCAGTACAGCAAATGAAGAAGAGCTTAGCTTGCTAGGAAGCAAATTATATAGCTTCAAATATGTAGTGCACAAAGTCATATCATCACCAATGCCTATTATAAAATAGACAGCAGAAGATCAATCGAATGAAAAAGAGGATTTTTGAACCATTTAAATTTTTTAATAAATTGAAAATGTTTGAGTCTTTGTTGATAACTTATATAAACTAGATCAATAATTTATATTTTATAAAGTACTGTGTACCTAATTAGAAAATATTAAAATTAAATAATGATAATCTAAAAGAAATAAGAATCATTTCCACTTCTCTAATATCATGTAATCTAAAAAATAAACCTTTTTCATATTTTAATGAAATTTAATGCAAAACCATTTCAAATTAAATTAATTTAAAGTTTTATAGTAATTAAATTAATAAATTAATTAACTTAATTACATACAAACAGTCAACCTTTCAAAAATAGAAAAATTGGGTTTCCTATATGTATTAATAGAAATTATTCACTTCACTTGCAAACCTCAATTTTTGTTTTTCCAAAACTCAAAATATAAAGTATTAATAAAAATTAAAATCAAATTATAATAATGAATTACAAGCAAAACAGGAAAAATTTTTCCAATTTAGTTAATTAATTTTTGTTAATAATAATATAATTAATTTATCTATGATGATATAGCACCACAAATTGAAAATAATAAAAATTTATACCTACTATAATAATTATTACAATAATTTTTTATACAATTAAAATTAATTTTATTATCTAAATTTAAATTAATTATATTAAAATAACTCTTTCTTTTATTTATTATTAATAATATTAAATGAGCTAAATTTAAATAATTTACTAATAAAAAATATATTAATTGTAATATATTAAAATTTTTTATAATAATTTTATTAAAACTAACTATATGAGCTAAATTAATAATTATATTAATTATATTTATATTTATATTATTATTATTTATAATAGAATTTTGGCATACCACATTTATTTTATTAAATAATTTTTTATTATTAATATAATCATAATCATTAATTTCATTTATACTATTATTAATATTCATATTAATTTTATTTATTATAATTAATTTATTAATATTATTCATATTTATAATATAAGTTAAATAATAATTATTATTTACATTATTTTTTGAATATTGTTTTAAATCATTTTTATTATTAATATTATTATTACAATTAATTTTATAATTAATTAAAAATAGGCATACATTTATATTATTGTATATTGTATTAATATTATAATTATATTTTTGTTGCCTTTTTTGTAAATTCAGTAATTGTTATGCAATATTTTGATTTATAAATTTTTTTGAATAGAATTTTCTTGAATTTTTCATCATTTCAACATTTCGATAATTATTTTTTTCATTATATATTAATTTTTTAAATTGAATACTATAATTATTATTAATTAAAATATTTTTTTTATATTGTATTAATTGTTTTTGTTGTTCATGATGTTGCGGGTGTTGGTGTTGATGTTGTTGTTTTGATTTATTTTTAAAACAACAACATAAATAATTAAAATTACTATAATTAAATAAATTTTTATAATATCTTAATAAATTAATATAATCATAATTATGATTATATAATCTTTTATACGAATTAAGATACCACCTATTTAATTTAAATATAGTATTTATTAAATATTCTTTTGTTGAATTGAAACATGTCTTAGGTTTCAAAATTTTATATACAATAAAAATTAGAATTTCTATGAAATTCATTATAAAAACCATTATATATTTTAAAAATAATTGTCTTGATGTTGATTTAATAAATAATAATATTATTGAAATTAAATATAATATTAATGGTGATGTTGTTTTTGATAATCTACCATTTGATGCACTTGATCTTAATGCACTTTGCTCCTTTTCTAAACATTGTCTAAATTCCATATAATCAACTCGTGTTACAGCACAATAATGATTTAATATACAATAGCCATCACATGTATCTTGTTGATAACGCACAGTATTTGCTCTCAAGTATCTGCAAGTACAAAAAATTAAAAGAAAACTAATTAAAAATTATTGAAATTTACTTTTTAGTTTTTATTTTATAAAGTGAAGATAGAAACAAATTTATTAATATTTCGATAAGGGTTTTTAATAAAAATTATTATTATTAAATTCAATTTTAATTTCAATATGGATGTTCGGAAAAAGTTCCGAATGGCAAAATATAAGCGAATCAAGATGGTATTTAATTAGTTATGTCACAAATAAAAAGTAATAAGGTAATTCCAAGTTTCTAGTTTGCTAGTCATCATCTTGAAACTACTGGAGGAATTACCGTTATTTTTACACTTACAGAATTTCCGTAATTGATGCAAATTGTAGTCAACGAGTTTTGAATACAATTAAAACACAATTTTTAGGAATTATTGTAGAAGATCTAAGAAATTAAAAGTCTCACATTCTTTAAATAATATTTCATATTCTTTAAAACCGTGGCTTTGAGAAATGACTCGAAGCAATTCGCAAAGCCTCCAGTTTATTCAGGCCATGTTACAAAGTCACAAATATCGATTTTAGTTCTTCAAGTTCAATTTTCGTAAGAATTTCCTAATTTAATTCTCTTTTTCAATTTAAAAAACCCAACTGAAAATGATACTGTGATATTCCTCATTATATACGTATTATCATTGCCTGAAATATGGTTATTGTAAACTAAACGTATAATAAAAATGATTTAAATTAAATTCTTTTCATAATAGTCATTTCATGGATAATTAAATTAAGTATTATTAATACAAAAAAAAAAAGAAAATTAAAAAAAAGACCATTTGAATAGCTTCTTATTCTAGACTTATCAAGTATTATTATATTCTTCTATAAATATATATATATTATATACAATATAAATGATTTTATACAAATTTTAGTCATTTCAATGCCATCACTATACAATTGTTTACAATTCTGATGCAATGTATAACAATTGTCCCTTTAACTATTATATATATATAAATAGTTATGTATATAATGATATATTATTATATAAGATCTATGTACACTTGAATTAATTTCATTTTTAATTTATTTCGATAAAAAAAAAAAAAACTGAAAGAATGTAAATTTTGAATAATGAAGAGGGATTATAATAAAGATAATGATATTTAAAATGATAATATTATATAGGGATTTTCCCTCTTTCTTTATATGGAAAATGGAAAATGAATGAATAGAAAGTAGTTTTTTTTTTATTTGTTATGCAAATTACGTCATTAAAGTTTTATTTTTACTGAATATAACATGTATAAAATTTTGACTTTAAATTAAAATCGATATTTAAAAAAATTTTTACTTTGCATTTTTTTGGGGGATATATTTTATATCTTAAAAATTTAATTAGAACCATTTTTGGTTCTACAAATAATTGATGTTGACAAGTTTATATAGTAATAAAATGAGAGGGGTGTCATCATTTTAATTAAGCTACTTGAGTATACCTACAGTTAAAACTGGGAAAATCTGTATAAAATTTAAGGGATTGAAGCTATAAGATAATTTATAACCAATTTCAGGAAAATTAAGGGAAATGTTAAGAATATTTTTCAGAGTTGAAATGGATCAGGTCGTTAAGAATGTGTGGTAGCGATTTTTGAGGAACACCCTATGAATTTCGATTGAAAAGTAATAATAGTTTTAAGAGCCTAATTGAGTTGGAAATTAATTCAAGGTGTAAATAGTATCGCTTAACTTACTACATACTGCGGTTTTTGAGAAAGTTGTACATTAGGAGGTACATAACAATTAATAATGTATAATTTAATACCACCACAAGATTTTCAAAACAATTAACTCTATAGTCAATAGGTGCTGCAGACAAAGGGTCGAATTTATAGTTTACTGGCAATTAACACATCTCTGGTACACCCAGTCAGAAAGGTGCTATAACCGTCTTTTCGAAAAACCTGAAAGTCAGACAATATTGTTTGATTGCTTAAACTGCGATTTAACCAGTTTCCAGGTTAAACAATGACGTCATAAAAAAATAATGGGATTTTAAAAAAAACCGTGCTAGTTTTAGCAAGAACTCCTTTCCGCTTTGGTAGAAAGATCGAAAGAAAGTCAAGTTTTTTTAAATCGACAAATAATTACAATCACGCATCTACTTGTGCCTGGGTGTGAGTTCCTTAACAAATACGTTAGCTGATCACTCCAGGAGGCAACAGTAGCTTAGTAAAAAGATTTTCATGTAAAATTACTGGAAGGAGGACCATCGCTTAGAAGAAATTCTAATAAAACTAATAGTATTATAGTTAACGGCAATGCAACAATTGAGACTGAGATGAGCCGAAAATCTTTGAGAGATATATCTGGAAAAAGTTCAGTCAGAAGAATTGTTTTGGCTTGGCTCATCCGCTGGAGGTCTAAAAGAAGAATCACTACCTAAATTCTGTTTAGTAAATCTATTAAAAAGAAATAAGTAAAATTGACACTCCATTACACTTCATTTTTAGCACATTTTCAAAAAATTTTGTAAAAATGTGTCTATATAGTTTCACTCTGTCCGTCCGTCCGTCTGTCCGTATGTTTACAAAAACGTTTACATTGTTTGAAATAGAGAAAAGAAATTTGAACTACGAGTAGGTGTTTCAAAAAAATTAATTTCGTAGAAGAATTTTTTTCTGTAACCCCACCCGTTACAGAGCTGCAGCTCGCCAAAGTTGGCCATATATTTAAATAAGCCATATATTCAAATTGTTATAACATGAGTTCTATTAAGTGTATATTCAATCTGAAAACGGCAAAAGATAGCTGGTTTTATAAACTTTACAAATAAGGTTTTATAAACTTTTTAAAAGACAAATGTTTAGGGTTCCCATACGATACTAAAATTTCCCATTAAGCAAAACTCAATTTTTGCAAAATATTTAGCGCCACATATCTTCTAAACGATTTAAGCTAGGGTCTTGAAATTTTAGGAGAAGTTAGATCCTTAGAAATTAGTAGGAGTCGGTTGACAAAATTTTTTTGTCACGTGCCCTGTTTAGCAGCTATAAGGGCCAGGAAATTGAAATTTTTCTGTTTTTAAACACCTGCAACTTGAATACCTGTTTAAATATTTTTTCCTTAATATACAAAATTTAAAGATAAAATACTCAGTATGAAACACTGTATTATTTTGAAAATGTGCTTTTTTAAAAACCCCTGGGTTTTTCTCATCACTTGTTATTTACTGTATCCGCGTCTATTACAATATTTCAGTAGTTAATAGTGCAAAGATATTTTAATTTTTTATCCCATAATTTATTAGACATTCCATATCAATATCTTCACAAAATAATTAAAAACTTTTTATATTGTAGTTTGCACATTGAAATTTTTTATTAAAAAATCACTGAATGCAATTCCATTCTGCAAAGCTTCATTGAAAAAAAAATTTTTAAACTGCTGCAAATGATAGCAATACAATATTGCAATTGGGAATATTGATATTTTCAAAAGATTTTATTTTCAAATTTTAATTACAAACCTCAAGTTGGAAACATTCAATTTTCTTCAAAACCCTCCCACCCCTCCAACCGAACTAAAAAAGTCAAAATACATCTTTCTAAAAAAATTTTCTAAAGATTTTGGAAAAACATTTAAGTAGTTTATGTTATCCACCTCTCCTCAAATTCCTAATGTGACAAAGCATAATAATAAAATAAATCATAGGTCTTTAAATTGGTTATTATATATACCTACCGAGAAGTACATATATTTTTTTAAATATACTCATGATCATGAAATCTATTTTGAATATTATGCAAATTAATATAAAATATTTGATTTTAATTTTAACTCTTAACTGTTTTATATTTAATTCATTGTTATTAACCCTTCTACTAATATTCCTTAATCCTTTACTTGAACTAAAATGACTTTATGAATTTAATACAAAATAAACTCTAAAGAATATTTATATTCAATGTTTTTTTTTTTTTAATTTATTTGAATACTTAATAATAAATAAATAATTTAGCATTTTTTTTCCGTTATTTTGTTATTCACCTCAGTTTAGTGCTGCCGTGCTTTTTAATATTTTATCATGACAATAAATAAACTGACGGCTGTTTAAAAAAAAAAGGAGTCAAAAAAAAATAAAATAAGAAGTAAAACGAAAGACCAACTGTTCAAACATAAATTTATCACATAATTAAAGAACAAAACACTGAAAATAAATAAAATAAACATTGAATATTGTTTTAGTTTTTTAATACTGCCACACGTTAACTCTGTTTTATATTGCCCACGCTAATCAATGGTAAAATTATACAAGTATACATATACATATACATTCATTTTTTAAATAAACACTACAAGAACTCTTGTTAGCATAAATAGCTAATTTTCATGTTAAATAAATAACAAAAACAAATATTTAACAAAGAAAGAAACCCTTTTCAATATTAATATTTCATAGGTCCCTATTTCCAATATGAAAATATAGTAGAAGTCAAATCTAATGTTAAAATTTACTTTTCTTTTGAAACACAAGTTACATGTGTATAGGTGTAGGTGATATACAAACATTTTGAAAGTATGGTCATCAACATTATGAACATAAATTTTGTACTTAGTGTTATTATAAATTTTTAATATACAAGGATACATACTTAAATATCAATTATGACAAAAGTGTGATAATAGAATTAGTTAAGTGTTAAGTAAACTTGACTCTCACACTACTGATTAAAAGCTTGTTGTTTAATCGTTCATAATATTCACAATATTTGTTTCTTATCTGTATATAGGTTAAAAATGTGTGTATACACTACAAAGCTAATTTTTTGGTGTTGGTAGTATTAAAAATATTCACAAAAAATATTAATTTCGTTTTTTTTAAGGCTAATTTATAAATTTTTTCCATGCACAATAGTGAACCTTGCAAGCAATCATATAAATTGATGCCTAAAATATATTTGATGGTTTTGTTGAAACTTAGAAGTAAATATAACATTTCCATACAGAAACTTTTAGATGGATTTTACATTTACATTGAAATGAATTGTCATAATGGGTTAAAAGCTTACACGTTTCAATTTCAATATTTATAAAAAGTTTGCAAAGGTTAAACGATCCAGTTTAAGTAGTAGAGAATGTATGTGACCAAATAATACTAAGATGGCAATCAAATTAATTCTTAAAATCTCTGGATAATCCGTTATATCTGATATTTCAAAATGTAATATTTTCCTCATTTTGTTTGAGTCAAAGAACGCTTAAATTAAAAGAACTGATTATTTTATTATCAAATTGATTGAAAGAGAACAAAGCACTCCAGAAAATGGTTAAATATCACATATGTTCTATACCACAATACGGATTACATTAGAAAGACCTTGCTCGCAGGCTTCATAGCTCCTGAGTATTTTATTTTTCGGGACAAAAATATATTTGTATTCAAGACGATAATTATGTTTCCTTATTATACATCTCTCTAATCGGCGGACTGCATGCAAAGTCATAAATTTTCACTAGGGCTATATAATCGTAGAACATTTGAGATAAGATATTTCAATACAAGACATAAATAAATGAATAAAAAGAGATTAGTGGTGGTTGGAAAACGCTTAAGATTAGCTTTGACTAAAAGAAAAACTAGCATTAATAAGCATACAAATCGATTTTGAGTCCCTTAGGTATTTAAGTACGATTAGTAGGTTAAGTTTTTTTAAAAAAAAATAATGAATAGTTTTTGGTTTTAATGTTCACAACTTTTAAAAAATAAAAACTCTATTCAAATTAACATTCAAATTAAAATAATTATTTAAATGTTAAGTATAAGATAAAGAAAACCATTTTTGATAAATGTTTCTAGGTTAAGATAATTTTAAGATTTATAATAAGATAAATAAAATTTAAAGTTAAAAAAATTAAAGGCAATGAAATTCAAAATACTTTAAACTTTGTTTTATATTAATAATAATTAATTATTAAGTTATTATCACCATGGGCAATGAACTAGTAAAATATTGATTTAGCTTAAAACTAAACTATTTAGCTTTTGTCCTATATATATATATTGTATAAACATACATCAATAAATTTTAATTTTAAAATTAAACCAAATTAATAAACGTATGCAATTAAAAGTGATATAATTCAAATAATAGTCAATTGTTGTAAGAGTGTATTTTCTTCAAGTTAAATAGCTCCAGGGATCACTAGTAAAATTTAACAAAACAAAAGATTCACTAAATGAAATCAAAAGAGTAAAATATATTGAAAAAATGCCTCCGAGTATTTTTTTAATTTATTTATCTTAAACTGACCTAGACCAAATATATAGATTTTGTTGTATTTGTTTATATAGTTTATCGTCCATATGGAAAATTTTTCAGTATATATTTTTTTAAACTAAATTTTATATTTTTAAAAGTGTTAAATACTTTCTCATGCAAAAATTTTATATTTTTTTGCAGCTCTATTTATTTAATTTTGCTTTTTATGTGTTCGTTATCCTTTAATGTATACAATATCCTTATCAGGATAACGATAAAAACAAAACATCATAAAAGAACGAAAAAAAAAAAAAATTGCTTTAAAAAAATAATATAAAAATAGAAAATAAATTCCTTGTGTTAAAGTTACGCGATGCTTTCTTTTAAAGTATAGAAACAGTTTAGCATGTTATAAATTATTGAGGCACGCTGAAAACATCAGTTTGGCTGGTTTTGTTGAATATACATAAGTTTTTTGTGTTATAATTCCTTTTTTTTTGTACTATTATAATCATTTATAATAGATATAGGACTTAGATTATTGTATTAATACACTGCATTATAATATGATATGGTTTATTTATATAATATAGGAAGTAGATGATGAGGTGCATAATATTTAGTATTTAGTACATTTTTTTTGTTTAACTAGAATGAAAAAATAATAGAATTATTTTTAGAATAGTGGTATAAGGTATTTTTAAAATTTTGAAATAGATTGGTAGAAAATATTCATCAATTTAACTTCAGGTATTTTTTTGTGTGATAGTTTTTCTTTATTAAGTGGCTTTCTGACTAACCACTCCTTGTCTTCAATCCCATTAAATGAAGATATAATATGAAACCCGGTCTATTGATCGTAGATTTAACTTATAAGTTGATGCAATATAGTAGTTATATTTCTTCTAATCTATTTGATTAATTTTAGTGCAGATACGTTTTGATATATTTTTAATATATAAGGAAATAATGATAAGATAGAAATTTTTTTAAATGGTCCTATTAATCACAGTATAAGCCTTTCATGAATCGCAGCAGAATTTATTTTATTGTTGCACAGATAGATTCCAAAACTGTAATGAGGTTTTCCCGTTATTTTAAAAACAAAAATTATTTATTTCTGTGATCTAACTGTATTTCCTGAACCAATGCTCAGGTTGGTTCTATATTTCCTCAGGTGACAGGAAAGACTGTTTAAACTATATTTCCTCTTTTATTTCTGTGGTGAAACAGTATTTCCTGAACCATTGCTGAGGTTGGTTCTGTATTTCCTCAGTTGATTGGACTCTATTGCACTTAGCACTTATCACTAAGTGAATAATCAGTTTTTTTACTAATCAAACTTTATTGGTTTGTCTTCAAGTATGGTTTCGATGCGAAAAAAAATTTTGAAAAAAATGATTAGGTATTGGATTATTTGATTAGTGATGAGTTGTCGGTGCAATAGGGTTCTGATATTAAATTTACACAAAGTATATAGTACAATTTCAACGGCACATCATAATTCTTTTGATTATATTGTTAAAATGCAATTAAATGGTTAATGTCTAGTGCTGCGATGCCAATTTAAAATTTTTAATGGCGTAAAATACCGTTAGCGTGAAAACGATAAAATTTTTAATTTGCTGTTTTTTTTTTTAGCTCCTTATGCTGACATGACATTTTAATATCATGTGTTGTAAATTTATTTAAAGTAGAATATGTAGAGGTATAAAAAAATTATGCTACTTTCTAAAATTTATATGTATATAAGTTGGTTTATTGCATGTGTAATGGATGGCTGGAATGGACTTTAAACTATGCATTAAATCTTTATAGGTCAGGTAAGGAAAAAAAAAATAAAAATACAAAAATGATTTAATCGTCTTCATAGTGGCTTCAACTTTTCCTTATTTACAAAAACTACAAAAAAAAAATTTTAAGATTTTCATAATGTTCAGGTACTTAGATTTGGAGATTCCACATTTTTATTTTTTTGTTTTCTTTGGGAACTTCCTTTAAACCGTTATAGATAATATATGCAGATTCAGAGATATGCACGTACCTAATATTATATATGAATACAATGTGCTTATATCCAAATATTTGTAATACATCACGAAAAAAGAAATTTTATTTTAAATTTTTAATGTGGAAAAGCAGTAGAAGAAGAAGAAGTAGAAACAGGACTCTTCCTGTTTTAATTTTATGCTTATTTTTAATCCAGTTGTATTCAAATATGGCGAATACTAAAAATGTATGATAACATTTTTTGTTTTAAGGTGTAATTTATATTTAGGTACTAGCATAAAATAAAGGTACTAAGTTTGGTAGTGTTTTATAATCATGCTAAATGTAATGTTCTCTAGTTTTGCATTTTTGTTAATTCACTAGGTACTTATTATTAATTAGAAAATTTTGAAAGTGAATTTAATATTTTAATAGTTTTAAACAGGTTTTCCTTTTTTATATGCAATTTGATTATAATGTAATTTGTTTAAAGTGAATTGATTTATATGTTTTGTTTTATAAAATTGTAATTATTTTTAAATTGAATTAAATTGCATTGGGTGAAAATTTAAAATATTTTAAGTTAAAAAGTTTTTTTTAGAAACAGTTGTTTTAGATGTGTTAATGATGGTTTGATTGTATTATTTTAATATAAAAGTGTTGTAATATTATAATCTAATTAAAGTAGACGATGGAATGAACCCATTAGACGAAAATGAGAGTTCATTAAATCTAAAAATTATTAACTGGCGCAACCTTATTTTTTTAAAAATAGTATGCGCTTGTTATGCTAAAAGTTATTAATTTGAAGAACATAAGGGATTCTAGAGTTTGATATAAATAAAAGTAGAAATAGTATGAATACATAGTATGTAGCTTAGTAGGAATACGTTAATAAGAAGTGCATGTTTTCAATTATTTAAAAAAATAAAAAATAAAAAAGATTCCAACTGATACTGGGTTAAAATAAGAAAAAGGTCACAACAAAGTACATTATAGGGTGAAAAAATAAATTATGGTTTTCTAAACATCAACACAAGATCTTAATATTATTCTAACTTTCAGTCATATTTTCTTACTATGCTAATAAATTTCTAATATCTGTCACATTTAATTCATAAATCAATTCATTTACATATTTTACTCAATGACCTACGGCGTCAGGTGTTAAGAGTATATAAACACAATAAATCATTCATAATCATTAAAGTTAAATAAATTATATAGAAAATTGTGTTATATGCCTGCTGTAAACCTGCATAAGAAGTACACAAAGTTGCTCAATAAATGATAAAATCAATTAAGTTTGAAGTTGCAATAATTGTGGATACAAAACCTTGATAGTCAGAGTTCAGCAGTTACGACCACATCAATTTTTATACTTTTATAGAATAAAAAAAATTAATTTTGTATAGATAATTTTAAATGCTAATTATTCAGTACTGAAGAAGTAGTGAAACACTATTAAAGTTTCACGCGATGAATGAAACAAAAATTTAGTTCAGTTATAATCTATTTCGCTCTCTTTTTATACCTAATAGAGTGTTGCTTTATTCCATCATTAGCAATTAAATTTAGTTGAAGTTAAAACTTAAATAGCGGAAGTTGTTATTATTAAATTTATGCGTTAAAAAATACCGAATAGGTACCTAGTTTTTTTATTTTTTCTAATAAATTTCAGCAAGTAATAAAATTAATTTTAGTTTATTATTGAAACCGAACAGAGAAAACAACTTATATTCACTACTGAAAAAGTATTCAAAAGAATAACTTCGATTTGGCACTGAAATAGTACTGGAAGACTAACTTCATTCACCACTGAAAAAGTGCTGGAAAACTCCTCTTATTCACCATTGAAAAAGTACTTAAAAGTGTGGAAAGGAAGTAGATAAACTTTTAATGTATTAGTGCAAAAGTGATGAATTTTTTTCCACCATTCATATTAAATTCAGCAGAAAAGAAGTTCTTCCATGCAGTGCTTCTACACTACTTCTGGGTTAATAGGGCAATAACATTGTAATTCAGATTATTAATAAACAATATATACTTAGTTTTTTCTATAAAATGGATTCTAGAAATCCTTCATTGTAAAGTTTGCAATAATTTGTGCAACAATGTATTGTGCCACATTTGTAGGTTCTCAAAAACCCCCATAAGATTTAACTAGAATTGCAAAAACTTTAAATAAGAAAACTTTTAAATGACATTCCTCTGTAATGTTTTGCTTGTAAATTATCAAAGTAGAGTTTATTAAGCTTTTTAAAAATATTTCATTTGTTTTTCTCGTGCTATTGTGAATGAATTCAATATTTTTCTAAGCCATTTGACATTTTAGTACTTAAAGTTGAACCTGAATATTATCCAAATGTCATTTTAGAAAAATTGTTTATTGTTATTTGTTTGAATTACTATGATATAAAAGTTTTTAGTCTTCAGTAGAAATGTACTTAAGTCCAAGTATTACTATCATGTCACGTACATTAAATTTCAATTATTTTTTATATTTAAATGAAAATTGCTTTGCTTTTACATTTTGTAAGGTCAAGGCTTAAGACCCTGTGTATTGTCTTCTAGGTATTTTGATAATAAAAATAAAAATTTGTTTTGTTAAGAAATTTATTTTTAATTTAATGTTAAAGTATGCAGTTCATTTAATGCTCATGGAATTTTTTTCAAAATGTATATAAGAGTTATTTAAATATATATAAAAAATAAAATTTTTTACATACTGTAATTCTGATTAAAATTTAAAAAGTTCTGTAAGGAACAATTTATTATTTAAGATATATTACATGGCTTGGTATTTACAATATGGAAATATGGAAATACAAAGCCATGTAAGAGGTTTTCTGGTTCTTCTGTCATTTATTTTTATTGTGGTGCACATTAACCGCACATTAAATTATTCATAATTTCCATTATGTTGTAGAAATTAATATGTCTGACTCAGTGAAACTATAAAGATCAGAATTCGGTACCTTCCTTACCTTATTCAAACTATCAAACTGCAGCACAAAATCGAAGATGTAAAATTCTAAATTCACAACAGCAATTTACATGATTTCAAATTACTAATTCTCAAAATATCATGCATCCGAATTGGAAAAGTCCAAAAGCCTCAGATTCATAATTCCAAAATTCCAAAATTTGTAAACCCCATAAAATATTTTGCAAAAAATTAATAGGTACCTTAATTTTTAATCCAATTCTAAGATTTTTTCAAATTTTACGCCCCATGTCAAAGAATTTAAAATAATTTTAATCTGTCATCTGCGAACTTTGCTTCCTCGATTTCTGCATCACGTCATTCAAAGTAGGTAGTCGTATATGGGAAGCATAACGATAATATTGTGGAAAATTCTTTGTTTCGAATTTAAATTTCAATTCCTCTCTAATTATATACTTTTATATGTACTTGCCTGTGTCTTTCACCTAGCTAATATTTGATTTGGATATAATTGTTTTTTGTTTAGGGAGTCAATGAAAGCATCGAAAGCCTATCGCAACTACACAGTTCCTTTAGGTAGTGGGTGACTTTAATACTCTCTAACCACACCATTTAAAAAAATAACGTTAAGATGGGGATACAAACGTACAGTTAATTTATAAGAATTGTGAGAAAAAGAAAACTTTAGGAATTTGGATTGGAGTAACAGATAGCGTAGAATATTGTAGAGTAATGGAAATAAAATAAATAAAGAAAGATGTAGTGACTCCAGAAAATCGTTACACTTTTTCAGTAAAGTTTACTTGGTTCTTATTGAATTTTAACGCTTACGCTAATAAACTTATATGCTAATATAAAATAGCATATTTTTTAACAAATTCGGGCGGAAGATATCGAAATTTCGCTAAATTAACTGTAATAGCGTGTCTCTCTAATTTGGTTTTAAATCAAACTTTGGGATATAACTTAAATAGAAATGTATCATTGGGTTTCGGCGATCAAAATTAGGAAAGCAAAATTAGGACATAGAAATCAGTAAATATAGATCAAGTATAGGATAAACGGAAGATTTTTAGGGGTATTTTAGGGTCAACTACCTTGTTTCTATATTGTGATATTTATTTCTATATTGCTAATTATTTTCTGAAAATTTAATAATTTCTTCTTCCATCATTAAAATTCTACGAATTAGATTTAAAACAGTTTCATTTCAAATTTATATTTGCAAATTTAAATAGTTAAAAAACTGACTGAAATATTAAATAGTAATAAAACCACATTCTTGTTTCTAAGATAAATAAAAAAAAATAAAACTTTATTATTTCAACTAAATCTAGTTATAAGCTACCGAACTTCTTGAAGCTTGAATTCATCATAAAACAATCATAAAAGTAGTAAATTTATACAGGAATCTGTTTTTAACATATCATAACTAAAAAAACACAAACGAAGCAATTTTCAACTAAGTTTTCATAAAAAGTTTATAATTTTTTTCTTTTTAAATTTAAATCAAAACTTTTCATTTTTGAATTTATTAAAATGTCTGAGAAAATAATATTATAATACTAAAAAAAAAATAAAACTTTTATAACTCTTTTTATTAAGTTTTTCTTTCATTTATTGACTCATTGAATATCACTTTAACAAAAATGTTTTTTTTTTCCAGTTCTTAAAAACTAAATTAGAGAATCTTTTAAGTCATGTCCAAAATTTTTTTTTTCTTTATTCAAATAAATTCAATTTACTTGCTTTTATTAACTTATCATATTAAAACATTTTTTTGAACTCAACTTGTACTACTTGAAAAGTTTTTTGAACAATTTCTACGGTACACGGAAATAATGCCCCAGGAAATAAATCCGCATTAAATTCATAATTATATTTAGTTATTGTCATATTATGAAGTTGTATAGCAGCTACTCGGGCCCACTGCATTTAACTAACCAAATTTTGCGCCTATTAAATGTAGAGTCATGCTCCTAGAGCAACAGGTGCTAAATGGCAACTTCACACACTAATTGAGAACACGGGGTGCATTTCAATGATGATGAAGACCTTGCACAAAAACTGGAGTTTTGAAAACTTCTCAATCTTAGATCCCTTAGTTTTTGAATTATCGTGCCAAAGAGCGTGCGGATACATTTACATATTTTTGAATTTTCATCTAGCCCCGGCCCTTGTTACGTCATAAAGGTAATGGAAATTTTAGAACACCCTTTGACTTACTTTAATATGGGTATAAATATGTATGGATTAGAAATTAAAAATATTATAGTCATACATACTTATGAAGAAAAAAATCTCCGAAGTTGTTTCAGAGTTGGATACAAAATAATTATAAAACTGATAGTTGGTTTTTAAGGCCCTAATAATTTAAATGAGCTGTTGTTGAAATATTACGTTTAAAAAAAAAAAATGGGAAGGAGTTGGAGAAGTTGGAGTTGGTTACAAAATCAATATTGCTTCCTATCCCGGAGTAATTATATTATATTTGTTCTAGAAAAAGTAAATTTCCTTATTTTGTGTCCAATCCTAAAATCCCTGTTAATTAGTCTCAAATTATATACATACTTCAACTTGAATCACACCTATATAGCCCGTGTCAAAATCCGAATGAAAAATTAGTTATTTAAAAAATGTAAAGAAGGCCGATACAACTTTATTCAACCGATTCGTATTAATTTCCTTTGGTATAATTGCAAGTCACCAATATTTCTTCGTCCATAAGTGAAGAAATGAAAAAAGGGGAAAACATTTTCAAAGAAAATTTTTTATGAATTTTAAATTAAAAATTATTTCATATTTTTTTTATAGCATGATATAACTTAATAAAATACTATCAACTTAGTGAAGAAAATAACAATATAACAACTAATAAATTTAATTTTAAAAAAAAATAGCAAAAAAAAAAACCAAACATAAAATAAACAATTAAATAATTTTCATTGCACAAAACTGGACCATCAAAATAAATTTCATGCATCACGACATCTCATATGTTTAATTAAAATAACTCTTTTATTTCTAACAGTCCACTTCCACTCCTTTCACAAATAAATTCGAATTAAAAAAATTATTTTACCATAATTTCACCTCCAAATCGTACCCCAAAAATATTTAAATAAGGTTATGTTAGATTTGTGGTAATTGTATTCGGTTGAATTTGTAAATAAAGATTGAATTAATGTGCTTTAATGTGTGTGTGAATAATATTAAATACATATAATAAAAAAAGTGCTAACATTTTCCAGTTGATAATATAAACTAATACACTTCGTATTTAACAAAATATTTTTATTAGTAACGGTTAAATCCTTTCATATACAGTGATGTTATGAAAAATAAAGGCTTAGATGATTTTCAGGGATGTGGTAGTGAGTAATAAAAGTGATGGAAAAACTAATAAATCATTTAAAGGTAGATGTCCTTGGGTTTATTTACATTTTAAATTAAAATCACAAATAACTTTAAAATATTTAAAGTATGTATTAAATAATAGAGTTGTTTTATATACAGGGTGTTTGATTGTTAAAAACTATTCAGAATTGATTTGTCAATGGTGGAATACAAGACAAACAAAAATGTATTTGGAGAGATATTGACTGTTTTGTATCGGTCATATTAACCACGGAATGTCAGTTATAAATTCGTCAGATGAACGTTTAAAAATAACCTGAACACTATCTTTCAACTCCTATTTTTACCGTTATTATTTCTTTAAGAGATGTTTTCAAATGATTGTTGTCCACCAATCCATGAGAAACCCAGTAGCTACCCATGAGAAACCCAACAGCTTTTGAAATAAATTTATATTTATGGCTTACACGCTTCGTAACTATCCACAGTCGGACATTCTGTTTTATGTAGTTAAATAATAAGTTTCTAAGTGTACATACCTACATAAAATTTTGTGTAGGTTTATTTTATGTACAAAAACATTTTCTATTCATCGGGATAAGTGTATATAGTAATACATAATATTTATGATTTAATTATTACCACACCCTTATAATACCACACTAATCAAATAGAAATGTGAACAATATAATAAATGTAGGTAAATACATACCTACATACAACAAACTTTGTTCGATAATTTAACTGTCATTATAAATGAATTTACAATGAGGGTTACTACAGAAAAAAAAGAGGTTAAACTTGAGTTAGGTTATGTTTATTTTTTTTTGTTGTTATTTTGTTTACCTTGTAAAATTAATTTTATTTTGTTGTGTGAAAGATCCGAAGTATCTGAGGTTAGTAATAGAGAAAGATAGCTTTCATACTGCTTGGGGTCAATTTGGAGGGGATTCTTAGCACTCCTGATTAGTGATAAAGCACATCGAATGGTGACACACTGTCTATACTCAATAAGTTTAGTCATTACGATTTCTTGGCTTTCAATTGGTTTCTCAGTTAATGGGCTACTTGTTTTGACTACAAGATAAATAACACTTCGAGGCTTTAGTTCTGAAAAAGAAGTGTAATTTCACATATTAATGAGAATTAACACTCCGGACTCTTATTATCTATATACTTTTATATATGAATGGTTTTAAATTCGGAAAAATTTAAGAATTATTAAGTATTTGAAATCAGGGAATTCTCTTTTTATATCCAGAACATTTATGTGTGTTTACAAGAAATTCTGAATTAGTTTTTAAGTTGGATTCAAAGAGATTTTAGGAGAAACTTTAAAGATGAATTAAAAATTCTCAAAAAGGGAAATATCTACCCTGTTTTAAAATCTAACTCTGTGATCCCTTCAGAACTTTGAACTATATATAAGAATTTTATATTCCTTTATTTAACAAAGGGTCCAAAGTTAAATTAGGAGAAATAACACCCTAGAGCTTTATTTCGCATGGCATTTATTTACGGCTCAATTGTTGTTATTTTGCATATTATACAAGTGGGACGCATATTTATTCAATTAAAAAAAAAAAAAACAAATTGTAATAAGTGGTTTTACAAAATAATATCCAGTGTTGGGACTTCGGAACATTCCCTTAAAAAAATAAATATAAGTTTATACAATTTTCTATCGCACTATAAAATAATTACAAAATATATACCTATACATAGAAATTATAATTAGAACAACAACAACAACAACAACAAAACTATACAACAAGTTAAATTTTACCGTTAAAATATTATTTATAGGAAATTTAATCATCATCAGTAATCATTAACGTGATGTTAATTATGTCATTATAAAATAATAATAACAAAACAAATAAATTTACATATTATTGTATATATATATATATATATATATAAATATGTATGTATATTGAAAAACGAAGAACATTTTAGTTAAATCAACTTCAAAGTCACTTAAAAATAACTGTATTTAACTTATCAGTTATATTATAGTTATTTTAAACATTTATTTCGCGTTATTATTCTTTTTTTTTTAATTTACAATTTTACGAAATTTAATAGTGTTTTTGTTGTTGTTGTTTATTATCTAGATTTTTTTGACAAGTAGCGGATTGATATTTTTATTAAAATATTATTTTATAAAATTTAACTTACTTTGGAAACCATGAACTATCACCAACTGTAAATCGATCTGCTAAATTATGTAAGGTCAATGCTGATACTTCATTTAAACCATAATAATGAGTTAAATTATATTCAGACATCCAATTTGGGTCACCAACTGAATTTGCTAAATTTAAATCCAAATAATATTGTGTATAATCCAAAACCTATTTTTTTTTTAAATATAAATACAAAATTACATTATATTAGAAAAAATTAAATAAATTTTTAAGTGAATTTTTGTAAAATTGATTTTAATTAAAATTTAAAATGTTATTTGTGATTATAATTTCAATTTTAAAATATATTAAATTGAAAATTAATTTAATTGTGTATAAATTTTTAAAAAGTAAATGGATAAAAATGTTGCACAATATTAGTTTAAGTCATTATTTTAGGTACTTAAATATTTTTTTTAGATATTTAATTATTTTAAAGTGTTTTTAATAATTTTAGATATTTTTTTCATATTATTAAATTACATTTGAATTATTATACCCGTATGACTATATGTCCAAAGGGTATACTAAATTTGCCATTACGTTTGTGATGCAGAGAAGCAGGGGGGTAGATATAGACTCAAGGGTATGGATCGGATTAGAAACGAAAAATAAATCCATTTAGCTATATATGTCCGTCCGTCCGTCCGCACAATAACTCAAACAATAAAGGAGCTATGATTTTGAAACTTTCACAAATTTTTGCCATTTTGGTCCACGGGTTCGAGTTTCTTCCATACAACTTAATTTTTTATATGGCGGTCATTCATCCTTCATTAATATTTCAACTGAAATAATAATTGCGGCAGTTCCCGTTATGATTTGTATGGATTTGTACTCAGTGGAAAAATTGAGTAATTTTTTCAGTACGCTTGCTAAAAATTAAGAGAAGGTGAATGTGTTAAAGAATATCCAGAGAATGAGTAATTTTTCATAACTCAGTATTAAGAGTATTTAAATTTAGATTATAGGTTTTTTTGAAATCCTATAACTTTATTGCTAACCTCGCTACACTAACAAACGTTTCTAAATCAACCTCATTAAATCTACATATTATATAAAGCAAATTCAAAGTTCTTTTTTACTCGGCTCGATAAGTGTTAGATAAGATTATTTGAAGACCCTTACGAGTTTAAATCGCTTGACTTGGTAAGACTAAATATAGAATGTGACAGTTAAGTGTTTAGCTGTCAGGGAGGATTCGTCTAATGAAATCCACAAACAATTACTGAACATAAGAAAGTATTACTAGGCCTTATAATATGTCAAAAGCTTTAAATTCAATTTAAAATCAACCACCAATTGTTATATAGTAAAATAGTTTTTTATCTCACTCCGGGACATGAAAGGTCGGCACTCAACCACTGTGCCACCCAGCTGTTTGTTGGGTTAAAAAATCTTTGGTCAATAAGAGCTCAGTGTCAAAGTGTATTTTTTAAATTTAAAGGTAACCAAGGTAATCATTTTTAGATGTTTAGAGAAATAAAACGAATCGCTCTTAAAATATACTTATTCTGCAGTATGTCAACATATTGAACTACTTTGTCCTCATTCTGAGTTCCTACAATTTAGACATTTTAAAAATTTAAGTTAGTCTTTGATAAAAAGTAGTTATACCGAAACGATTAATTAACAAAATAGAACAATTCTCTAATATAAGATATAAAATAAAATTGATTATTTAATATTCTTTAATGAACCACACCCATGTTTTAACTACAATGAAAAAAGGTATCCCTTCTTTTTAAATCCATAAATTAAAGTGAGTTCAGAATTTTCGAAAATTTATAAAAAATAAAGTTTTTAAATAAAATCTTGCATTTCAGACAATTAAAACAAAAACTTACTAGACTTTTAATTAAAGTGTAACCGAAATAATTGTTCAAGTATTTTATTTCATTAGACGATAACGAACCAGCTACTAACCTTTACTACACTGAATTTATCAAGTTATTTGTTTTTTAATTGAATTCCAGTAATACACAAATTTTACCACCCTAAAAAATATTTTGAAATCTACAAGAATGGAAGTCCAATAATTATAGCATGGAAATTTTGAAGTTCAATTAATCCATTTATAATCAATGAACTGCTGAATAGTTACTAACAAGCAAAAAAAGGTTGATCAGATTCATGTTTTGTTTTTTGTTTTTTTTAAATTTAATGGAACATTATTTTCGGATTTTTGTTATTTCCAATCCTTTTTAACCTTTTGCTATGGGAAAATATTGTTAAGTGTCAATTATAATTTGGAATTATCCAATCTATTAAGGTTTTTGTAAGCAGGTTAATATTATGTATTTATATAAATTTTAAGGATTTCTGATTTTAGTATTTCATTTTCAGATATTTCAGTAAAATCGTTTTTAAAATTTTACAAAATTATACATTTATGCTATATGAAGCATCTTTCTTATATCCAGTCTTGAATGAGATCACCTATTTTAAAAAGGTTTGGATACATAACTTCGCGTTTCAAATACTCTCGTGTCAAAATCTCGCGTTTAAAAATCTTGTGTTTCAAAATCTGGCGTTTTACAACTTCGCGTCGTTAAATATTCTGGAAAAAGCGTATTAAGACCCTGACATCAACCCTAAACCTCTTCTAATTATGTTTCCTACATACACCTATATGCGCGAGATTTTTAACAGAGATTTTGAAACACGAGATTTTGACACGTGAGATTATGAAACGCGAGATTTATAAAACCGAGATTTTGACACGAGATATTATGAAACGTGAGACTTATAAAAGCACGAGACTTTGATACGCGAGATTTTGGTTCGAGCAATTTTGTTAAGCTCCCGCCGAAAAATAATGTGAATTAGCATAGTTTTTCGCCAAGATTATAATAACTTAAACCATACCTTAGCAATCCCAGCTTCTCGAGGTTATCTAGCACTTGTAATACAATAAATAGAAGGAAGTAGTTATAACTTTTATAATTGACTACCTTTTGATCTTGAAAAAAATGAATTACTTTAAAACTTAAATCATTGAAATGTTACATTAATATAAATCTTCTAATTAAAGTAATTTTTTCAAAAAAATAAGAAGATTCCTTCAGACATTTTTGCTGACGAAAGGATTAAAATTCTATTCAAAATAATAATAACAACAACAACAACAACATCATCAACAAATACACAATAATATGTAAAATAAAACAATCTTTAACATTTTCATTTTGATATAATCCAATTCTTAAAATAATGTTTTTCCTATTTTATTTATTTTTGGAAATTTTTTTTTCATTTTAAATCCTTTTTTATATTTCTCCTTCCCTGCCCGCTCCTCTTACGTTGTACACCCCTGCAATTTTTTTTTTATTTTGGTTTATTTTTCTAAGATTTTTCTTATTTTAAATGTTATGTTCATTGAATCTTTTCCAAAAAGAATATATTGTTAGTAATTCTATTACAGGATAATATAATATTATGCCGTATAATAAACATTTATAATACAATGAAATAAAAATAGAAATAGAAAAATAAATGAATACCAATACAAGTATAAAATACAAAAAAAAACATATTGAAATCAAAATCATGAAAAAATAGAAAATAATCCTTTTTAGTGTTTAAAAAGTCAAAATAAATTGAAAGAAAGAGCCAACAATACTATTTACAATAATATTAAAAAAAAAAAAAATAAAATAAAATAAAATTGGAATAAAGGATTCAAATCCTTGTAATATAAAATAATAATAACAAATAAAATCAAAGAAAATTTGAAACACTAGAGTTCATTCTTTTGATTTTTGGTCTAATTCAATTTTGAAATCATTTTGAATTTTATTACATAATATATAGTTTTTTTGAATGATTTTTTTTTTATTTTATTTTTTTTTTGTTTGAGAAATTTTTGAAGTCTTTGATTCTTATTTTATGGATACTTTAAGGGCTGATTTTTTGGCATTTCTAAACAATGGTGAAAGTCGTGATATTCTTTTAAAAATAGAATAAAAGATTTAGGTTTTCTAAATCTTATCAAAATTATTAACTGACCTATCATCAAGTATTTTAATATAAGATTAATAAAATATGAGGAGGGCCTGGCCTTTATGAAAAACGTGGCAATTAATTTTAGAATGAAGGTCAAAATGATGATATATAGACTCAAATAAAGATTGGAGTATTTTGATCCTAAAATGATAATCGAATAAAATAATTTTTTAATAAAAATGTAATTAAAAGTAATTTTTAGATTGAGGCCTGTTTAGAAAATAGACAATGCGACAATTTACAAGCAAAAAGTTGTAAAACCCTATAATGTAATCAAAGTTCAGAGTAACTCAAGGTAATTTAAGTAACTTTTGTCAAAAAACCTTTCCAACACCCTAGCTATTCTTATGATTTGGGCCCTGATGTTGCAAAGTGATTATTTTTATAATATGTGAGGTAAAATTAAATGAACATCTTTTTTGTTGATTGATGAGCAACTGTGTGATTTTGTGAAAACCCCAAAATTTATTGATCTGTAAAAAAACTGCCATTTAATTGAGCAAACAGTGAGCGTCACATAGTGTTTGGATTCTACTTGTACACTAAAATTAATAATATTCTAATATCTAATATCGAATTTACTATACAATATACAATAAGTATAGAGTTATGAACTTATAGAATTTATTATTGTCGGAAGGAGATATTTGTGCAAAACCAATTTTTTTTGCTAAGAATTGGAAAATGCCCGGGTTAGTTGTCTGAAAATGGATTGTATTTAATCCAACGGCTGAATTAAATCTGGACACCAAGCCGTTCTAATCTATTTGGTCAATGAAAAAGCGATTTTACGTAATTCTATATTTATTGAATTTCTTTATGTACCCGCAAAAATCTAATTGTCTTACATCCTTCAAACTTATAAAGAACCATTAATCACTATGCGTCCTCAAATTTCCTTGTTTTAATTTATGTGATATGTTTTCGACTAAACGATACACTGGAAATAGCACTTGCTTTGAATAATTTGTTCTAGATTTTTAAGTGAAATATTTCTCGGATCCAAAAAAATTAAAAGCCAAAATGAAATATTGACTTATAAACTTTACTGAATAGTAAGTACTTAAACTTATATTGGGCCAAAATTTAATAAATACAACACTAGTTTCTCATTGAATTTTTTTTTTAATACAAGGACATTATAATAATAATTTTTTTTTTCAATTTCAACCTTTTCTCTACATTTTTATTTTTAAAATTAAAGTCTTGGATATTTTATGCAGATCAATTCAAAGCAAAAAAAAAAAAAACAAAAATCAGGATATCAGAAAAGGAATAAAGAAAACAACAAAACAATTTACTGAATTTTCCATTCAAATTAATATGAACGATTTTTAAACTCCTTTCATTCTAGATATATATGCTGTTTTATTTTGAATATTTTGCATATTATTAGCAAACAGAAAACCAAAATTTAAAAAGAGTCCTACAAATATTCAAACATATTATATGAGTCCACAAACATACAAACATTCAAATATTCAAAATAGAAAACAGGACTAAAGCAGAAACAGAACGAAAAAATGATTTTCTTTTGTAATACCAAATACA
This sequence comes from Dolichopus griseipennis, assembly GCA_963082915.1. Taxonomy (NCBI): domain Eukaryota; kingdom Metazoa; phylum Arthropoda; class Insecta; order Diptera; family Dolichopodidae; genus Dolichopus; species Dolichopus griseipennis. Next base: position 9,017,532 of record OY720443.1, on the reverse strand, counting down.
GCAAGACTTTAAGTAAATATAAAACATATACATCTTAATATTATTATCAGAATTTAATTCACAACAAAAAGGACTATACAAGGATAAAAATTTACTATTCACAATAACTTTAAATGTCTATAATAAAATGCTATGATTTTAAATAAGAAAATCTTTTAAACAACAAATTCTAATATCTTGTGTGTATTTTGTTTGTAATATTAAATTACAATATTTAAGAACAAGGACGAAGTAATTTTGAAGAGATTTTAATAAATTACGACTAATTAAAAGAGTTCAGTTATCTTCTTTCGCTTATGTAATACTCGTTTGGTCAATTAAAGGTGCCACTACACCAAAATCGTGACGACGATATACCGTTCTTTATTATTCTATGCATTTCTTAGGAGTATATTAGACGACGACAACGACATCTCGGATTCCTGCTAGGAAGTAATATGTACGTCAAATATATAGCTGGATATAAAATAAACTTTTGTTAAATAAGCTTCGGACGCTTTTTACTTTAAATATTTAAGGAGACACCTCATTAATATCTCTTTATGTATAGTGGCTACATATGGCACATTCGAAGAGTCATTTTTCTCAAATTAAGTGTATATCGTAGGCACTCCAAAAAATAATTATTTAATAATACTAGTGGGAAACTAAACGATCTCTTTAAAGCAAATTCGGATTTTCATAAAGCTAAATAGATCAATATTTAATAAAATACAGTGTATTGTAAAACGAGGAAGGGTGCAGTAGAGTAGATTATATCAACTCTGGGATACCTGTATGACCGTAAAATTGACATTATAATATCATCTGGTTAGAAATTCTTATATCATCCAAAAAAATATATGTCGAAAGCAGCATTTCGAACTTCTTTCCCCACACCAATTTTATTTTATTTAAACGTTGGTCATTAAAGTTAACTACTATCGACAAAATTTCAGATATCCACCTTTATTAGGTATAGAGTAATGCTCATATAAAAAAAGAAGTTGTACGACATGTACCGAACCTGTGAAGCAAACTGGCTGAATGTCTAAACCGATGACGACTATTGCATCAAAATGAATTTGTGAAAATTTCAACATCCTAGCTCCTTAATTTTTGAGTTATAGGGATCAAACGGACAGACGGACGGATGAACAAGCATATCTAGATCGATTTTCTTTTCGATTCTGATCCGATCCATACTTTTGCCATAAGGTTATAAAAAGGTTTCCTTCGTTGCTGTTTACTTAAATTTATATTCTATTGTAAAAATAACTGTTTTTTACCAAATCGTATTTTTCAGCTTTTTTTTTAAACTAAAATTTTTAGTCTTCATTGTATTGCTGTTATACTAACCTGTCCAGAATCCGTATCAAATTTATATAGCCGCATAGCTGGATTATTTGAACCAACGCTCATTTTTCTTGGTGTGACAGATGGTGATACCATAATCCATGAAACTGGTTTTCCTATTTGTAAATAAAAAGAAAATTTATATATTATAACTGATTATTGTAAATGTTTGAAATTTATATGTAAAATAATACCAATATATCATTTATATTTTATGTACATACATACATATGTAAGAATTTATTTTTAAAAATTCAATAGTCAAATTCTATACATCTATAGAATAAACATTTAGTATAAGTGTCAGAAGTAATTTTCAAAATGTTATCCATTAATATTCGATTAGGTCAAGGCTATAACTGTACATAAACAAAAGTAATCAATATACAAGTTGTAAATCACTTCAAAAGTTTTTTTTTTTTATACTTTTCTTAAAAATAAATCGACTATAAACTTCAATAGTTTTAATTTATAAATAGAAAATCTACTTGAATAAAATAATCGATTTCTTTTTAAATAAATAATGTAAAAAGTTGAAAATTTTCGAAAAAAAATAGAAATATATTTAGATTTTTTGAAAGCTTATCCATAATTCATTAGAGTGTCTTTAGTATAAATAATTGTTAAATATTTATCAAATATTGACCGAATATTGTTTCGGTGCTCCTAAGTTTAATTAATTGATTGGAAAACATTGGAAAGTTATTCAGTATCGAAAAGTAAATCGATTTAATTGTAGGTGTCAGCGTATTAATTCAAAATATTAAAAGAGATGGAATATCTTATTTAACTCAAAGTGTTTTTAAATCAATTTCTAGGTTTTCTATTGTTTTTAGCAAAAAACGCACTACAGATATGTTGAAAAGTAACCATATATTAAGCCAATATTTAATAGCTTCATACTTAGATTGGAAGCTCTTCTCAAACAATGAAATATAGATATGCATACATTTATAAATTATGAGCAATATATAATAGTAATTCTGTTGTCATATTATAACTGTAAATTTTTGACTTTTCTAATTTTTTTGTACAAATAATTCAAGAAACTGACTCAGGCTTTACTTTGAAATGTGCAGTGCTAAAAATTTGAGCGTTAAAGAATTATAATAACTTCCCTGAAAAATTTAAATTTTGAACTTTAAAAAGTTTTCAAATTAGGACAAAATACAATATCACATACCCAACTTTTTACATACCGAGGTTTTTTGATAAGGTTTCTTACTATAAGATACAGAATGCTAATATCCAAATTTTGTATTTAAATAAAGGTATTCCTATTGATTTTCTAACAGATGACAATAGACTTTATAACTATCTGTCAAAAGTGTCAAAACAGTTTATTAGTTGTTTTAATTTAAAATCTAGTACATAAAATCTAGTACATAATTACTGCTACTAGAAAATATGTAAGTACCAGTAAAATTACTGGTAATCTCCAGTTTATTTCCAGTAACTTATAACTTATATAATATAATGGTTTATAAAAAGGTAAAATTTAAATGGTTCTTAATTATCAAAGTGTAGAAGCTATATATAAGTACTTACTTAATAAATCCCTCCAATCACCAGATTTTACAATTAAATACTGGAAAATAATGGTAAATACTGCTAAGCACTATTAAAAAATAAGTAATTTTGAATCTACCAAAAATACTTGCAAATCACCAGCGTCACAAGGGACACAAATTTTTAAAAATATTTGACTTTAGTAATATATTAAAAGTATGAAGACCTAGCTTAGACTATTCCTTGGTTCAGGTTGCTTAGTTAATCCATTTTCAAAGTAAAAAAATACTGTAATGCATTTAAATTTTTTAAAAGTTTTATTATTCAACTTAAAAACTTGTTTCCATATTATTATTATAATTTTTTATAATGTTTTTCTGTTTTTTATAGTTTTAATGTTATTCTATTTAAGAAAATCTAATCATATTTTGTTATATTTTTGTTTTGTTCAGTTTATTTTTCCCTTCAATTACTTTCATTTTACATATTTTTACTCATAAAAATAAAAAAACAAACAAACTGTTGTTGTTGTTTATGTTTCATTTTATTTTGTAGTTTTTTTTTTTTGCTTAATATTTTATGAAAAACTATTACTTGAACAAAAACTAATATACTCTTTTCATATGAATTTGTTCCTTTTTTCAATATTCATAAAATTTGTTAATTTTTAAAACAATTTGGTCTATTTTCAAATTAAATTGATCACAAATTTTTAAATGAAATTCGGCTTTTTTGGAACGAGTTTAGTCCTTATTTTTAAAAAAGCCCCCCTGTCTTGGGACCCAAAATTTGAAATGTCATAAGTTGAAAAATCAAGTTCCGAAGTCTATAGTAGAAACTGAAAAATATAAAAGAATTAAGTTAAGTATTTAAAATAGCACTTAAATTTTTGAGGGCTATTTTTTAGTCCCGCCTTACGATTCGAACTTTTTTAGTTATTTTTTCTGTATTTGGATTCCAATATAAAAACTGCGAGTACCTTCTTTCAAATACGTTTATCCGACTCCACGAAACAGGGCTGATTAAAATAAAATCAATTTAATTTAGAAATTTAAAAATACTTGAACAATACCAAATCCATTTAAAAATAGACAAATTTCATGTGAAAAAGGACCAAGTTCACGGGAAAAGAGTATATATTATGATGAATATGTAAAAAAATATTCTCCAATTGAGAATGTATTGTTTAGCATTTATATATGTACAAGCACAAACACAATTTTCTTTTCAAAATAAAAATGTACAAGTCATTTTAGTTGTTTTAAAGCTAAAATTGTGTTTTTTTTTACCGTTATTTTGTTTATATTATTTTTTGTTGTTATTGTAGATTACTGTTAGATATTTTTGTTTTTGTTTTAGCTTTTCTTATTTGTGTTTTTTATTTTTTTTATTTATTTTTATTATTGAGTATAGTTTGTTTAACATTTTTGTTTAAATGTCGATTTCGTAACAAAATATAAAAATTAAATGCCTGAAAAGAATAACAAAAAAAAAAAACAAAACAAAAACAAATTAAATGGAAAATAAAAAATCATAATAGTAACAGTAACAAAAAATAAAAGGTTAAAAAAATAACTATTAAAAAGTTTTTTTTTTATATTATTACAAAACAGGATAACAACAGGTGTTCATTTCTATTATTTTTCACAAATTTAAATATGTGAGGACAAACAGTGAGTACAGAACAGTTAATTTGAAGTAAACTTCAAAAATGGTACTCTTTAGTTGCGGCGCACCTATTATGAGATAATATAACGGGATTTGCTTTGTAGTTAATGTAAAATAATAACATAAAGGGGAGAAGAATCACATTTAATAACTTTAAAAAACAAAAGATAGTTAGGTAAGTTAATGTACTAAATTAAGAGATATGATAATAATTTAGAATTCAGAATGTTTTTAATTCCAAATGCTACCTATGTCTCTATACCTGTTCCAATCCTGTCTCAATTCAACTCCTTTTTATTTGAGTGTAATAATTCTGGATTATTTTTAAAAATAATGACTAGAGATACCATATGTTATGTGAGAAAACTCTAGATAAGTTCGAGCAAGCGACGGGGTTGCTATGGACTTCAAAAATTCCAAAAAAAAAACATAGCAACTTACTTAGTAAGTCGTAACAACTTCATTTGTCCAGCTGTGGACCGAAGAAAGTACAAGCAAAGGCCTAGAAAAATTCTCTCCAAATAAATGTCTTTTACAGCCCTTAACATCCCAATCGCTAATTTGAAAATATTATAACATTTTATTTCATGATCCTGAAATACCTTACCCGAGAAGTGTTTGAAAAATATTTAATAATGTACTTAAAGTAAAGTACGCATTATTTTATATTTGAATTATAACTAAGTAAATAATAAAAATGTTAGATTTGAAATTTTGTATCTGACATTATTTGTCTGTAAAATATATATTAAGTTCGATATCAAGTTAGGTTAGGCTTGCGATAATATATTAAATTAACAATAATGGAAAAATATAGTACATTTATTGTGTATTCAGTACAATTTCTTAATATGTATACATAATTTCTGACTTTTTGAGTTGAGTTAATAGTTCAATAGGTACCAACCAAAAGGATATTGCTCAACAGGGTATTTGATAAATATTCTGGAAAAGGCTAGTACTCTGAATTAGCATCAATCCTAATGCTAACGTTACAGTGTAAGACGAAAGTAACAAAAAGAATATAAATAAAGGATATAGGATAAAAAAAAAAAACAAAATGTTTTAAAGGAATGAAGGATGCTGTCCCGCGACCACGCTGCAGTCCCGCGAACACACGCATGGCCGCGATCGCGATAGTAGATGCAGCAGCTGTCATTACCTCAATAGAATAGCTGAAATAGTTGGGAAGAAAAAGTTTAGGCAAGGGACGAAGAGTGAAAATTATAAGAACATAGAAAATTGTTTGAAACCTTTTGAAAACATTTGGGTTTTACAGTCGACTACAAATTTGGATTCTGAATAATATAATAATAATATAAATTTTCTAAAGTTAAATAAAGGCTATAGATTCCCTGGAAATGAGGAATTAAACCTACCACGAAATTTCACAAGTAAGGCCATATTTCTCAATTGTGAGGTCAAATCTAGGCCTTATATTCCCTGCTGACTAGCCCACTCCTTTCTCACTTTGTAAGTGGTAGGGAATTGTGAGCAAAAATATATAAATTTAATATAGAGTCAATTTAGTATTGCATACGCCATGGTTAAATAAATACCTACATTAAATATTTGATAAATTTAATTCATTTATGATTGGATGATCTGGGATTTAATATCCCTACTATATTTCCGAATCTCTCTACGTACATCAATATCCTACCTATCAACCAGATGTAAAAAAAAACCAAAAATATTAAATTTTTTTAGAACCTTTAAAATTATGGGATTTTCTGGATAAGATAGATACCTATAACAAAGGTTTTTTATTATTTACTTTAAAATCTAACGGTTTTTTTATTCGTTATCTCATTGTTATGCTTTCGATCACAGGCACTTAATTTATATTTAAAAAAAAAAAAATAAGGTTATGTTTAAATTGTAGTTAAAAAAAAAAATTAAACAAAACCTCTGACTTAACATAACAGTAAATAGGCGCAACTTTTTACTTTTATATTCGGTCAATTGTTTTTTTCCTCTCTTTTTTTCAACTCCCAGTTCCAATACTCCTTGTACATTCGTTTCATTCGTTACTTTATTAATAATAAAACCGTTTAATGTCCTGTGAAAGATCAAAAAGGGATTATTAGGCGATAAAGGCCAGATTTTTTCTCTCATTTAATGTTATTGTTTTCTCATTTTTTTACCAATTGTTTTTACTATTTTGTTCACTATAACGGTTTTATTTTGTGTTGTACTGCGTTGTTGTTTGATTTTTTTTGGTTTTTTTTTGTGTGTGTTGAAGTTGAATTTTCAATTGAAATGGTTTGTAAAAAAAAAAAACACAACAACAACAACATTGTTTTATTTGTTTTTCTTTCCGAATTTTCTGGGTTTTTTTCTTTTTTTTTAATTCATGAAAAATACGAGAAAATAATTTAAAGAACATGTAATCGGAAAAAAAAAATGGAAAGGAGTAAAAATAACGGAATGATAAAAAACCAAAAAATAAATAATTTTATTGTGTGTATGAAAAGAGAGGAAATATACGATGGCAGATGGGAGTGAAAAAAGTTCTAAAAAAAAAAATACACATAGAGAAACAAGTTTATTTAAAATTTAATGGAAGAATTTATACTTGTATAGAGATTAAAAATGGAAGCTTTTAGTTATTGACCAAAATGTATTTTAAAGATTTAAATTGTAGGATTTTATTTGAGTGAAAATTTGCTGATATTCAGTTTTTAGATTAAAATATGGTGTGATAATGGTGTTATCTAATACTCGATAGATATCCGGAATTAACCAAATTAGATCACGAAAAGTATGTATATTTTTGATAAGCATCACTTGCTAAGTCGATTGGGCGATGAGCGTTAGCCCTTTTGTTGGTATGGTAAATCATTAACGATTAAGGAAAGAAGGAGATTGAAAAATGTTGAAATCGAATCATGTCGGAATCGAAACCACAAAACACAAGCAAAGTAATATATCACCGAAACCAATGAAGATAAAACTCTCAAATTTGATACAAGAGCTCTTTTCAGTTTTCCTCATACACCTCAATTTTGGGATGAATTTGGGCAGTGGGCCAGATTCCTTTCACATACTTTTCAAGAGCTAAAAGAACATTTTTTTTTAAATTGATAAAGTTCAAAACTTGAAGTTTCGTACAAGGATGCTCACTGTAATATAAGTGTTATAAGTTTTTGTTAAATTACAAATGCATTGTTTTAATACATGGTTATAATTAAGTCTGTTGTATCGATTTACTGTTATTTTATTCCTTGTTTTGATTCCATTTGAACCTTCTTATACATTTAAACTAACTATATTAATATATGACTTTTAACGAAATTAATATTGGACTGCCAACAAAATTGTCCGAAATTTTGTCCGAAAACTGTCCGAAAATTTCTTATGCTAACAAAACTGTTGCTTTCTAGCTATAAAAAGTTTTTATTATTTTACTAGCAAATTTATTGCAAATCTGTTAGAAAAATCGCTGATTTTATTGACACCTGTCATTGAAAGTAGTTATCAATGTCAGATATGAAGTTTTATTTAACTAAAAAATGTTAGGTTTTTTCTGAAGCTCAAGAAAATGTTAGAGTTTTAGTTTTCAAAAAATATTAGAGCTACGTAGAAAATGTTAGACCTTGAGTTTAAAAGCAATATTTATTATTTTATGGCATATGTCAAGTCATTTTCGAAAACTTTATAAAATATACGATTTGTTTGCTAGGTTTTGCAATTGCTCTGGACATCACAAAATGTTGAAATTTTTTTAATTTTAGAACTCTATGCTTCATGCGTGTATGTGTATGCTATATTAAAGAGTAGGATCCAAATTTGCCGAAGAAAATTCTTCCGCTGCAATAATAACCAAATAAGATCAACTCAAACAATGTATTTGTACAGGTTAGTGTGAAGTAACACATTATATTTGTTGAGTATGTTATTTATACACTCAGTATTGGATAAAAATGTTATCTACAACACTAAAATTTGCACAGACGGTTCCACTGGCCATTGTTCGAAACTTTGTTCGGAATCAAATTGAAATTAAAAACGAATTTGTTACTTTAATTTATAGAAATGTTAGACTTTTTAGTTCCAAATTTATTAGTTCCCAGCAAATTTACTTAAACTACAGTTACAATTCAATAATTTGTTTTTTGGTGTTTTTAAAGCTTTAATAGTAAGAATAAGTTTTAGATCATCTTTGAATAGATTAACATAACAGGACTTAAACATTTTGATTATATCAATTTCTTTTTAAATTGGAATAAAATTCATTTGAGCCATAAATCGACTGACATGTTATTTTAAGAAAATACGGATTTCCTGTATAGAAGCAAAAATAAGAAAACTAAATAATATATTATATGTATATACACACATACACACTATGTGTATTTTTTTGACCAAATTATTCTTACCCAGTTATTGGATTTCTTTTATTATTTCAATTTTTTTACTCTTATTTTATATTTTACTACTTATTTTTCATTTGATTTACAAACCATTTCATTTTCAAGGACCTTTAAAGGATATATTCACATTATACGAATTATATACATATATATACGGATTATGTACATATATTGCCATTTATATTTATTTAGAACAAGTTAGTCCGAATATAATTCAAATTGTCGATTTTTTTGAAACTTCCAGTGAAAATAAAAAAAAAATAAAAAAACGAGGAAGAGTGTGGTAGGGTAGACTGTGTCAACTCTGGGATACCCGTATGACCGTTTTATAAACATTATATAATTTATAAACATTAATTACTTCTGACAAAATTTCAAACATAAAGCTTTATTAGGTATAGTGTAATGCTCATACAAAAGAAGGAGTTGTATGGCAGCTACTCGAACCCGCTGCAGTAGACAAACCAAATTTTGCAGTAACTTTGGCCATTACACTAAACTATTTTTGGCAAAATTTCAGACTCCCAGCATTAATAGGTATAGAGTAATGCTCATATAAAACAGGAAGTTGTATGGCAGCTACTCGAACTCACCGCAACAGACCAACCTAATTTTGCAGAAACTTTGGCCATAAAACTAAACTACTTTTGCCAAAATTTCAGACACATAGCTGTAATAGGTACAGAGAAATACTCATATAAAAAAAGAAGTTGTATGGCAGCCACCCGAACCCATGGACCAAAATGGCTGAATTTAAATAGCGATGATGGCTATTGCAAAAAAAAGAATTTGCGAAAATTTCAAGATCCTAGCTCCTTTAGTTTTTGAGTTATCGTGGTGACGGACGGACAGACGGACGGACATACATAGCTAAATCGATTTTTTTTTCGATTCTGATCCGATCCATACACTTAAGTCTATATCTACCCCCCCCTCCTTCTCTGCGTCACAAACGTAATGGCAAATTTATTATACCCTTTGCCTATATAGTCATACGGGTATAAAAAAACAAATTTTCATAAGTACATAATGATATTTCGTGTGTACTATAAAAATTGTTTTACAGTTTTTATCGTTCCGTTTTGTTTCATTTGAAAAAAAAAAAACCGTTTTCTAAGAACGGTAAAGGACTCAATTCTTATATTCCGTTAAAAATGTATACATTTTGGTACGAACGTATTCTGAATAAAATTGTTTTTTGAAATATGAATTTAACGAGAAAAGTAATAACAGTATAATAAGTTTAACGCATATATGTACAAGTGGGTAACTATAGAATATATAGCCGTTAGTATATAGATATACTTAACCAAAATCCGTTAAGTATATAGATAAACAGTTTAACAGCCTAAAGTTATACGATAATATAAATATGATGTATTTATATAAAATGTAGTACAGTAGAGTATAGTAGAGTAGTAAAGTATAGAATGCGGGGTTTTAGAAAATTCATTTATTGTTTTTTTTTTTCTTACTGTACTTTATTATACATGGATGGATGATTTGTGATTTTAATACACTAAATATATGTATATATATTATATATTACATATATTATCAAATTTATAAAAATTATGTTGAATGTGGTGTATTTTTAAAGCAAATACAGTTATATTATAATATAAATTTGTATTGTAATTTGTTTTAGTAAAAAAAATTTAATTTAGATATTGGATTTTATTTTTCGCTTCAATTGTTGTTTTACTGGTATTTTTTTTTTCGGAATTAAGACGTTATTGATCGGAAAATTATTTTAAAGCAACGTATAAAATAAAACAGATTAGAAATATTAATATTAAAGTTAAAAATTTTGATTTAAATACAAAATGTTTATTTTGTATAATAAGATAAGAATTGAATACGTAACAATGCCAACATGCTATGCTAATATTCTATGCTAATATGTAATGCTAACACAAAACAATGCTAAAATGCTAATATGCTATGCTAACATGTAATGCTAATATGTAACTATGCTATATCTCTAAGTTTAAACAATTATTGAAAATCTATATTTGTCTTATCATTTACGATAACCCAAAGGTATTTCATCCTAAAAGAAGGCAGTTAAAAAAATAATTGAAATGAAATTTCTTAATAAATTTAAATTAGAACTGCAAATCTTATATACGTTGTTCTAAAAACATTTTTTCAGCGAAAAATTTTTACTTTAAGTGCCAAGTTTATTTTTTAATAGCCTCATATTTTATCTAGTGCTAAGAGTTTTATTTTGTTTTAGCCCTGTATAATAGTTCTATTTTAGGAAGCAAAGGTCCCTCCTTGATTTTAAAATTATGTTTTCCTATTTCGGCAATTGTGTCTACAAAGAAACCGTAAGTGCAGAAAATTGTCGGACGTTTTTTTAAATTATATTCAAGTTGTTCCAACTTCTGTTTCCTAAGATACCAAAAATTGATTTTCGGGTTCCTTAAAATATTACATTACTCTTAAAAATAAAAACTTGCTGTTAAAAGCAAACTTTCCACTTAAAAATTAAAACTTGTTAAAAATTTTTTTTTTTACTTAAACAAAAATAGGTAGAGTCTATATGCTGGGAGGAGAATTGCAAATAACTGATTATTTTGAAAAAGTTCCCAGAATATTAATTAAAAAATAATAATAGTTAAAAAGTATTAAAATATTCATTTTTATAAAAGGTTTTTTCAATTTTGTATAATTAAAAAAAAGAAAAAATTAATATTTCAAAAAATTACCTGGATTCATAATAAATCTTAAAATAATTGAATTCTATTGAATCAATATTAGAAAAATTAAATTCTTAATAAAACAAACAATTTGCTGATTTATTTTATTTAGAATTTATCCAAAAAACAAAATTAAGAATAGTAGATAGGTACATTAAATATGAGATGAATTAAGTTCAAACAATTAAAAATATTTGATAAAAATAAATTAAGGTAAAGGAAGGGAATTGGACTGCAACTCAAACCACAATATACCACAATTTTCAAGTTGCTTACTAAAATCAAATTTTTAAAATACCAATCAACAGTAAATAAATCAAAGGCATCTATATATTATATCTTCTAATATATTATGTGTAAACATGCTGTACTGTAGTTGGTTCTATTATTTACTTATAGTATTAGATACTTCTAAGGTTTAATTAAATCTTAAAGTTTAAGAAGTTATTAAGCATAAAATATACTGTGTAAAAGTCAAAATGATTTTATTGTATGCAGAATATCAATTTCAACTATTTATCATACTATATCTGACCAATGGTGTAGTGCTAAAGACGCTGCCTATTAATGTCCTATTAATACTCTTTAAAGGAGTGGAAAAGAAATATAAAAATTCATTATACCATATTAAGTACGTAATCGGAAATCCTAAAATCCCTTATTACAAAATCAAAATTATAAAATCTTCAAAAATTTTGCATATTATTATAAAATTCAAATCCCAAAATCTCATCGGGGTTACGTACGAAATAGTGTTTTAATATAAAAACGAGGAAGAGTGTAGTAGAGTAGACTGTATCAACTCTGGGATACCCGTATGACCGTAACATATACATTATATTATCCGGTTAATTACTTTTGGCAAAATTTCAAACATTCAGCTTTATTAGGTGTAAAATTATGCTCATATAAAATAAGGAGTTGTATGGCAGCTACTCGAACTCTTTGCAGTAGACCAACCAAATTTTGCAGTAACTTTGGCCATTACACTAAACTATTTTTGGCAAAATTTCAGACACCCAGCTTCATTTGGTGTAGTGTAATCCTCATATAAAAGAAGGAGTTGTATGGCAGCTACTCGAACCCTCAGCAGTAGACCAACTAAATTTTGCAATAACTTTGGCCATTACACTAAACTATTTTTGCAAAATTTCAGACACCCAGCTTCATTAGGTGTAGTGTAAAGCTCATATAAAAGAAGGAGTTGTATGGCAGCTACTCGAACCCTCTGCAGTAGACCAACAAAATTTTGCAGAAACTTTGGCCATTATACTAAACTACTTTTGGCAAAATTTCAGAGACGCAGCTTCCATAGGTATAGAGTAATGCTCATATAAAATTAGAAGTTGTATGGAAGGTACTCGAACCCGTGGACCAAAAAGGCTGAATTTAAAACTCGATTCCGTTTTTTGCATAAAAACGAATTTGTGAAAATTTCATAATCCTAGCTCCTTTACTTTTTGAGTTATCGTGATGACGTACGGACGGACGGACGGACGGGCGGACATACATAGCTAAATCGATTTATTTTTCGATTCTGATCCTATCCATACACTTGAGTCTATATCTACCCCCCTCCTTCTCTGCGTTACAAACGTAATGGCAAATTTATTATACCCTTGGACTATATAGTCATACGGGTATAAAAACTTATTCTTAAAATTGAAATTTCATTATCCAAAGTTGATGCTAGATCTTTTTCATTTAAAAGTGTTTTAATATAAAGTAAATTGCTGGACTGAGGTTAAGGGGAAGAAAAACTGTTTCTGATTACATATTTCTAATTTTGGGTTTTTGCAATTGGGGTATTGCAATTTTGGAACTTTGCAATTTGAGATCAAGTGGCTAAAAATTAAATTTACATGAATTTTTAGGAATATTGCAATTTTTGTCCCAATAGATAACAATAAATTTAAATTTTAAGATAGCGACTTAACTCAAAGAATTTTCGGTTTCTAAAACTACTTTTCCATCTTGCACCAATTTTAAAGTTCAAAATTAACCACATCACATACCATATTTTTTGTCATCAAATAAAGAATGTCCTTTTAAAGTCGAATTCTATAATTTTGTTTATTTAATTTAAAAATATTTTAATTTTTATCTGTTTTTTATACTTAAACTATAGGTACAGTACAACTATACTATAATTATCATATTTTATTTCAAACGTACCCCAAAATCAAAAAAACAACGATCGCATGACCACATAAGCAAAAATCAAATTTTGTTATTTTTTCTAAATCATTAAATAAATAAAAATAAAAAAAATTAAATAAACAATTTTTTCTGTGATTTAAATAATTAAAATAATGACATAGCAAAAATCAAAAAAACAAAAATGGAAACAGTATAGTAGTGATTATAAAATAACCCAATAATTATTTATTAACATATTTTTTAAGTATAACAGAGAAAAATAGCTGATTATGTAACCAAAAACCAACACATAGGCAATTTTTTTCCAATAAACTTCTTGTGACTTTGACCCAATCTTATGCCCAATGTTATTTAAATAAAATAATATTCTTAGAATTTATACTGTTATACATTATATCTTTGATATCATATTAAATGTCATTTGGAATTTTTCGAGAAAAAGACAAACATCAGACACAAATTTAAACACAAACATATGTACATGTACATAAAGGATCTATGACATTTTACCGGAAAAAAAAATCCCGAATGATTTAAAATCTTGAAAAAAAAAATTCCGAAAATATCAAAGTCTCGAATGATTTAAAATCTTGAAAAAATAAATACCGAAAATATTAAAATCCTGAATGATTTAAAATCTTAAAAAAAAAAAAATTCCGAAAATATAAAAGTCCCGAATGATTTAAAATCTTGAAAAAAAAAAAATCCCGAAAATATCAAAATCCCGAATGATTTAAAATCTTGAAAACAAAAAATTCCGAAAATATTAAAATCCCGAATGATTTAAAATCTTGAAAAAAAATCCCGAAAATACCAAAATCCCGAATGATTTAAAATCTTTGAAAAAAAAAAAATCCCGAAAATATAAAAAGCCCGAATTATGAAACCTTAATCTGGTTGGGTACAAAATTTTAAAGAAAACATTTACTTTATTAATATATTATATGCATATACATTTAGTGAAAGGCAATTATAAATACTCACTAAAAGAATCATTTGTGATTTTGTACCCAACTCTGAAATCCTTCCTAACTTTTTTTTATAAATAGATAATATGTTTACAGCAAAGCATTTAAAATGTCGCCCCCAAACCCCGCTAAACATGTTATTGGAACCCTGATTTTGCATCCGCACCTGAAATCTTTCCTATATTGTTTTAATAGAAATTTAAAAACAAAAATTTAATAAAATTTGGGCGGATTTTTGGTTTTCAAAATTTTGGAACTTTCGGGATTTTTTTTACATAATTAAAATTCGGGATTTTTTATTTTCGGAACTTTTTTTTTCGGGTTTTCTTTTTTCAGTGAAGTGTCTTGCACCTTTACATAATATAAAATAGAAAATAGTCTAATTTATATTAAATATATAGTAGCTATACCTATATAGTAGGCCTTTGTAACGCCCATCTAATAAAAAGTTTTTTCATGAGTATCCAATACCAAAAATAATAAGGCAAACCAATCATGATAATATAATAACTAGTTAAAATTGTTTTTGTTTTTTTGTTTCTTATGTCTTTGTATATTAAATTGCTAATGTAATCAAAATTTAAGGATTAGCTAGTTTTGTGTTTTTTTTCTTTTTTGCTTCTATATACTTATATAAAAAACCCTATTATTATCGCGTAATTATTTATTTGTTTTGCGTCTTTAATCGAAAAACTGGGATCTTAATCGATCACAGAAACTTGTATACAGAGAAGGAGGTATGGGGCTAAAGAAATAATACAAAATTATAATATTAGGTATATGTATATGTATAATCTACTAAAAACAAGGAACATATTATTTCACCCATTTATTTTGCCAATTAATCAAATAGGGTTTACAATACCGGATTTTTACTACCATCAGCTTAAATGAGGATGGGGTGAGATATGATTGCAACATAGAACTTGTTTAGGAATAAAAGAAGCACAAGAAGTACAGAAGAATTTATGGAACAGAACTTATTTAAGAAAATAATGAGAGACTTAGACTGGTGTTCCGCAAGAGCAAAATGTTGTCAATTTATCCAAGGAAAATGCAACAAAAACAATAAACAGTAGCGGGTATTGAAAGTTATTTTGATCTGTCATAATTGGAGTTGTTTGGAATATTAAAATTAAAACAGTTCTTTATCTATGAATTTTTAAGTTTAACTTCCTTCAATAATTAATTAAACCGAAGTGTCCAGAAATTGAATGAATTAAAAGATCCTCTGTAATCTAGTTTTATTAATTTTTAAAATACAGTTTTTTGAAAGTCGTATATATTCATATAAAAAAATTTTCTATTCTCTATAGTTCCGTTCAAGTTATGTTTATTCCATTTTCTGAAACAATTCTATATTAATCTCTCAATTTCCCGTTTTAGTTTCCTAATAATATACAAATCTCATTTCGAGAGACAAATCTCAAAGAAAGTTAAATTTAGAGCTTAAGCAATTCGGGTTTCTAAAAATTAGATTGAATTGTTAATAAAACTAAGCTTCAGTTTTGTTAATCATTGTATTCACCGAGTTGTTGATTACTCGGCTGCAGTTATTGTAAAATATTATGAATACTCTAAAACTAAATTTGGTGCGCCATCTGTTGTCTTACGCAAGAGTTAAACGTTTTTCATAATCTAATTTTATATTATGGTATTAACAATTAAAATATACTAAATACTTTTGAAATAACTTTTAAAATTTGACACGAGATTTTCCACTTGACAGGTTTGCTTCTTAATCACTTCGCAATTAATCGAATACTGCTTTCTTGTACATCATACACAACCCTGCAATCACTGTAATATGAATAACGTATATATAAAATCTTAATAACACACCAAATTATATCCCTGTTTTCCTTTTTTTTTTGGTTAATATCATATTCATTTAAATGAGTATAACAGTAAATTGCCCAATATTGATTTAGTTAAACCGTTAGTTTCATATTTAAAAGGATATTACAATTTTCTTGTTGTTTTTGTTATTATTAGTTGTTGTTGTTTTTATTATAAATTATTTTTTTTTTCAGTATTTGACTTTTATACTTATGTTTTTTGGCTTTTTAGCACATTTTCAAAAAATTTTGTAAAAATGTGCCTATATAGCTTCACTCTGTCCGTCCGTCCGTCCGTCCGTCCGTCCGTCCCTTTTTACCTACGATTGACTAAAAAATATCAGAAATGGGTAGGTTTTGCAATAAAAATAATTTAATGTTAAACCTTTTTTTTGTAGTCCCCCCCGTTACGGAGCTACAGCCCCACAAAGTCGAAAAAAGCCCCATATTTAAACAGTTATAATTAGAGTTCTATAAGGTATATTTCCAAACTGAAAACTGTAACAGACAGCTGTTCTTATAAGCTTTACAAATTTTTAAAAACCAATTGTATAGGTTTACCATACGGTACTAAAATTTACCGTTATTCAAAACTAAGTTTTACAAAATTTTTGGTCCCTCATAACTTCGGAACGGCTAAATCTAGAAACTTGAAATTTTGGGAGAAGTTAGATCCTTAGAAATAAGTAAGAGTCAGTTAACAAAATTTTTTTGTCACGCCCCCTCTTTAGGAGCTGTAAGGGGTCGAAAATTGAAATTTTGCTAAAAATTTAGCTTTTAAACACCTATAACTTGAATACCAGTTAAATTTTTTTTTTATTTGTATACAAAATTGAAAGCTCCAAAACGAAGGTTTCAATAAGTGTCAAAGGTTTTTCTTAATTTTGACTTTGTCCGTCCGTCCGTATGTTTACAAAAACTTTTACACCGTTTGAAATAGAGTAAAGAAATTTTAACCACGGGTAGATATTACAAAAAAAATAATTTCGTAGAAGAATTTTTTTCTGTAGCCCCACCCGTTACGGAGCTACAGCCCTTCAAAGTTGGAAAAAGCCCTATTTTTAAATTATTATAGCATGAGTTTTGTTAAGTGTATTTTCAATTTGAAAACGGCAAAAGATAGCTGGTTTTATAAGCTTCACAAAAATATAAGGCTAAAATGTATAGGGTTACCATACGGTACTAAAATTTACCATTAAGCTTAACTCAACTTTTGCAAAATTTTTGGCCCCATATATTTTCTAAACGGTTCAACCTAGGGTCTTGAAATTTTGGGAGAAGTTAGGTCCTCCAAAATTAGTAGCAGTCGGTTAACAAAATTTTTTTGTCACGCCCCCTGTTTAGGAGCTATAAGGGCTTGAAAATTGAAATTTTGCTATTTTCAACCACCTGTAACTTTAACACCTGTTCAAATTTTTTTTTACAAATATGCAAAATTTATAGCTGCAGCATCATATTTCAACATACGTTAAAGGTTTTTCTTAAATTTGAAAGGGTCTCTTTAAATTGAAGAAATTGTTCTTTGTCTTAACCATTTTTGGTTTGATAATAATATTCTAGGTAAAATTCCAAATTTTGTTGGAGTTCAAAATTGATTTCCTAGAACCGAAAAAAATGGAAGGGTGAGGACAGGAGGGGGTGGGCAGATCCATCATAAGTTTGCTAAGCAAAAATTTGGGAACCTTCCCAATTGAAGGGCTACTAGGTCTTCAAAATTAAAACTTTTATGTTCTTGTAAAACAATAACTTATTCACCATTGTAAGTTTTTCCAAAATTAAACGTTAACATTGAAGCTCCAACATTATATTTTGCACTTATTAACAGGTTTTCTTGAGTGCATTGGGGTTATATTCTAAATAATTCACTATTAGTCATATAATTAATTATTAATGAAATAACAAAATTATAATATTATCATAATATATATTTTTATAAAAAT
This sequence comes from Dolichopus griseipennis, assembly GCA_963082915.1. Lineage (NCBI taxonomy): Eukaryota > Metazoa > Arthropoda > Insecta > Diptera > Dolichopodidae > Dolichopus > Dolichopus griseipennis. The sequence goes on along the minus strand of OY720443.1, from coordinate 8,999,033 downwards.
ACATGATAAAATACTCAGTAAGAAACCGTATATAATTTTAAAAATGTGCTTTTTAAAAACCCTTGGTTTTTTCCCCTCACTTGTTTTAAATACAAGTGGACGGTCATGGTAAATGATTTGTGAAATTCTATATAATAATAATATAATCTATAGTTTTTCTATAACTGTTTTTCTGTCATGTTCAGATAAAAAATAAAATATTAAAAAATAAAAATAATATGAAAAAGAAAATTCATGAGAATTTTTAGGGGTTGTTTTGGCTTAAATAAAAAACAAAAACTAAAAAGAAAAACAAAATCTGTAACGTAGAACTTGTAAATGATGTAAATTACAACTTCTGAACTAAATATTGGTTTTTAAATGGTAGAAAAAACATAATTCTGGATAATTCTTTGTGGGTGGGGAAATTATAAAATAAGCTAAAAAAAATATATTAAATTGTTAGAAAGACCTTCACTTCGAGAATCGTAATCGAATATTAAAATTTTGCCCAAATTTTGAATACTTAAAGGTTTAAATTTGATTTTGATTAAATTTGTATTAATAGTTTTATTATATAGAGCAGTTGTAATGAGATTTTGAGGCAGTGCCATGTAATAACGAATTTTGAGAGTTACTCTACTTTGTGTCATTAGTGCCTTAGTTAGTGCCAGAGTTATGATACAAAGTAAAGTGTCATAATTCCCTAAGGGAGTTAGAGTTGGCTTAATCAGCAGTTGACATGTCAACAAGAAATAAGATGTATTGAAATAGCGAGATGTGCATTTTTTAATTTGAATTTAGATCTTCATTTTTATGGTGTAAAGATTTGGCCCTTGACAACCACCGTGTCACAAATATTGAAGTTCTTCGAAGAATAAATAAAGGCCGAGAACTTCTTACTGATAAGAAAAGAAGAAAAATATCATATTTTAGACATGTGATGCAAGGGAAAAAGTACGTGGCAACATCAGGAACTGAACAGATATATCAAATATTGGTGATTTGATACACATAGCGATGGATCAAAATAAATACAGAAGCATTTTATCCAAATTTGAACTTTCAGGAAATATAACCGCTAACATCCAGTAGTGGATAGGCATCGAAGAGAGAGAGAGAGAGAGCAAAATTTTAAACCCTTCAAATATGCACTATAGAAATTCTAGGTTTATAATTCACTTTTAAAATAAAAGTAATCATTGAGGATTCATATGTTTAAATTAATTACTTAACTTAATATTGCCCTTGAATATAAATAATTTCAGCGCCTAAGGTATCTTATAAATATAATTGGACGAGGTCCTTACAAAATTTACCCTTTTTTACATATTTAATTTTTAAATTTGCACAAAGAGTCATAGGGCATAGTATGTGCAGGTACTGGACTCTGGTCTGGTTACTGGGTTATCACAGAAGAAATAGCAACTAATTTCAATAATTAACTGTACCACTTAGATACTTTTGTTAAATACCTCTTTAAAATTTTAAGATTGTGCTTCTAAGAATTATTAAAAACTTACATAAAACCTTTTAAACGCTTAATAGAGATTGATTTAGCTGAAGTTTTGTACCTAACAGCAAGTGAAAATAAATTAATGAACCTAATCTATAAATATTAATTACTACTCAATAAAATAACCCTTAAATTGTTAATAACTTAATATTAAAAAAAAAAATATTATTAAAGTCATTATTAGGTAATTATATTAAAAACATATTGCAGATAATTTTAAATGAAAATTATTTATATTTTTAATTTATTCAATTCATTCCAAATCAATTTTTATTTTATTATTTTCTTATAATTATAAAAAAATTAGAAAAATAGTATGTCAAATCAATAACTAATTATATAATTTATATACAAATATAATATTATAAGTTTTTTAATAATAATTATGTAAATTATATTTTTTTGAAGGACTCTTTTTTACTCCCGCACTGTAATACAGTCTTACTTTGGTATAATTTCCATTTAACCTTAAGTTACTGTATTTACTAGGAATGATTTTTATATTTTTCATTTGGAAAATTTTTTTCTGATTAAAAATGAAAAATTTAATAATATTCAGTACCTGTACAGTATTATTCTAAAAAGTAATTACCCTAAGTATTTTATGCATATTATAATGGTTTCATACTTTAATTTTTATACCCATATCGCATAACCTATAGTCAGTCAAAGGGTATAATAATTTTGCAGTTACGTTTGTGACGCAGAGAAGGAGAGGAGTAGATTTAGACTCAAAGGTATGGATCAGATGAGAATCGAAAAGTATATCGATCTAATATAGTTAGATCTCCACAATTTTAATGGCCAATATTTGAATAACAAAAAGTTGGTATAGTGGAAGAGGTTCGAAGAACTGCCTTTCAACTTATATTTTATTTTGGATGATATATGAATTTCTAACCAGATAATATAATGTCGATATTACGGTCATACGGATACCCAGAGTTGACACAGTCTACTCTAATACACTCTTCCTCGTTTTATATTAAATAATTGAGTTGACATTAACATTTGCCTTTAAACAAATTTTTCTAATGGTTTCTGCATCAGTTCAAGGCTTTTTATATAAAATGTATAATATAAAATTAAAAATACATTTTAATAGAATTTAATTATAGGGGATGAATTCTTTTTAATTGTAGAGTTGTATAAATTTTTTAAATAACATGATATTGAAATAGTATTAAGTTAATGAAATAAATTATTCTTACCACTCTTAAGTAGGTACTTTTAATTTAAATGTAGAATTTAATGAAATTGATAAGCAAATTTATTTAAAAGGGTTTAAAAGAATTATTAATTTTTAAAAAAAATTTAATTCAGATTAACTGGAACTCTTTAAGTTTAGATGTTGTTAAGAGATTCAAATTATTTTAATTAACTTTTGTAAGGGGCAATAAAGAATTTATAATACACACTGTCTAATACACACTATAAACCTCAAGCATTTCTGAACCATTTAAAAACGAGGAAGAGTGTAGTAGAGTAGACTGTGTCAACTCTGGGATACCCGCATGATCGTAACATATACATTTATCATCTAATTAATTACTTTTGGCAAAATTTTAAACATTCAGCTCTATTAGGTGTAGAGTAATATTCATATAAAAGAAGGAGTTGTATGGCAGCTACTCGAACCCTTTGCAGTAGACCAACCAAATTTTGCAATCACTTTGGCCATTACACTAAACTATTTTTTGCAAAATTTCAGACACCTAGCTTCATCAGGTGTAGTGTGAAGCTCATATAAAAGAAGGAGTTGTATGGCAGCTACTCGAACCCTCAGCAGTAGACCAACCGAATTTAGCAGTAACTTTGGCCATTACACTAAACTATTTTTTGCAAAATTTCAGACACCTAGCTTCATCAGGTGTAGTGTGAAGCTCATATAAAAGAAGGAGTTGTATGGCAGCTACTCGAACCCTTTGGAGTAGACCAACCAAATTTTGTAGTAACTTTGGCCATCCTACTAAACCACTTTTGGCAAAATTTCGGACACGCATCTTTAATAGGTATAGAGTAATGCTCATATAAAATTAGAAGTTGTATGGCAGGTACTCGAACCCGTGCATCAAAAAGGTTGGATTTAAATAGCTATTCCGGTTTTTGCATTTGCTCCTTTATTTTTTGAGTTATCGTGATGACGGACGGACATACATAGCTAAATCGATTTATTTTTCGATTCTGATCCGATCCATACACTTGAGTCTATATCTACCCCCCTCCTTCTCTGCGTCACAAACGTAATGGCAAATTTATTACACCCTTTGCCTATATAGTCATACGGGTATAAAAAATAACAAAGTTCTCCTGATAATTATGTATATGTCTTCTAAAACTAAGTAAATAGAACACGAGGGGCATCAACTGGTCAGCAACATTTAGAGTAGAGAAACAAAAACTTAGGATGACGCAATCTATATGGTCCCGTTTTAGAGAAGAGTGTAATATTGTGTTATTTTAAGACAAATATTAAAAATTTTAAGAGATTGGTCCAATATTCAAAACTTTTAGTTATATAATATTTGCGATCAATATAGACGACTACATAAGATGAAAAATTGATAAATCTTACCTTTTTATTTTATATCAATTTAAAAAACTCTTAAAAATCAAGAGTTTGCAGGTAATATCCAATGTAATGTCCGGTTATTTTAATGTCAAATGGAAAGATGGAGAGAACATTTCGGCGAAATAACTGAAGTCGCTCAAAAAGTATCAACCACTTATGATAATAGTAAGAGCGCAATAAGCACTCCTACCACTAACGTTAATGTAACTCTGTCAGCTGTTAGAGCAATAAAAAAAAATTAAGAAGCCCCATAATGCAGAAGGGAACAAGGTTGTGCCTGCAGAACTGCTCCGAATAGATAGACAAAAAATCTGAAATCCTACAGTATATTATAGAGCAGTTCTTCGGGGACACCATCGTTCCCTTCTTCGATTTTTGGGAAAGAGAAGAGCCGAACCAAGCTTGTAAAACTGAACTACTAAAGGCAACAAACACAATAATAGCACTAGTATTTCAATCCGGAATCGTAGATCACCTCTAAAACACAATCAGGAAAAAGAAGTGTGGCTTCAAAGAAGGACGTAGCTGTATAGAGAAATCAAACTCGTAGAGCTTAATTCATATAGCATGCATAGATTTCATGAAATCATTTAATTCAGTTAGAAGAGGTAAAATATGGAGGGGCACTCGAAACAGGAAAAATTTGAACTTAAATCAAGGTGCCAGGAAGAAAATAGAATAAAGAGCCTTTTTTAAGCCCTATGCTACTCAACGAAGGAAGAGTGAAGGTAAAAACATTGTTAATTATATGGAAATTGTATAAATTTTACATACATTATACAAATGCAATGGGTTTTTCATAAATTTTATTTTTAATTTAAATCATAATGAGGTTAATAATGATCTGCATTGATGACCTGATTATTTTAAACCAAAATTCAATTATGGCTACCTACTAATGAAATGTTATCAATTAATATGGAATCAAATATTTATAATGAATCTACAGATACTAATTTTTTTTTTTGAATATAAACATTATTCTAAGAATTGATGTATATCTAATTATCAATTTTCAATTATATTTATAATTTTTTCCATTTAAAAATAAATTTTTTTTTAATTACTTATTCAGTTTCATTAGAGCTTCATGTTCATTAATTAATTTCTAATTTGAATTTTATTCCTAGTAATTCAATAATTTAGAATTAAAACCTTAATTAATTTTAGAAATCAATTTATTGTAGATAAACTTATAAAATATATGGAAAAAAAAATGTTACTATTATTAGAACTAATTTGCTATTTGTCATGTTATTTTTTATGTTCATCTATTAAAATTTGTCCTCCATATCCGAAAAAAAAACAAATATTTTTTTTTATTCTGTCAAAAATTGAAAAAACCAAGGGTTTTTAAAAAAGCAATTTTCCAAAATTATATAGTGTTTCATACAAAGTTTAATTTTGGAAATATTTACACTGGTAAGTAAGTTACTAATTTTTACTAATCAAACTTATATAGATTCTTGAGCATCGAACGCCATCTGCCCTCTTCCAGAATTTTGAAGGTTTTAAGCAATTAAATTGTGACTTCCTCAAAAATTTGGAAATTTTATTAGAATTTTACTTTTTCATTTCCCAAAACTGATTAACATTAAGAGACACTTTGTTCAATTTTAAGGGCCCCTTTTAATTTTAAAGAAAGCCTTTATCATATGTTAACATTGTAATATTGGAGATTTAAACTTTATATATTACTAAAAAAATTTTGGACACGTATTCAATTTACAGATGCTTAAAAATAGTGAAATTTCAATTTTTTAGCCCCTTACAGCTTTTAAACAGGGGGCGTCACAAAAAATTTTCCCAACCGACTTGTACTAATTTCTGAGGATCTAACTTCTACCAAAAACCCCATTTCTAGCTTTAGTCGTTCAGAAAATATGAGTTTTGGATAACGGTGAATTTTAGTGTGTATGGCAACCCTATTAATTTGCGTTTCAAAATTTTGACTTTTACAGTTTTCAAATTTAAAATAAACCTAAGAGAAATCTGCTCTGAAAATTAAAATTTAGGGTTTTTTCAACTCCTGTTCGGAAACAGGTGGGGCTACACAAAAAGTTCTTTCGTAGAATTATTTTATTTGCTCTTAATATTTTCCTTTCTCTTTTTCGACCGGTGTAAAAATTTTTGGTAACATCTGAATAGACGGACGGATGGACATTGTGAAACTATATAGGCACATTTTTACAAAATATTTTAAAAATTTTCTAAAATTGAGAGGAAAATATCTAAAAATAAAATAATATTGGTTTTTCTCATCAATCTCTTGAAAATATTTGAAGAAACTCAATTTTATATATAGCTCAATCTCATATAGATAGAGTTCTATATTTTGTTTTCCTTAAGATATAATAATCCTTAAGTCTGGACAAAATATCTTGATGATATCTTGAAATTAATAATGTATCCCCTATATTATTACTCAATATAAAAGTAATATTGTTTTTCTTTAATTTTTTTTTCTTTCAGGTTTTTCTTTTATTAAAATTGTACTGAAATTATCGGATGCAATTTATATTTTTATTCTGTCTGTCTGTCATTGGTTGAAACAAATCGAATTCTGTACAATAGTGGGGTTGGACTGGTCTAACTGGTGATAGATAGCACGTTCTCGATAATGGTTATATTTAATTAAAATTGTCATTTTTTTACTTGAAATTTTATTTTAGTTAAAATTGAAGTTCAACATCTCAAAAATCTATAGTGAACCAACACTTGTCTTTTGTAGGAGATTATTTAGGTACCTACATAATATTAGGCGGTAAATATACTGAATTTACTTTAAATATTAAATATAATCTGAATGACTTTGAAATGTGAAGTTTTATAAGGCAAAATGAAAATTTGCAAAAACAAAATTTAGAATTGCATACTTTCAGGTTTCAGCTAAAATTTTTTGGTTTTTACATACAAACTAGCATTTATTGTTTAAGTCCTCAAAATTATTAATATAGATAAAATATTTTACAAGAATTAATTAACATAATTTAATAAGTAGATAATATAAGAATTATCTATTCACAAGACATATTATCTCTTTTTAAATTGCATACTTATAGGAGTATTTTCTTTAAATTATTTGTGATCATACAGCGAAGTTAATGACGATTTATTATTGGATAAAAAAAGTTGATTACTTCATATAATTAAACTAAAATAGATTCTGTATTTATTTATTTACTACATGTATTTCTTATTCCCTTTGTAAATTGCATAACTTAAGGAGTATTTTACTTAAATTTATTTTTGAAATGAAGTTAATAGCAATTGATTATATTATATTACCATATCTGACCTAGAAGTACTTATACAATCTTAAGGTATTTTTCAATTAGATTATAGATATAATCTGATCTGGAGTTGGACCCGAGACTTTCTTCTTGAAAGGTTGGCGGTCTTAGCCACTCACTATTGGTCATATATTGAAAAATAAAGGATATCTTGTTAATTACTTCTAAAAGAATAACGTCATAGATTATTCCTACTTAAATTTTCCCCGTTTTTTTAATCAATATATAATGATAATCAATATCAATATCAAAATATTATCATCACTATCATCATCAATTATGTAATGATTGTAATAATCATGATAGGAATTTATTTTGTCAAACAAGAAAATGTTGTTTAATACTTATGTATATTATACATTTAATACATTATTACATAAATTGAATGAAAAAGGAAAACATTATCCTTTTTTTTTTTTTTTTATTAATAATAGAAAAATATCCTTTCATTTTATATAAATATGTATTTATATGTATGTCAAGTTATTATATATTATATATATTTGTGTTTGATTGTTTGACAGTATATTTATTTTTTTTATTAAAAATTTTTAAATGATATTTTCGATTTATACTTTCCATCTCTTTCATGCAATATATTATCTTACTCTTTCTTTTAATTTTTTTCTTATTTTATTTTATGTAAGTAAAAGTCCTTTCTTTTGTATAAAAAATTGAGAATATAAAATCCGATACTTTACAAAAAAAAAAAAAAAAATGATTGAAAATGTTGAAACTGCGAAAGAAAGGAAAACACAGGATGAATGGATTTTTTAAAGATCGATTCATTTTTAATTTTTTATTTTGTAAAAAATATTTTTTTAAAGAGTTATAAATAACTTTTTATTTTTTTTTTTAAATTAAATAATATTTTATGTCAAGATAATTATTTTAAATAGACGTTTAAAAATATTTTGGAAACATTTTCAAGGATTTTTAAGGAATAAAGGTTTATTAAGATTCAGTTATATTATATATTATATTGCGTCCTTCTTATATATTTCAAAATTAATAAATTTAAAAGTAGATATACATTAATTTACTAAGTTCTTAAATTAAATCTATTTCCGTTTTTTTGTATTAATTAAAACACCCTTTTGGAAACGGAAAAATCAATGTTAAAATTTTAGTAGAAATTATAATAGAAAATACTATATCTGAAATAACCAGAAACGGATGTAAGTCAGAGCTTAACTGGCTGGTCCTGAACCCCATAGTATAATGATTTATGCAACTTTCGCAACTAAATATAAAATTATACTAAAAGAATTCCTTTGTTCCAAACTGTAAAAATAGCCTATAAGAGAAAATAAAAATTAAATAACCACCGTTAGAGGTTAAAATTTTTTTCCTGTAATTTAAAGAATACAGGATTTCGAATAGATGGTATAGGTTTCGGCCGAGATTTTTATTTTAGTAAATATTGTTTTCTCAAAAACGCTTTTCAGAAAATCTTGATTAAAAAATTTTGATCTTAAACTTGAAATCTTAAATCGCTTTTTCGAAATATTGTTTTAAAAAATCAGTTTTTTTTATATTCTAGAAAAGACTGATGATTTTGATTTTGTATCCAACTTTAAGATCCTTAAAAATCAGATTTCTTAAAAAAGCGAGATTTGTTAATTGAATGTGATACTTTTAAAAAACGTGATTTTTTAAAACGCGATTGTCTTATCGTTTATCGTTTGAAAACGACTTTTTTTAAAATCAAGATTTTAAAAATAGGACTATGTTACGCTTCCAGAAATAATAGATAATAGGATGGTTTTAAAGTGCAGGTTTTAGTTTGCTCGAATTAGTATGTCCTTAAAGTTAAATATTATCAAATATATTAGGTAGATATCAAAGAAGTTATAATATGGATATCAGCTGAAAATTTGTCCAAATGGTTTTTGGTTTTCATAGCGATAAATGCCCTATTAGTACAAGCATGTCTATTAGGTCCATGTACTTGAAACACCGAATCAATTAAAACGTTCAAAACATGTTAATTGAATTTAAATTTGTTTTGGAATATATCTGTGGTATACTCCGTTTATAATAGTTAAGAAAAGCTTTATTGCTAATGAAGAGAAGGGAAATTAATATGCATTTCAAATTAAAGAAACTAATAAATAAATTCTTGGCTCGTTTATATATTATCAACTACTTTTTGATAATATTGAAAAGTTGAATAATGTTAAGGTCTTAGAACTTTGCTGCCAATTATAAAAAAATCACATTATTGAAAATAAAACTTGAAAATCGTAGATCTTCAAAAGATTGTTTTTAAGTTTTGAATAATCAATTTTATCGGATTTGTGGAAAATATGACTAAATACTTATAATAAAACTTAGAACTCAAATTATGGAGAATTTTTTATACTAATTAATGAAAAGATTTATCTAAAGAATTTTTTTTTTAAATTTTTTAAGAAAAACAGTAAATCTGCTTTTGTTTATTATAAAATTATAAATTTCCAATAACTTGAAAAATTAAAATAAGCTGGTTATGAGGTTTATTATAATCTTGGCGGACTTCTGAAGGAGTTTCAATATCCATATACACCAAAAATTGGTCAAATTTTATTTGATCTTCCTTCTGACAAATATTCAATTATTAAAACCAACTCCATACAAAAGGTTCATGTATTCAATATAAATTTATATTAAAATTTTTATAATTTAAATTTTAATTTGATATTTAGATAATTTATATTAATCCTATTTTAAAAACCCAGTTTTATTTAATGATTTTTAAAATTATAATAACTTTATTAGAATGTATTATGAAAACTCCAGTTTCATATAATAATCGTGTTATTCTTAAAAATATATGAACAAATTGAAAAATATTCAGCAATTTTTAATTTTTCGAAAAGAAAAAAACAAAATTTGTCTTCTTACATAATTGAAAATTTCCATTAAATAAATTAAAAAAATGCCTTTAAAGGGAAAATAACGCAATAAAATTTCTATGTACTTTTATTTTTAAAAATCAATCAACATTAATTTTCCTTTTTTTCTTAATTGGTTTTTCTGTCTTTTTTTTTTTTTTTATAACTCCCCTGTGCTCCATATTTACTAACACACAATTCTTTTACCTAAATACTTCCTTATTTACCTACTATAATCTGCCATTGACCCATATTAAAATTGGAGTTTACTTTTAAACTCCAGACATCTCCGATTAAAATTTTTTTTAAATTATGTAAATAAATATTAAAAAGTTATTTACAATTTATTTTTATTTTTTCTATCTTATTTTTTTTAGCCCCATTATTCCCAGTCCAACTTTACCTCCTTAAATTACTCAGGTTTTATATTAATCCTGTGTGTTAAAAAACAGAAAAGGAAATGCCGTTTTACTTTTAAAAATTTATGACTCCAAAATCCAATTGTATGCTGCTGATAATGCTCCCCAGTAAATTATTTAAAGTTAATAAATTAAATTTTTTTTCTATGGGATCTGGAAGGGCTCAAGAGACTATCAGATAAGGCATTTTTTAAATATACTCATAATTTTCAAACTATCGCTTACCCTGAACGTATTAGTGTCTTCCTTATTTGCAATTTAATTTAAAATTTTAATTTGCAGATGTGGTGGTTCTAAAAAATAGTTTTTAATCTAGAAGGGTGTGAAATTTTCCAGGATCAAAAATTTTCAATTTTAATAATTTTGGAGAAATCTAAATACATTCCATTCATTTTTACCAGGAGGAAATACTTTATTTTATCTAAAGGTTCTTTAAAAATTTAAAAAGTGAAAACAGAAAACAGAGACCCTGATATTTAAATCCTCCCTGCTTCTTTTTTTTTCGAAAGTTTAAAAAACTGTTTTCATATCAAAAACATGAATTTATAAAATTTTAAATGGACCTAAATCGATAAAAAAGATTAACTTTTGAGTAATGAACCAAGTTAACTAAAAGATACTTTACTTGATCCAAAATACCAATTGATTTTAGAATTGTTTTAATTTAAAAGCTATTGAAATTTAATTTTTTATTTGCCTAAGATATACAAAGTGTTCCATTAGTGTGTTTTTAAATAGAACTGGAAAGTTAAGGGAAGTTTATGGAAGCTCAAAATGATTAAAAATTATCTTGGAGAGTGTGGACTGTTTCTAACAGTTTCCGAAATCACTGTTTTAAAGTAATTTCGTAAACATTTTACAGAAAAAAACTGCATTTCATCCCTTTTAAAATATAGAAAATTCGTATAAGTATCAGTAGCTGGCTGCAGTTATTGGCTCCCGTAATAAGGTCCAAAATATTTTATTATCTCTAATAGTTTATGAGTCACAAGGAATTAAATTCAAAAAATAGTGATATTTTTTTCAATATATTTTTTAAATAACTGTAATATTTGCCTATTCCTTATTTTTCTACGCAAGAGTAATTAGTTTGAGAGATTTTGGTAGTTTGATATAAAGTTTGAGAACATTCTTTTCCAATGTACGAAAATTGCATATTTTTAGGATAAATTATAATTATCTTGTTATGTACTCAAAAATTCCGTACATTTCTATATTAAGCAAATATTTAAAAGGATCAAAAGTTTTTAAATTAATTATTACTGCTATTTAGTTATTATAAACCTTCAATTGGATATGTAATACCAAATACTTTTTTCTAAACTAATAAAATAGAAGTCCAGCTAAAAATTATTTTCATTTATTTATTTTCTAAAAAAAAAGTTTTCAAAGTAAATAGGTAAATACCAAAATATTTACTATGTATGTAAACTAACACATGTATAAATAAATTTTCTTTATATATATATATATTTATGACTTACCTTTTTCATCGTATATTATCCTAAAAGAATCCGAATGTAAATGACCAAAAAATTGTCCTTGAATAATTGATGCATATTTACGTACTAATCTTAAATAACGTAAATTATTCTTTTCAGAAAATGTTGTATGACCATGTTGTTGACTAGAACCAATTATTCTTTCATCAGAACCTGGTGGCATATGACCAACAATATAAACCTGTAAATAGGATTAATAATAATAAAAACACACACACAAAAATTAGAAATTTAATAAAGTTTTATTTGTCGGGGTGATTTTTAGAGGAGGAAATTTTTAAGGTAAAATGTAATTTATATCCTTTTTTGAGTTACTTATTTAGAGAATGTCCTTTTTTTGAGTTAGTGTTTAAGTGGTGATACATAAATTCAGCAAAATTGTACTTCGTATAATACTTGAAGGTTTCTTTAGTTTAAAGGAATTTAGAATACTAAATGATTTTTTTCCAAAATTTAAAATTTTTAATTTTTTAAAGCTGTTTAAAGTTTTATAATAAATTTCGATCTTAAGATTTACAAAGGTGCTAAATAAATTAACATACTTTTAATAAATATTTAAAATATACGTTACGTATGTCGGTCCTAGAGTGGACTCTATAATTGTATTTTAAGACCAAAAATCTATTCAAAGTTCGAGTGTCTACAAAATTAAAAAAAAATTAAAACTAATGGGAGAATTTAAAAAATAATGGCACCTAGTGTCTTTCCAGTAGAAATTGGTAACATTTAAACTTATTAAAGCTGATTAATTATGTATACTATATACATACTGGTAAGTTGTACTTTTTGAAATTTGAGTTTTTCAGTTGTCCTCCTCAAGTGTTTCGGAATTTTAACAAAATTTCAAAGTTAAGATTTTGAATAAAATAAGGGTTTGATGTCCAATTAGAATATCTATTTGTTCGAATAAAAACACTTAAGTTTGGAAGATTTCTAAAAGGGCTTTTTTTAATATAAAAGGTGGAGTAGGTCATTATATCATGTTAAAGTCCGTATTTTTTTTTGTAATAATTGCAAAGACAAGTCTTATGTAATATAAATATCTAAAATTAAGTTTAACTATTTTACTTTAAAATGAAATATTAATGAGCACATGCTAGTTACGTTAATATGCCTGAGAAAACATTAGGATCGCCGTGCAAACGTATTCTTATGACAACTAGTCAATAAGATAATTAACTTTAATAAATTTTAGACTTTAGAAGGCTGTTGTATAAAAACGAATTTGTGAAAATTTCAAAATCCTAGCTCCTTTAATTTTTGAGTTTTCATGTTGCCGGTCGGACAGAGGGACATACATAGATAAATCCATTTACTTTTCGAATCTGATCCAATTCATACCTTTGAGTCTTTATTAAGAAGCCCCCCGCCCATCCACCCTTCTTCTCTGCGTCACAAATGTAATGGAAAATTTAGTATACCCTTTTAACCTATAGTCATACGGGTATAAAAATAATTAATTAGTTTCTTATTGAAACGGCTTTTTGTTAAGCGAATTTAAAAGGGAATTTTATGAGATGATTTAAAACTGATCTGAGGCACAATTATATTATTTTAGAAGGAACACAATTTAACTAAGAATAAATTAAAGATCTGTCACATCTGCTCCGATGCGCATCCACTGCTAAATATCAACCTTAAATTATTCAGAAGTTGGTTCCAACACCAAAGATGTTATTTACTTAAAACCCATCACTTTCTTTCAAGGACAATTAAATCATTTGATTTAAATTCTAACTAAAATAAGTTTAAGTTTTAAAAAGAAAAACCCAATTACATATTATATATATACATTTAAAAATAAAATCGTCATTTCAAATCACATTATATTAATTCAAATGAATTGCCTCTCACTACTCTAATTTTGTTTTTTTAAACGAATTTTTCAATATTAAATTGAGGGACCCCTAATCCCATACCCAAAATATGTGTATGACGTATTTTAGTTTTTTTTTGTGTGCGGTACCATTTTTTACTGAGAAAATTTTTATTTGAACTTAATTGAATAGAAAAATAAAAACACGAGAAAATAAAACAAAATTAAGTTTACACTCATTTCGATAGGTGGGTACTAACTACTTCAGGTGTTGGGTATAAATAAATTATGCAGGAAAAAAAGAAAAAAATGTTCAATAAAGTTGTATTAGTGTCGATAAGTATCATTAGCTGGTATGCAGTGTAAGTTTTTTTTTATTTGTAATAAAATGAAAAAACCTTTAACATAAACATACAAGCATATGTTTACGAACAGGTTTATATAAAGTAAAATTTATCCTATTTTATCAATTTACTTAATACATTGATATATATTATATTTTTATTTGTATTTACTTATGCATGTGTATTAAATTTTTAAAACTATACGAACATAGTTCTAAGGGTGTACTAAATTTGCCACTACGTGTGTAATGGCTTAAAAGAGCGGGGGTTGGTATAAATTCTTGTGTATGGATTGGATATTGAAAAGTTAATTGACCTGGAAATGTGCGTCTGCCCTTCTGTCTGCACGAAAACATAAAAATTAAAGGAGCTAGAATTTTTGATATTTCAAAAATTCGATTGTACAGAAGAGCCGATTTTGATGTTTAGACAGTTGGTAGAGCAGCTGGTTTGAAAAATTGCCGCGCTACTTTTTTTTTGTGTGGGTAATACTTTATTTTAATGAAGGTAAAGGATCTGAAATTTTATTTAAAATTCTCAAGTGTAACAGCCAACTTTTCCACAATAGATAGTTGATAGTTGAATTTTTCAAACCCAACCGCCTTCCAAAGATGGGGGCTTAATATACGGTTAACAGCCCTACCCAGTAAAAAATATTGTTACGAAACCTAAATCAAAGCCTTGGATACAAAGAGAAACATGGCACTGACCCTAGCAACAGAAAATGGATATTGATTTTGCAATATGGAATGTTAGAACACTGAACAAAAAAGGAGAGCTAAAATCACTGCTACCTGAAGTGCTAATAAATAAAATACCGATAGTACCCGATATTCAAGATAATATAGATGACGCATAAAATTTACATTTGCGTATTTAAAAATCTTATACTATAGCTACAGCCAAGTAATCAAGAGGCTTAGTGAATATAACGATTAAAGAAACTGAAGGCTATTATATATAGACTTTTTATGATTCGACTACAATTTCTTTTTATAAACAAATAATTGGGCCGCAATTGCCAATTTTGTGACCGAATAAGCCGATTAATATAATTATGTTGATTTAAATTACATTCATATTGGTATCCTAGAGTTGACACAGTCTACTTTACACTCTTCCCCATTTTTTAAATAGGTATAAACATTTTATATTAGTAAAATTATCACAAAGTGAAATTTAAATGAAAAAAACGAAAGGAAAAAAAAATTATAAAAAGAAAGAGAGAGTGAAAAAAAAATTTTAGTAAACATCAGTAGATTATATCGGTCCATTAAGTAATAAGAAAAACTTTAAATTTCATTGAATTTGTGGTAAAATATTCAAAAGAGGACGTAATATTTTTTTTCAGTCTAAATGAAATTATTTTTTTTTTTTTGTAATTCAAAGATTTAACAGATCAAGAATCAAATGATACGTATACGTACGTCCTACGTAAAGTGATGGCGTTGTTAAAAAAAACAAATTTAATTGAATTGAATTACTAAATAAGTTTAAAAAAATTTTGATGAAAATTTTGATTAAAACTTTAATTTAAACTTCCACGAATAGCTTACGATCTTTGTAGAGTAATAGGAGAATACTGTTGGAAAATTTTTCAACCTAAAAGAATATCATTAAATAATTCTTGTAATTTAATATTTTATAAGAATGTTTAAAGCATCAGATAGTTTCTCCTTCAATAGAACCAACAAGGTAAAAGAGAAGCGAAAGGATATTTAGAGGAAACCATGGATGTTACTGGATTATACAAAATAGAAAAAATTAATCGTATTTTGAAACGTTAATTTCCAAGATTATAATATAACTTCAAAAGTCCGATCAGATTTTAAACTATAGCTATGTTTTCATTTGCAGAAAAGAAAAGTTAAATTTTAAAGTCGAATGTACTATGAAAATTATATGAACTTACTAACGGTGTAGTATATCTCTAAAAGTATGAGAGCTGAACTTTATAAATTTTCAAAATACCATTAGAAGTTTTCAAAGTACTGAAAAACTATTTTAGTGCCAAATTTGGAAATCAGAACCCTGGCAAAAGATCAACATGAATTTTAAATTTTAATTATCCAAATTTTAGTAATAATTGAATGGAAATTTAATTCCACAACTTTTCTAATAGAACTTATTCATTTATTAATAGATACCCCTCTAACATTTAAAATATGATAAGGATATAAGGCATGCCCTTACAGTTTCGGGTTTCATTCCGGGTACTAAGGAAAAATTACTTTTAATTTCAGAATTCGAAAATACACTTTCTCGGATTAATCTGCAATATAAAAATAAAATTTTTACATCTAATTTATGTTCTAAACAATTGATTTGGCCCAGCTATGAAGTAGAGGATTCTTATTTTAAAAGAGATATTCCTGAGGGCACACTTTTTTGATATGAGAAACTCGAATTCTTTTAATTCAAAGTTAATTAAACACAATATTAAAATTTTTAGTATGCAATAGAAAAAGTTCTTCAGACTTTTTGTTTTTTTTAATCAAATCAGATTTAATTCTATTTAATTCCATTTTATATTTTAAATTAAAATTATTTTTTCAATAACGCTTTTCTAAATTCAATAATAAATATTAATCAATTAAAATCTACTACCTAACCTCAAATAAAATACGCTTGATAAAAACTGTTTTAACACTAAATTGTATTTTTCCAAAATATTTAAAAATACAAACAAAATTTTTTAATATTATAATATATCATCCCCCCATAAAAAAGATATTATATAAAATTACTTCAATTAAATTACAACTATAAAATAATAAAGTAAAAATAAAAAAATTATAGTATAATTAATTAATTTTTAAAAAATAGTAAAAACCTTATAAAACATAAAACAATAAAACAATAAATCTAACGGTATAATAAAATTTTAAAATAAAATAAATTGTAAAATAAAATAATAAAACATATTTTTTAATGATCAATATTTACAGATTACCATACTTAAATTGCGGATTACTATGGTAATAAAACATTGTTACAAGATTCAATACTTCCAACTGTTTTTCTATTGTATTATTATTTGACATTTTTCGTAACATTTTATAACTAATTTTAAATTTTTAGTTACAAAATGTTTTCTTTTGTTTGTCTGTCTGCTGATCCATTATCGGAACATCCTACTAAACATATGTTTTCTATCAAGGACATGCTAGTTTTAAGGATATGCCTATTACGTATTGAACGGTGTGTGAGAAGTTCCCAACCACTGAATATGCCTCCCTATCTTCTTAGTAGTTACACTGAGACACCCAAAGTTTTGACTAATAAAGATCTTATAGACACTTATGAATATTAAATTCTTGTGAAAGACAAACTTAGCATACACTAAATTTGAGAGCTATATCAGGGTTGAACAATTGTGAATTTGTTTAATATCAGTTTTGACATCTAGAACTTCGGCATCCGGTTTCTTCAAATTTCTCAAAAATTGGATTTAAAAACTGAAACTTGATTATTAACTTAATTATATGAAATACCTTTCTTTACTATTAATATTAATCTCAATCTCAATACAGTTTTTTGGAGGAAGAACATTTGTTCTCTTCCTTTGTTCAAAATTATTTCAAAACTCGTTTTCCGATTGGAATACTGCAATGCTTTAATTGTTTAAAATAAGCGCTTCGTTGAATAACTTTTGATTTTTCCTATTTTGATTTTTTATATTTTTTTAACAATAATTAACCTCTCTATTAATTTTCGACTTTAATTGTTTCCGTTCACCAATCGGTAAAAACCAATTTTTTTCGCACTTTTGTGCACTAATAATTACAGTTATTTAATATTTAAATAAAGAAATAATAAAAAATGTAATATTTATTATATAAAACTTTTTATATATAGTTTATTATACACCACCGATTTGCAAAATATAAAAATAATTAAATATAATATATATTTAATTATATAATATAATGTATGCAGATAAATACATTTGTAAATAGTAGGATTCATATAGGTAGCAGTTTTTACATTTAAACTAAGGTTTCTACAAAAAAGTTTCCATAGTTTCAAAAGGTTTCCCAAAAAAACCATTGAACAGTATCTAAATTAAATTAATATCGTTACAATGACAAGATTGGAAAAAAAGTTTAACATTTAATTTTAAAACTCATCGTTCAGAAAGGAGAACTCACGTGAGATATGGCTTCAAAAAAAAGCACAAAGATTTTTGAATAAAGCCTAAATGAAAATTTAAAATTGTTGCACTATCTAAAAAAAAGGATTGCAAAGGATTATGACATTTGAATACAAGTTTTATACACCAAAATATTCTTCAAGATTGATGTTTCATTTGAAGGAAATCCCGTTATTTTTATTCAGTCATCTTAATTCAGTTCTAAGCTACAGCATATGCTGAGAAGTCCGATAAATATTATAGTTGAATGATTTAAGTGAAAATTCAGCGCCATATTTTTTTCGATTTGTAAAAAATTTTTAAAGAATACCATCAGTTCTCGGTAACATTGTATTAGAGAATTCTTTTGTTGCTTCATATTGCCATCACATACCGTAATGCTTTCTACGGTTCTAACAGCACTTCGTTCAGAAACTTAGAAGTGGGATAGGAGGCAATAATATTCTAAAGTTGATTTTAAATAAATCCAATTACTTTAACTTATTAATTAATTTGACCTCAAAGCTTAAATCTTGTATTACTCTTTTTTTATACCCTACACCTATAGAATAGGTAAAGGGGTATATTAACTTTGGTATGGTGTTTGTAACCACCTAAAGGAAGCGAGCTAGATATGGAAAAGTATATATATTTGTGATCAGCGTGACCGCCTTAGTCGATATAGCCATGTCCGTCCGTCCGTCCGTCCGTCCGTCCGTCCGTAGGCACGATAACTCAAAAAATAATGGAGCTATCTTGATGAAATTTTAACTGTAGGTTACTAGGACTGAAAGTACGGCGGGGATTGCATATGGGCGAAATCGGCCCATGGGTTCGGATTCTGGACCTTTTAATCGGTTTCAGGGCTAACGAACAAATATAAAAAATCACGATAACTCAACAACTAATGACGCTATCTTCATCAAATTTGTGCTGTAGGTTACTAGTAATGAAAATACTTCGGGAATTGCGTAAGGTCGGGATTGGACCATGGGTTCGGAACCTAGAACTTTTTGATCGAATTTAGGCCAAACGAGCATAATTCCGAAACCAATGAAGATAGAACCTCCAAATTTAGTATCAGGGTGTCCCTTCCTATTTCCTAAGTGTCTTGTGAATTTGGGTCCCATTGGAGTAGTGGGTCGGGGACCAGCCACACATTTCCGAAGACCTTAAAGCATATCTTTAAAATTAATAAAGATAACAGCTTGAAAAAATGTAGAAGCTTCCAATTTGCCACAAGGGTGTTCTTTACTATCTCTTGCGTGTTCCCCTAATTTGGGATCAATTGGAGTGGTGGTTCTGTACCCCTCTCAGACCTCCCAAGTTTTAAAGGCTTATAATCGAAATTACTAAAAATAGTTACTTAAAATTAGGATAGACCGTTCAAATTGTGTACAAGGGTTAACTAGTACTATAAGTACAGCGCGGACTATATAAGGGCGAAATCAGCCCAACGGTTCGGATTCCGGACCTTTTAATCGATGTCAGGGCTAAGGAACATATATAAAAAATCACGATAACTCAACAACTAATGAGGCTATCTTCATGAAATTTGTGCTGTAGGTTATTGGCAGCGAAACTACGGCGGTGATTACGTACGGTGAGGATTGGACAATGGGTTCGGAACTTAGAACTTTTTGATCGAATTTAGGCCAAACGAGCATAATTCCGAAACCAATGAAGATAGAACCTCCAAATTTTGTATCAGGGTGTCCCTTCCTATTTCGTAAGTGTCTTTGAAATTTGAGCCCCATTGGAGTAGTGGATCGGGGACCAGCCACTCAGTTCTTAGGCCCTTAAAACATATTTTCGAAATTAATAAAGATAGTTACTTGAAACAAATGTAGAAGCTTCCAATTTGCCACAAGGGTGTTCTTTACTATTTCTTGCGTGCCCCCCTAATTTGGGATCAATTGGAGTGGTGGTTCAGAACCTCTCTTAGACCCCCCAATGTGTAAAAGCTTATCATCGAAATTAATAAAACTAGTAACTTAAAATTAAGATAGAGCGTTCCAATTGTGTACAAGGGTTAACTAGTATTGAAAGTATGACGGGACTGCATATGGGCGAAATCGTACCATAATTTCGGGTCCTGGAACCCTTGAAAAGTTCAAGGACTAACAAACATATATCTTAAAAACACCATAACTCAAAAAATAATGCCGGTATTTAGATGAAATTTAACAGTAGGTTACTAGTAATGAAAGTACCATGGGAATTGGTTGTGGTCGAGTTTAGTTCCGAAGCCAAAGAATATATTTCCTATGTCCTATGTGTCTCCGAAATCTAGACTTAATTGTAGGGGTTCAGCTATGTTCAAAGGTACTTGCTGCATTTATGTAAAATTTATTTTTATATTTAAATGAATTATATGAAAAGGTGTAAATTTTTAATTGTATTTTAGAAATACATTTATTGCATATTTTGGGTTTATAAGTTTTTCTATTAGGTATATAAACTAACCATTTAAAGTAATTGCAATTTTTAAAAATTTGGGTTATTAAATATATTATGCTTTGATTATCTTTTTATCACAAAATTTAATAATTAGAATTTTTTCATTTTGTTATTGAATTGGAATAAATATATTTTCATTTATTTCAAGTTTGTTTGTTTTTTAATATTTTTAAATAGATAAATTAGTAAGAATTTGTAGTATTTTTTAATAG
This sequence comes from Dolichopus griseipennis, assembly GCA_963082915.1. Classification (NCBI taxonomy): domain Eukaryota; kingdom Metazoa; phylum Arthropoda; class Insecta; order Diptera; family Dolichopodidae; genus Dolichopus; species Dolichopus griseipennis. Next base: position 8,977,912 of record OY720443.1, on the reverse strand, counting down.
ATAGGGTAATTAGAAAATGTTTTTAGTATTATACAGTTAATTTGGTTAGCTATGTCTTACGATCAAATTAATAACAGCTTCTATGGTGTTAAAATGACTTATGGATATGTCCTTAAATTTGAACCAAATAGGTGTAGGGTATTTCTAAGTCGGTTGCACCGACTGACTGTTTCTTTACTTGTTTAAAAAAAAAATCAGTTTGGATTTATTTATCAATTTAATAACTTGCATAATGTGTAGGTTTACAATTTGATTAAAAATGTATACAATAGTGTAAAGGTTTAAAATATTATGTAAAAGTTTTTATTAAATATGTATTTATTTTCAATCTTTTTAATTGACTTTCCGAGTTAAATTTTTTTAATAATTTTTAAATTTTATTTTTAAGTTTCATCTAGGCAAAAATAATGTAATTAAAATTTTTTTAATACAAATAGTATTGTTATATAAATAAGAATATTTAATTAAATAAAATAAAAACAAGTTTTTATAAATTGATTTTTTCATAAAATTTTAAAAAAAATTTTAATTAATAATTTTCTGAAAGAAATTTTAAGGTTTATGTAGTTAAACTATGAATTGCCTAGCTAAAATTTAAATTGCTGAAAAGTAAAATTTTAATTGGGCTTCTGTGAACATCCGTGGATACAAAAAAAAGAGTTCGTTAAGCCATTAGATATAATACGCAATGCTTATTCCATTATTTTGACATCGGGAGAAGGTTTTCTTAATTAGTAGAAATCTTACACTACCTCGGAAAGGCCAAGTATTTCTGGTACCTTTTAAGTGGTTTGATTCATTCTTAAGGAAGGTTTGAAATGAATGTAACCATCTGATGATAAAAACTTAAGAAATTATAATTTAGAATCTTATTCATGTTAAGTTGGCAATTAAAAACGTTTTTCTCAATTATAAATTTTTAAAATTAAGATGCTTTTAATTTAAGAATATCAAGAAATTTTTTTTTAAGTAAATAGCAGTAACCCAAGAGCTTGCATTGTTATTGGAAAATTACTAACAATTATTTCTATTCGTTCTATTTATTTTGATTCCATCTTAATAGTATAGATTTGGTAGCCATCCAAATGGAAGGACATCAAAATGGGAAAGATGGCACTAATCCTGGCTCCATGATACCAGCCATATGAAGAACCACGAACCAAGGTCTTAAAGATCAAATGAGTTATTTAGAATACATAGGTTCACACCTGATTGTTGGCTGTGATTCTTACGCATAAAACGCTGTGTAGGGAAGCCCAACGTTAACAACAGAGAGTTATATTAACTTCTTGTAGATAATATAAGTACAAATGACCTAACGACTCCAAATAAAGCAAATTAGTATCTATCTGCATCTCGAAATTCGAGGAAAAAGGATAAATTATCGATATGTATATATTTTTACGTATTTTTAAGGCCGGCTTCACATTTAAAAGAAATAATATTTTAATGTTAATAGCCTATCTAAAATAACGCTCTCATTTCGCTCTCATTTCGCTCTCAATACGTAGTTAACAAAGGAGTGTCCACAATGAAATGTACATGACAGCGTTTTTGACATTGTTTTGTTTACAAATTTCATTTACTAAAAAATATTCCTTAGTTTAAAGTGTTTTAGGTATTTTGAATAATGGTTTAATATTATTTAACCCTAGATGGAAAAAAAAAATTAATAATTTTACTAACTTTTTATTCTGATAATATATTTGCCATTTTTCAATAAAAAATATTTTTCAAAGCTCAATTATTTAACATTTCAATACACAGAGAAAGCGCAAAAGTTAAATAACTTTAATGGCTGCGTAATGGCTGCGTCAGGGCCTCGTCTATTTTAGACAATTTCATAGAATTCAATTCATTTAACATAGTTTGACAGATAGTTACGTGTAGAGAGCGAATCGAGAGCGTTCATTGTAGATAGGCTATAAACCGAAGTTTTTATTTGTTAAAAAAAAGTAATACTTTTTCAAGAGGAAAGAAATTTTAAGGCGGGTTTCACATTTTATCAAAATAAATTTGTGGTCTGCATGTGAACTTAGAATTTTTTAAAATAAATAATCGAATTAATTAATTTACTTTCTTTTAAGTAGCTTTAAGGCTTAATACAAAACCTATACTTATATTATACTTAAGACAATATCCTGTGTATCATTGACTTTTATTATTAATTCTATTCAATTTTATTTTTGTAATTATTATTTTCGTATTTAATTTAAAATGTGTCGCATTAATTTAAAATTTTTTAAATGAAAATTTTAATTGTAAAAGGAAAAGAAAAATACAAGGAAAATTGAAAAATCATTTTTGGAAATTAAATGAAATGTAAGAAAACAAAATATAAATTAAAATAAATTAAATATAAAATATAAATAAATAATTTTTTTGTTCTTTTAATAAGTTTATTTTTTTTTATTTTAATACCAATTTATTCGCTTTTAATGATATACAATCGGAAATATTAATTTTTCAATGTTGGAATAATTGTAAATTGCGCAAATATTTTTATTGACAACAATTGAGGAAGTAATAATTAATATTATCAAATATAGCTTTAATATCGCATAGTTATATAATATTATAATTATATAAATGGCACAAATTGCGTTGATTGATACTTTATTGAATAATTGATATTGCAAAAATTAATTAATTATAAATAAATCAGTCGATTAAAAAAAAAAAATGAAGAAAATGATAAACAAAAAATAGATGTCAGTAAAATCTTTTGTAATTACCTTTTAAATTTACATTTATATTAAGTTTTATTTTGATTTCAGAAAATTACAGTTCATAGTAAAATATTATTTTAAATTTTAAAGATTTGCTTGTGAATAATTGTCTAATTTAGAAAAACTGTGTAAGGTGAACCTAAGCTTTAATATTTTATTTTGTGGCATATACAAAATGTCCCAGCAGCCCAGTTAGAACAGATATATTATAAGTTTTGATTGATAATTTAAACTAACATTAAATTTTTAACTAAAAGACTTTAATTCGTTATTGATTTAGTTAATTACTTTTTATTACACTTTTTTCGTGAAATTAATTTACACGGTTAGTCATTAATTTATATGTTATAATTTTTATTAAATATAGTTAACTAAAGTTTCTGAATTTATTTATTCAACAACTTTAAATTTTAATTATTCATTTAATTAATTTTATTACTTTTACTGCACATCAACTTTATTGATATTCACTGCTATCAGGAGAAAAAGAAGAAGTAGAAGAGAGCTAAGACCGATTGGTACGCTCTTTTATAGACTTGAAAACGGAAATTCAATTTACTGATCATAGAACCATGTGTATTCCTTAAAGTTGTATTTAGAAAAACAACATGATCATATGATTGAAATCCCTCTATGTTTTCAAGTAGTAATTAAAAGTATTATGTTAATATATCCAAATTGAATTTATAATTCTTTTTCAAAATCTCCTTGAACAAGGGCACATCCAATTTTTGTTACACTAAATCAGAAGTTAAACTTCACTAAATCAAAAGTAAATACATATTTAATAATTTGTCTAAGAACCTAAAGAATTTAAATATTAACATCATAGTAAAATTTGATTTTAAGAATTACAATTTTAGGTTTCTATCTAGTTCTGTTGATCGATATTAATTTAAGGTATGGATCCAGTTTAATTGAAATATCTTATACTGATATTATACATGAATATAAATTAGAAGATAATAAAATTAAACATACTATCAAGACTTAAAACGATCTCCACATTGTAGGAACTATGATAGGGACTTAAAGAATTCAAAACAAAAAACTACCACTTTAGGTTATTTATATTAATATAAATTAATACTCATGAAGAGTAGGTTTCAAAAAATAATTCTAGTGTCAAGAGGTCTAGAGATTTAGAGATTCTAAGAGTTTCAAATAATTCATCAAAATTTCAAACGATTTTAATGAAATTTGTTATGAATGATTTTGATTTCGCAGGTGGGCCTTGACTCCGGGATCCGGAATGCTCCAAAATCAAATACAAATATATTACAAGAAAAGGAAAATGATATATAATTACTGGGGAAGCATGATATTCGAATTGTCTTAATTAAATTAAACTTTAAAACAAAACTAATATAATAATTTACAATTTTCATGAAAATCAATTTTCACAAAAGAACACCGTGTAAAGTATCAAGTACAAATACGATACGTTTAAAAATGGCTTTAATCCTTAGAACACCTTAAACAAGATTCATGTAACAGATAATGTTGAATATATGCTATAAGTAATGATCCACGTTTATAACTAGATATGTACTAACCATTATACAATAGCTTTAACAATTACTATGTCTAATCTCTTTAATATTTAAAATTTCAAATATTATAAAATTTCATAAAAATAAATAAAATACAAATTAAATTCTTTAAATTTTTAAATCTTTAATAAAAATTTTTTTAATACTTTGTTAAAAAATTTAATAACAAGTATTAAAGTAAATTTTAGAATGAGGCATGAAATATTATGTTGCCATTTCCTTTGTTTCCAGAAAACGAATTATCTAATAAAGACAACAAAAAGAACAAAATCATTTCTTCTAGCAATTACAAATACTTTTAAAGGCATAAAATACAAAAACAAAAATTATATGATCCATTTATTTTATCTTAATATAAAAAATATATAATTTTATTACAAATACAAACAAAATAATAATACCAATTAAATTCCCTTCAATAAATTCTTCTCGATTCCCTTAAGCAATAAAATAATAAAAAAAAAAAAAATAAAAAACAAAAATTGTAAAAACTCAGCAGATTTAAAGTTAAAGTAAAATTTTTAAAAATTATTTTGAATTCAACTAAGTTAACTAATACAAGAAAACGAAAACGACAGAACTACACGGCTTTGCGAACTAACGTCTGAATGAACTAATCACAGAACTGCAAATGAGCTAAGTCCAGAAAAATAGTTTTTTGGCGTGAGCAACATTCCATTCTGGTGCTATTTCATTCCTTTCTGATGGCATTTAATTCCATTCTACTGGTATTTCATTATATTCTGACGTTAGTTCATGGAATTCTGGCGTTAGTTCATGGCGTTCCGATGTTAGTTCATCGCATCCTTTCATTAGTTTATATTTTTTTAATTAATTTATAAACTAACGCCAGAGTCAAAGCTCGTCTGACCTCAGTTAATTTTCAGTTCTGTTCAGTTATTCATTCTGGCAGTAGTTCTCAGGACCAACGAACCATACAAAGTAAATAAAATAAAACAAGTAAAGAAACAGTCAGTCGGTGCAACCGACTTAGAAATACCCTACACCTATTTGGTTCAAATTTAAAGACATATCCATAAGTCATTTTAACACCATAAAAGCTGTTATTAATTTGATCGTAAGACATAGCTAACCAAATTAACTTTATAATACTAAAAACATTTTCTAATTATATTATCTATTAAAAAATATTACAAATTCTTACTAATTTGTCTATTTAAAAATATTCAAAAACAAGCAAACTTGAAATAAATGAAAATATATTTATTCCAATTCAATTACAAAATGAAAAAATTCTAATTATTAAATTTTGTGATAAAAAGATAATCAAAGCATAATATATTTAATAATCCAAATTTTTAAAAATTGCAATTATTTTAAGTGGTTAGTTTATATACCTAATAGAAAAGCTTACAAACGCAAAATATGCAATAAATGTATTTCTAAAATACAATTACAAATTTAGACCTTTTCATATAATTCATTTAAATATTCAAATAAATTTTACATAAATGCAGCCAGTACCTTTGAATATAGCTGAACCACTACAATTAAGTCTAGATTTCGGAGACACATAGGACATAGGAAATATATTCTTTGGCTTTGAAATTAAACTCAACCAGAACCAATTCCCATGGTACTTTCATTACTAGTAACCTAGAGTTTAAATCTCATCAAAATACCGGCATTATTTTTTGAGTTATGGTGTTTTAAGATATATGTTTGTTAGTCCTTGAACTTTTCAAGGGTTTAAATCTCATCAAAATACCGGCATTATTTTTTGAGTTATGGTGTTTTAAGATATATGTTTGTTAGTCCTTGAACTGTTTCAAGTTACTATTTTTATTAATTTCGAAAATATGCTTTAAGGTCCTCGGAACTGAGTGCCTGGTCCCCGACCCACTAGTCCAATGGGGTCCAAATTTCAAAGACACTTACGCAATAGGAAGGGACACCCTGATACCAAATTTGGAAGTTATATCTTCATTGGTTTCGGAATTACGCTAGTTTGGCCTAAATTCGATAAAAAAGTTCTCAGTTCCGAACCCATTGTCCAATCCTCACCGTACGTAATCACCGCCGTAGTTTCATTACCAATAACCTACAGCACAAATTTTATGAAGATAGCCTCATTAGTTGTTGAGTTATCGTGATTTTTAATATATGTTCGTTATCCCTGACCCCGACTAAAAGGTCCAGAATCTGAACCCATGGGCTGATTTCGCCCTTATACAGCCCGCGCTTTACTTATAGTACTAGTTAACACTTGTACACAATTTAAACGATCTATCTTAATTTTAAGTAACTATTTTTAGTAATTTCGATTATAAGCTTTTAAAACTTGGGAGGTCTGAGAGGGGTACTGAACCACCACTCCAATTGATCCCTAATTAAGGGAACACGCAAGAGATAGTAAAGAACACCCTTGTGGCAAATTGGAAGCTTCTACATTTTTTCAAGTTGTTATCTTTATTAATTTTAAAGATATGTTTTAAGGTCTTCGGAAATGTGTGGCTGGTCCCCGACCCAGTAGTCCAATGGGACCCAAATTCTCAAGACACTTAGGAGATAGGAGGGGACACCCTGATACCAAATTTGGAGGTTCTATCTTCATTGGTTTCGGAATTATGCTTCTCAATTTCGATCAAAAAGTTCTAGGTTCCGAACGCATGGTCCAATCCCGACCTTACGGAATCCCCGAAGTAGTTTCATTACTAGTTACCTACAGCACAAATTTGATGAAGAAAGCGTCATTAGTTGTTGAGTTATCGTGATTTCTTATATATGTTCGTTAGCCCTTCGATCGATTAAAAGGTCCAGAATCCGAACCCATGGGCCGATTTCGCCCATATGCAATCCCCGCCGTACTTTCAGTCCTAGTAACCTACAGTTAAAATTTCATCAAGATAGCTCCATTATTTTTTGAGTTATCGTGCCTACGGACGGACGGACGGACGGACGGACGGACATGGCTATATCGACTAAGGCGGTCACACTGATCACAAATATATATACTTTTCCATATCTAGCTCGCTTCCTTTAGGTGGTTACAAACACCATACCAAAGTTAATATACCCCTTTACCTATTCTATAGGTGTAGGGTATAAAAATATACATTATGTATCTATAGATATTTTATGCTATAAAAATTAAATTCAAACTTATTTAATTTTAATGAAAAAAAAAAAAATTTACAAAAAAATTGAGACAAAATACATAAACAACAAAAACATTTTTTTTTTCTTTTCGTAAATCAACATTAAATTTACTTTTAGCCATTAAATAACATATTTTTTTTTTTTTTTTTCATTTTATAACACGAACTTCGAACTTCCAAAGATTGGATAAAGTGTACTTCGAAAAAAAAAAAATAAAAACATTTTTTCCCCAAAAGCATTTTTATACATTGTAAAAAATAAACAAAAAACGAAAATTAAAATAAAAATACAAAAATACCGTTATACTCGTCATAATGAAATTTTTTTTTATAACCAACAAACGTCAAAAATAACTGTTTTTATGTTCACATAACAACGAGCAACAGCAGTATCATAATCGCAGCTTTTAAAATCATTATGATTCAACCAATAAAGGAGAGTGTAGCTGGTAATGGTAATACGCATCAACAAATCAAAAATAAATGATTAAACAGGGGTTTTACCGTTACCTCAGTAACAAAATGTTCCTAGGAATTATTTATAAAGTTTTAACATGAATAAGTATGAATTATTTAAACTTCGACACAATATGTAATATAGTTTAATCATATCTTGATTGTTTAAAGGTAATTCCTAGACTGTAAGTGTTTTTGACGCTGCTTACAGTCTGGGAATTACCGTTCGGGAATAATTCTTGCAATAAATTCTAATTTATCTAGGAATTACCGTTAAATAGTCCACCAGTACTCTATATCATAATCATCAAATGTTAATTGAAAAAAATACAAAATTCCAAAGCGATATCCCTCTTCTAGTCCTGTTAACTGCATGTTTTAATGTTCAAGGAATTACCGTTAAGCAAAAAAATGTTTAAATCTATCAGCAGGACCACCACGTTATCGTCAAATGTTAAATGATAGGAATATAACATGTGTGAAAGGAATACGTTGCCTGTTAATACGTTGTATTCATGTTCATCAACAGATTAGGGGCTGTAAATCGGAAATAAGCTAATAATAGTTGTCTTCATATTGAACATTATCTAAATCTATCTTTAGATATAATCAAATTTTACTATAGCAATTAAATGAGCAATGGGTATTTTATTTTCCACTGTATACTATTCTCAGTTAATATATTCTATTGCAGTAGAAAAATTAATTAAAAAATTTAATTCAAAAGGTACTGTATTTTTTCTAACCTAACTTATGGTTTTACTGCAAAGTGCAACAGACAATATAAATCAAAATAAAACTCATGTTTTATTAAATACAACGACAAACTCAAAGTTCAACGCGTAAATAAAAATGATGAACAACCAAACACCATTTAAAATGTGAGCAATAAGAATCAAAAAAAAAAAGCGAACAAATGTTGGTAATGGAAATTTTATGAAGGAACTCTAAACAACTAAACACCACCAAATCTCAGCCACCTCCAGCTTTTTCTCTCGTAATAAAAATCAGAGCACAATATACTTAATTCTTTTTTTGTTTTTCTTTTATTTTTTTTAATTTTCACTTAAATGGAAAATTGTGAAAATGGCACATAAAACAAAAGAAAAATGATGCAGAAAAGATGAAGAAGAACAAACATTTTATATTTATTTCTCTTTCCTTTTTTTCTAAAAGGGAACAAAAAATTAATAACTTGGGACGAAAAGACTTAAAACAGTGTAAAGAAATCATGAAGAAAATTATCGTTTTTAATTCAATACGATATTGTTTACAATATATATATGTACGTGTATCGTTTGTATATAGTAAATATGTAGCATTAATAAAAATAATTTGCCACTTTGCCAAGTACCGTTATTAATCCCATCCAAATTCCAGAAGCAAAAAAGCAAAGAACCATCGAATTCCAGAAGACAATTTAATATTGTATAATAGTCGTAATTTTTATTTCTGTATAATAATATTGATAACTAAAGCATCTAAACGGGGTCGGGTACTATATATTGGTTTTTAAAATCTCGAAAATTATAATGTCGTTTTTTTTTCAATTTGAAAACCAAAGTCTCTTTTCTTGCTATAAATTCTTTTAAAAATTCATTGAGTTATATTATGATGCATTTGAATGGTTTGGCAACGAAGACCTACATTTTAAATTGCAGATTTTAATTTTCATCAAAAAGGGGACAATCCTGGCTTTAGAACAATTCTAAAACTTGTCTTAATTAGGAATTTTGCATATCAACATTCTGGAAAAAGCGCATATCTCTGCTTTTGAATCCATCTCTGAAATCACTCCGAAATCAGAATCTCTCAAATTATTTATGATTAATATTATGGAAAAGGTGGCAATATTCTGAATTCGTAACCAACTCTAGGTTTTTTATATTTTACATGGATGTTAAAAAAGTTACCAAGAAGTACTGAATTTTGCTTATGAGGGGCTGCCGCCTCCGAACTACCGCTACTTAACTTGGAGTTGGACTTTAAATCCAAAGCTCGAATCAGAAAACTGTACCTATGTGAATTTGACACATCTTTCTCATACTTGTATCAAGAGCTGCCGCCTCCAAACCTACGTAATATAATTATTGAGAACTTCCACACCTCCCTACTTTGAACCTTGCAAATGCATGCCTTTTTTTGATCTGGTAAGATTTGGAATTTCGAGATTTTAAAAATTGAAATTTTTATTTTCGAAATTTAAAAAAAAAATTAGATTTTGATTTGCAAGATATTAAAAATCGAGATATCGTATTGCCACCATCCAAAAACCCATGTTGCGAGTAAGGTCAGTATAAAGAACATCAGCAATAATAATATTTTAAATGTAAGTAAAAATGGAGTACCCAAACAATATGAGCAGGAAGTTAAACAAACAATGGATAGAATAGAAGCAATCAATAACAAAATATCCAATTACATGATCTGATAATATCGATAACAAATATTACACCGTTATATACATTTTTTTTTGTTTTCTTTTTTATTAAATTTAATTCTAGAATTGAAATTGAGCGGGAAATTTCCAGAAGAACTTGTAGAAGCAGAGAATACTATTTAGAAATACATACATTGAAAATGTGAATATTGTGGAGGATATGTTGAAAAATTTCTATTATAAAAGAGAAAGAGAAAGATATAAAAATTATGTTTATTTTTATTGTTTATTATTATTTTGTTTATATTAGAAAGAGATGGGAAATTACTTAATAAGATTGTGTATAATGAATAGGGATGCCTTAACATCCTACTCGTTTTGTAGTTTAATTGGATTTAATTTAATGTGCGACGAATTTTTGTCTATCAAAAAATATTTTATGATCTGAAAAGCGTTTTGCAGTTTCATAAGTTGGATTTTTCTATTGGAAGTTTAAAAATATTTTGAAAAGGCTTTTAGTACCTTGAATAGTTATTATTAATTTAAGATGTGTTTACTTTGGAGGTGTACGAAACATTAAGGGCTATGCCAACCACATTCCCTAATGCTAATAGCTAAAAAGTAACTCCTAAGGGCTAGGGGTTATCTCTTAATAAAAGGTTTTTTTCATCGAATTTGAGTGTAAATTACATTAAAAACCATGGAAATTTGTGGAAATCCACTGACCACATATTTTGAGCAAAAATACTTATATTGATTGTACGCAAGTCTTCTGTTATGGCTGTTTAGCCCGTTTCGACACTATAATGTTTTGCTTTTCCAGCTCCGCTGTCTAATACAGGGTATGAAAGAATGGAAGGATGGCTCTGGTAAAATGGAATGATTCGTTAATATATTCAGCAAATTTATTATCCAGCTATTTCGATATTTTGTCGTCTTTTCGTACTTAATTAAAAACAGTTAAACCGAGTGCCTTGAAATTAAGTATTTTGTATTACTTCTTGACAGTATTGTTGACTTTAGGAATAGACTCGGAATTTGTTAACCTTTTTTGAGATAACGTTTTGTAATTAATTTTGTTTCCTTGCTCCGAACTAAGCTCTCATCAGAATCAATCAGAAAAATGATTGGACAAAATATTTTCAATCTGGTGCAGTACATTCTCTTTTAAAATTAAGCTTAGTTTCTGTGGCATTTCTAAATTGAATCTACCGGACCGGGAACTTGTGTGCTGATATATAAAATTATGTCTAGAAATTTATTATGGCCTTTAAGTATTTTGTGTCAATTTAAATGCAATTTACAATGCTCAGTTCTAGCAGTGTTTGAAACTCTGAATCTAATTAAGTTTATGTTCTCTTCAATACAAAAATATGCATAATTTTAAAGAATATAGAAATTAATCTGTAAAATTTTGAATTAGATTCTATTTACTAAACATGAATCGAAAAATTAAAATACATGTCTTCAAACTTACGTATTAAATTTATACTTAAAAGATATATCGATAACAAGATAAATAGAACAACAATTTTCACTCCATTCTGAATTTAAAGATAAAATTTACTGTATAAATTGAACACGGGCTAACAAAAGCATTTTTGTGAAATGTGAACCAAAGCATTAGTAGATCAGTGCGTAACAAAAACTGTAGAAGGATGAGAAATTAAAAAAAAATAAATCTAATAATAAAACGTTGCACGATTAGGTTTTCACCATAAAATAGAGTTTTTAAAAGGCTGGAAATTCAATTTTATGACAAAAAGGAATGTTTTGTTAATTTTTTATTTTTAACTAAATGCAGGCGTTATTTGAGTTCCCATTGAAAATGTTCAATAGAAGTTGTTTATAATATTTTCTTTTCAATAAAAGCTAGTATAGGAGTAGACTATTATAGTATCTAATAAAGCTATCATATGAGATTAAGTATATGAGATTTAGTAGAAAAAATTTATATTAATTGGCTTTAAGATTCATATAACTTTTTCTTCATCAAAATTTAATAGTCGATATGATTAAAAATTGAAAAAACGAAGTTTATCACTCCTCTTTACAGTACGTTCAATATTAATATTTATGTCTTTTAATTTAGAATAATATATCTATCAAATTTAATTATATTTCATCTTGGAAGTAAGTAAAAGTTTTTCTATTTGTTTTTGTTAAATGCTGTTTAAGGAACTCTTAACTGCTGGTCTTACAATTTTTTGTACAATTTTGGAAAGGTCTTGTGGACAAAACCCCTAATGAATTTCGCAGATATACGTTCTACGAGGGACAATACTAATGTCACAAGCACAACGTACTACGAAAGGCTTTATTATTACAACAAAGTACTACGAGGGATAATACTAACAACACAACGTATTACGAGAGATTCTACTCGTGTCACAACGTTTTACGAGTGACATTACTAGTGTCACAACTGTATATGTCTTTAATCAATTATTTTTCAAAATAGTATTTTATTAATTTCAATTAAATAAATATTATAATAATTTTATAAGTACTTCCATTAAAAGTTATCTCTGTATCTGTGAGTTATATTTTTAAATGAAAATATTTGTTCATATTTTTTATTAATTAAATTTTTTTTTGTGTGTGGAAATATTAAAGAACTATTGTTATGCCATTAATTTGTACAAAACGAGAATTTACTTTTGAAAAATTGTAATCCAGAACTCTTCAAATTTGAAGTCACCACAGCTCTACCCATGGTTCCATTTACCAAACTGAACTTACAATTACTAAATTAAATGTCTTCACACTTCAATATGAAGAAACTGAAAATACTTTAGTGAAGTTCCAGATAAAATTTTGAAGTCGACTTATCTCTTAATCCAATCATAAATTACTTAACGATATTGTAACCGTGCCTAATGGCCTAAACACGATTAAGTTGTTTAAAAAGCTTTGATAAAAATTAAACCTCAACAATTATTTTTACGCATTAAAAATCAAAATTAAAACGCAAATTACTCTATGACATTTTACTTACATTTTGTAGATAACTGTATTTGTTAACATTTAACCTAACATTTCCCTAAAAATCGTTTTTTGTTTTTAATATTTTGTTTTTTTTTTTAATTGTTCTGTTGTTTAAAACAACAAAAAACCAAACAAGAGAAATAATGTAAACCATGCCATTTTTTTCAAATTACAAAACAAAAAACACTATCTTAACCAATATAACAGTAAATCCCCACTTATATTTTGTGTTAACGTCACAACAATAACAGGCAACATGTATTAACCTCATTGTTATTTACACAAAATAAAAAAATATAAAAATAAAATAAAAAAAAAAAACCGAATGCTTTTATTCACCGGATATGCATAAACTTAACTTTAGAAAAAAGTACGCGTTTTAAAAATTCATTCCATGCCCCCTTTTCTTGTATCATTTCTGGCTTTCAATGTTTTTTTAAACGAAATTGCTCAACTAAAAAGTGATGAAAAAACTATTTACGGCACAACTTTCCTCTTTTCATCACTTCTTGAAAAAAATTCACCACAATTTTTTAATAAAAAAATTTATTTTTACTTTTTTCTTTTTGTAATGCAAGGTTGACAGCGACACTGCATTACACCGCATACCTAGATTTTGTGTTCATATATGGTATTCTGTTTTTTTTTTCTTTTTTTTTGGAAAGAATTTTCTACAAAATGCATTTTCTTTTAAAAAATAACAAAAAAAAACCAAAAATTAAGAACACATAAAATTAAATAAGAAGAACATATTTTAACCCTTAAGTTGGTTTGAAGGGTCAACTGAGTCGGTATTTAGTACAAATTAAACAAATTGGTTAATTGAATACGAGCACTGAAGAAGTCTGCATGTCGTAGATGAAATACTGGTATTTGAAAAAATAAATAATTTTAATTAATTTAATAGGAAAAAAATTCGTTGTTTCCGTCACTTATTTATTTCTTTCGCATACATTTCACTCAACCGCACAATAATATATTAATTAAACAACCTGTTGTTTAGATACTGCACTGAATTATTAGTAATTCTCATGTTTCGCCGCTATTTGTTATCATCAAATAATTTATTTTAAGGATCATTCCAAGATTCTAATAAGAATAAAAGATTAAGCCTCTTTAGCTCGATAGCGAAATCAAAGCTAAAATAGGTATATGAGCTGTTGAGTAATTTCTGTTAATTAGAAATTATGATTAGATTATAATAATTATGTTCAATCTCTTTCTTTATTAAATAACTGTAAATCCTTTTTAGAATTTATTTTTATAGAAGCTTCTAAATATCTTTTTAGCATATTATTTTAACAACTGTAAAAAGCAATCATTGTATATAAAATATTAGAAATAGTTAAGCGACACATGGAATCATTCCGAAATCAACACTGATAATATGTGGTACAAGTACAAAATACACATATTATTACTTCTATCAATAAAAAGATAAGATTCTAACTTAAAAGTGTTTTAGTAGAATATGATACCCATTTGATTATTTTTCTCAAAAATATTTGCAATAAGTAGGTCACACAGATCACTACCCCTGGCTAGGACAGCTGCGGTAAATTTATTTTAATATCTATAAAATATTTAAAAACAATCAACCAATCATTCCACAGATTTATACTAATAATTAGAAATGCTAATTGATTTCGCAGTGCCTTATAACATGATTAAGTGTAAGACGCCACTAAACTATAAATTGGCATATCATTTAAATGATAATATTAAAACCTGTTTAGGTCCAGATAAAGTCACAGGAACAAAACTGTCATTTTTCAAATTACTAAAACAGATAAATTAAAAGATTATTAATTACCTAATAATTTTATGAACCTCCAATTTTTTTAACTAAATGAAATACATAAATTTGGACACAAGCAGTATTCTATAAAAACACCATTTGACACTTAAGGGTTAAACAAAATTTTTTACAACGCAAAACGAAAGAATTAAAAAACAACAACAAAAAAAATAAAAAATTTTATAACAAAAATATTCGTAAAACAAGTGATGAAAAAAAACCAAGGGTTTTTAAAAAAGCACATTTTCAAATTTATATTGTATTACATACTGAGTTTAACTTTGGAAATATTTACTTGGAAATAGTTACTGCTTAATTATAAAATTTACTGCTAACAGTAAAGTTTTTATTTTAAATTTGTTATAGCCCTTCAATGGAGAAGGTTTCCAATTTTCTTAAGGATCTAACTTCATCAAACTGCCCCCCCCCCCCCTCCGACCCCCTTCATTTTTTTAGGTTCTAGGAATTAAATTGTGAATTCCATAAAAATTTGGAATTTTACTTAGAATTATACAATCTAAGCAAAAATGGGTAAAACTGAGTGTCACTTTCTTCAATTTAAGGAACCCCTTTTAAATTTAAGAAAAACCTTTAACATATGTTAAAATATAATGTTGGGCCTTTAAATTTTGTATATTAATAAAAAAAAAATTTGACAGGTATTCAAATTACAGGTGCTTAAAAATAGCAAAATTTAAATTTTCGAGCTCTTATAGCTCCTAAACAAGGGGCTTGACAAAAAAATTTTGTTAACCGACTCCTACTAGTATTTGAGGATCTAACTTCTCCCAAAATTTCAGGATCCTATCTTAAACCGTTTAGAAGATATATGGGACCAAAAATTTTGCAAAAATTGAGTTTTATATAATGGTAAATTTTAGTACCGTATGGCAACCCTATACATTAGAGCGACATATTTTTGTAAAGCCTATAAAAGCAGCTCTCTTCTATCGTTTTTCGATTGAAAATAAACCTAACAGAACTCTTGTTATATCAATTGAAATATAGGGCTTTTTTGGAATTTGCAGGGCCTGTAGCTTCGTCACCCTTCAAAATTAAGAAAAACCTTTGACACATGTTTAAATATAATTCGAGATCTTTGAATTTTGTATATCACTAAAAAAAAATTTGGACAGGTATTCAAGTTACAAGTGTGTAAAAATTGCAAAATTTCAATTTTCGAGCCCTTATAGCTTCTAAACATGGGGCTTGACAAAAAAATTTTGTTAACCGACTCCTACTAATTTCTGAGTATCTAACTTCTCCCAAAATTTCAAGACCCTAGCTTGAACCGTTTAGAAGATATGTGTGACAAAAAATTTTGTAAAAATTGAGTTTTGTGTAATGTTAAATTTTAGTACAATATGGCAACCCTAAACATTTGCCTTTTAAATATTTATAAAGCCTATGAAACCAGCTATCGTTTGCCGTTTTCACATTGAAAATATATCTAACAGAACTCTTGTTATAACAAATTAAATATAGGGCTTTTTCCAACTTTGGGGGGCTGTAGCCCCGTAACAGGTGGGGCTACAGAAAAAAATTCTTCTACGAAATTATTTTTTTTGTAATACCTACTAGTGGCTAAAACTTCTCTTCTCTATTTCAAACGATGTAAAAGTTTTTGTAAACATACGGACAGACGGACAGACGGACAGACGGACAGACGGACAGACGGACAGACGGACGGACGGAGTGAAGCTATATAGGCACATTTTTACAAAATTCTTTAAAAATGTGCTAAAAATAATACATATTATATATGTCAAGTTTGTTTTAAAGGATCTAGAATACGAGTGCAATGCAAGAATAAAAAAAGTAAGAAAAGTAGAAAAGCCGTTTACATGACTATGTATTCATTCATATTCGCAAAAAAAAAAAAACAAAAAATAACTGTACTGTAACATTTACTTACTAATACATAAAACTACTTAAGAAAAATTCAAACTATATAAAAATTATCAAAAAAAAAAAAAATCGGAAACAAGGATAAGGAATTCTTTTTATAGCAATTGTTCCTTTATGCATGAAAGGACTTTTTTTGAAAAAAATTCCAAAAAACACATTATAAACTTACATACTTGTACACAATTTATAATACGCACACAAAAAATACAAAAACAAAAATACCACTAATACGTGGAAATATATTAAATAAGAGTATCCCAGAAAAAAAAGACAAAAAACCATTTGGAAAAGAAAAAGAAAAAGAAAAGAGACAAAAAATAGAAAATAAGAAAGGTAGGTAGAGAGAATTCTAGAGTAAGAAAAGAAATAAAACAAAATAAAAAATGACATTCTTTGTGCATGTAAAATGCATTTTTAAAAGTTACAATTTAAAGCCTTTAAGAAAAAAAGATAAAAGAAAACAGAAAAGTACTGTGATATTTTTCATTGTTTGTTTCATTTTTTTTTTTGACTCTACAGTTTTTTTTTTGTGCTTTTTATTCATGCACCTTAAAATCAGAACACATGTAGTGGATTCCATTACTAAATACTTCTTAATACATATGAATATATCAGCTAACCCAAGAATAAAAGAGGATAAAGAATAAAATGGATAAAAAACCTTTCGGTGTTAAAGGAGAGAAAGAGAAGGCGAGAAGATGAAAACAAAGAAAAAAAGCGTTAGGTTAAAAGAAAAAAAAATTTAAATTCAAAAGGATAACGTGAGATTCGTTTTTTATTTTACAGTTATATAGAGCATTATGTCAATCGTTTTTATATAGTAAAGTTTATATATATATATATATGTAAATTTGGTATATATATTATATACTTACATATGCACATATTTTGAAAATTGGTAATGTATTTAATAACATTTTATATACATATACCACTAGTTGTACAATATATACGATGTGTATGACATTATGACATTTATTGAAAAAAAAAAAAATGTATACAGTGTTAGTCAAAAATCAGAATGGTGACGAGATTGTTAGCAGAAAAATTGAAAGGTTCTGGTTCAAAAACCAAGATTTTTCATGGGATTCAATTTTAGTAAAACAATCTTTATTTAATATTAAAGGTTCACAACAATTTATTTAAAGTGGAAAATGATATTTGGTAAAATTTATAAGTAGTATAATAAAATATAATGTAAGTTTTGACAGTTGACTTTGACAGTAATTTCTGACAGATTTAATATAAAATTAATAAAAATTTTCTGACATGGGATGCATCATTCGGCAGAAAAAAGATACTTCCTTTACTTCTTACACACTTTTTGGAAATATTAACAAGAGGTTCACAAGCAACTGGTGGGTGTGGCATGTTAGAAACAAATATATAGCGAAAACGTTTTGCGTAAACCTGTAATCTATATTGGTGATGTGACATTTTATATAAACTAGTATGTCCATGCACCTCGAAATTCCAAGAGGGAAAAAAATTATATGAATACTATTTTTAAATGTCTGAGTACGGAAATATTGGAAAAATATTATTTAGAATGACATGCATTCGTATTGAGACTTGCATGAAATTCGGTTGGTAATTGGCCAATTTTTATGATTTTCAAATTAAATATTATGATTTGCAACTTAAATGCTTCTTTTGCTTCTACAATGTGAAAAGTTACGTAAAATGTACGAAAAAGGCCGACGGGATTGTATTTCATGATGCATGTATTTCATATGTAGTATAGTCATAATGATGCAAAAATCCTTAAAATTAAATGTGCTTATACATTCTATAATAACCTTATCAAAAACACTAGGAAACGTTTAGTCATATTTTGTATAATAAAGCTTTTATAGAACTTTAATAAAATTACTTAAACAGGGTTTTAGTAGAATTATATATGCATACCTTGCGCTGCGTTAGAATTCGTTTATATTGAAGTTGCGATAAGCGATAAGAGCGTCGATAAGAGCATAGCGTAGAAAACAATATACATGATTTTAATAGAGGTGTTAATATTGGAGCATCGCTTTGATTATCAATAAAAAATATAAATTTTTTTACATTATGCTCGACGATAACTTTTATCACTTTAGCGCAGCTCCAACATAAAGCCACCCTTAGAGACGCCCTATATTTGTGCGTAAAAGCCGTTTGATATTTCCATTTCGGAGACGTATGACTTTAAAAAATTCTGCTTGCCACCTTAAAAGAAGGTGTTTATAACTCTTTAAGCTATTATAACTTCCTGGACTGGACTCAATGGATTATATTTTATATAATGGATTATATAAAATATAATCCATTGCATATTTCAAAACCACAAATTTATGTTATTGTATTTTACTCCGTCAAAAGGAAAAGTAATCTTTTTTAAAGACACCCTCGACTTTCCTAAAACCTTTCCTAAAATATTTTCAAATATAGAGTATGTCAACATTTGGTTTACAATTTCTGATAATAATAAATACGTACAGTAACTATAAAAGAATACTATACACTTTTAAGGGTACCTATGGAATAAAGTTTGCTTTTTGTGTTATTCCTAACACTATGCAAATTTAAAAGATTAAGTATACTGAATTTTTTCACATATGACAGAGACAAAAGACAAAGTTTTATTTTGTTTTTATAGTTAAAGTATGAAATAAAAAAAAAAAAGTTTTACTTTACATACGGCTTATGTACGAGAGAATACGTTTTGCAGTATGCTTAAATATTTTTTGGTTTTTTTTTAAGTTTTAGTTTTAAAGTATAAAAGAGGAAACACACACAATAATGGTTAATATAAACTTGCAACTTGAGTTCCAAAAAGCAACATATGTCCTTCTTGTTTAAAAAAAAAAAAACAACACATACAAACATAATAAATATGTATGTATGAGTTTTTTCTTTTTTTTTTTGAATTTTAAGTATAGTTTAAAAAAGTTTTTTATTTGTTGTTTTATTCTCATATTTGACTTCGACAAACACACCACCATTATTCGAATTAGTTCTTTTTGGTCAATTTTTTTTTAAAAAGTTGTTGAAAAACTTTTTTTTTTTTGTC
This sequence comes from Dolichopus griseipennis, assembly GCA_963082915.1. Classification (NCBI taxonomy): domain Eukaryota; kingdom Metazoa; phylum Arthropoda; class Insecta; order Diptera; family Dolichopodidae; genus Dolichopus; species Dolichopus griseipennis. The sequence continues at coordinate 8,957,932 of OY720443.1, read as the reverse complement.
TGAATTTATAAAAAAAAATTTAAATTTTATTTTTTTTTTTTTTTGTGATGTCAAAAAGTCACAATTAAATACTTTTAAAAAACATGATTTTTATTTTTTATCTGTTTTTTTTATACCCTACACCTATAGAATAGGTAAAGGGGTATATTAACTTTGGTATGGTGTTTGTAACCACCTAAAGGAAGCGAGCTAGATATGGAAAAGTATATATATTTGTGATCAGCGTGACCGCCTTAGTCGATATAGCCATGTCCGTCCGTCCGTCCGTCCGTCCGTCCGTCCGTCCGTCCTTCCGTCCGTCCGTCCGTCCGTCCGTCCGTAGGCACGATAACTCAAAAAATAATGGAGCTATCTTGATGAAATTTTAACTGTAGGTTACTAGGACTGAAAGTACGGCGGGGATTGCATATGGGCGAAATCGGCCCATGGGTTCGGATTCTGGACCTTTTTATCGATCGAAGGGCTAACGAACATATATAAGAAATCACGATAACTCAACAACTAATGACGCTTTCTTCATCAAATTGGTGCTGTAGGTAACTAGTAATGAAACTACTTCGGGGATTCCGTAAGGTCGGGATTGGACCATGCGTTCGGAACCTAGAACTTTTTGATCGAATTTAGGCCAAACGAGCATAATTCCGAAACCAATGAAGATAGAACCTCCAAATTTGGTATCAGGGTGTCCCCTCCTATCTCCTAAGTGTCTTGAGAATTTGGGTCCCATTGGACTACTGGGTCGGGGACCAGCCACACATTTCCGAAGACCTTAAAACATATCTTCAAAATTAATAAAGATAACAACTTGAAAAAATGTAGAAGCTTCCAATTTGCCACAAGGGTGTTCTTTACTATCTCTTGCGTGTTCCCTTAATTTGGGATCAATTGGAGTGGTGGTTCAGTACCCCTCTCAGACCTCCCAAGTTTTAAAAGCTTATAATCGAAATTACTAAAAATAGTTACTTAAAATTAAGATAGATCGTTAAATTGTGTACAAGGATTAACTAGTACTATAAGTAAAGCGCGGGCTGTATAAGGGCGAAATCAGCCCATGGGTTCGGATTCTGGACCTTTTAGTCGGTGTCAGGGATAACGAACATATATTAAAAATCACGATAACTCAACAACTAATGAGGCTATCTTCATGAAATTTGTGCTGTAGGTTATTGGTAATGAAACTACGGCGGTGATTACGTACGGTGAGGATTGGACAATGGGTTCGGAACTGAGAACTTTTTTATCGAATTTAGGCCAAACTAGCGTAATTCCGAAACCAATGAAGATATAACCTCCAAATTTGGTATCAGGGTCTCCCTTCCTATTGCATAAGTGTCTTTGAAATTTGGACCCCATTGGACTAGTGGGTCGGGGACCAGGCACTCAGTTCCGAGGACCTTAAAGCATATTTTCGAAATTAATAAAAATAGTAACTTGAAACAAATGTAGAAGCTTCAAATTTGGCCCAGGGTGTTCTTTACTATTTCTTCCATGCCCCCCTAATTTGGGATCATTTGGAGTGGTGGTTTAGGACCTCTCTTAGACCCCCAAATGTGTAAAAGCTTATCATCGAAATTAATAAAACTAGTAACTTAAAATTAAGATAGAACGTTCCAATTGTATACAAGGGTTAACTAGTATTGAAAGTATGACGGGACTGCATATGGGCGAAATCGTACCATGGTTTGGAGTTCTGGAACCCTTGACAAGTTCAAGGACTAACAAACATATATCTTAAAACACCATAACTCAAAAAATAATGCCGGTATTTTGATGAAATTTAAACTCTAGGTTACTAGTAATGAAAGTACCATGGGAATTGGTTCTGGTTGAGTTTAATTTCAAAGCCAAAGAATATATTTCCTATGTCCTATGTGTCTCCGAAATCTAGACTTAATTGTAGTGGTTCAGCTATATTCAAAGGTACTTGCTGCATTTATGTAAAATTTATTTGAATATTTAAATGAATTATATGAAAAGGTCTAAATTTGTAATTGTATTTTAGAAATACATTTATTGCATATTTTGCGTTTGTAAGCTTTTCTATTAGGTATATAAACTAACCACTTAAAATAATTGCAATTTTTAAAAATTTGGATTATTAAATATATTATGCTTTGATTATCTTTTTATCACAAAATTTAATAATTAGAATTTTTTCATTTTGTAATTGAGTTGGAATAAATATATTTTCATTTATTTCAAGTTTGCTTGTTTTTGAATATTTTTAAATAGACAAATTAGTAAGAATTTGTAATATTTTTTAATAGATAATATAATTAGAAAATGTTTTTAGTATTATAAAGTTAATTTGGCTAGCTATGTCTTACGATCAAATTAATAACAGCTTTTATGGTGTTAAAATGACTTATGGATATGTCCTTAAATTTGAACCAAATAGGTGTAGGGTATTTCTAAGTCGGTTGCACCGACTGACTGTTTCTTTACTTGTTTTTTATTACTTTTGTTTGTTCATTTTTCATATTTTTTTTGCTATAGAATGTGTGTTATTAGTTTGTAAATATAAATATTTTACAATTTTTTTTTTGTAATATAAGTATATTTTTTTTTTTTTTAACCCATTAAAAGCTAATTTTCATATGAATGTACTTTTGATTATATTTCAAAATCTCACCTTAATCTCACCAAACTGCCTTAAATATACTAAAACTTTGTATTTGAAATTTAACTCATTCCTAGATTTTACTTATAATCATCCCCATCACAATTCTTTGAATATTTACACTGTACATTTCAAATTTTATATAATCTGTTTAAGTATATATTAATTCAAAAAGTATATCCGAACTTTTAAATTAAACAAGATTACATGGTTCCCAGTTCCCAAATCCTAACCCTCGTTCCCAATGCCGATCCTAAAAACCAAACAACGCATATAATATGTCTCTACGGTACTTAGAAGGGATGGGGTTTTAGTTGAAAACGCCATACAGTGATTTTAGACAGCTTTGGATGCTTTCCAACAACCCTCGCAAAAAAAAAAAAACATGATTTTTTTTTTTAAATGTTTTTTCAATCTCAGTCCACGATGGAGCATAAGGCTTCCATTTGGTATTTTTAGCTCATACAGACTCCCGCTTCTGTTGTTACTCATGTATCTAATGTGAGGCTGCATTGATTAAGTTCAGTTAGTACTATGCATGTCTAGGTATTATTTGGACGCCCGCGTGTTTTACCACCTTAGAGGTTACATTCTAAGGCCATGCAACTAATTTTATTGAAATTTTTCTTATCGTAGGGCCTATACAGTCTCATTTCTGCTTTCGGTTTAGCTTCAGTATGGGATTTGGCTCACTAAATCTCATTATTTAAGCAAATGCCAAAACTTTTGCTGATATTACTTAAAATTACTTAATATTCATAAAAACTGAAATTTTCCAAAACTCGAAACACCAGCGATATATTTCACTGCAGTACCAGATCCATAATTTGTAAAAAATTTTAACTAAATACAAAACAGAGATTTTACATACTTATTAAAATATTTTTTTCTAATATTGTAAGTTTTTAGTTTTGAAAAAATGCCACAGGTTTATGATCTCTAAACTTAATGTTGATCAAATACTATTAACAATATTTTTTTACTTATCTCCAATATTCAAATCGTATTTCAGCTCTAAATGGGTTAAATAAATAATCGTAAATAACAAAATTTTAAATAAAATAAAAGACAAAAAAAAACATTTATTCATATTTTTTTTTTTCATTCTTTTTTCATAAAAATTTATTTTTAATAATAACTGTAAACACTTGAATATGAAATTTATTTACAGTTTTTAAGACTTAAAAATAACATAAGTTTTAAGTTTTTTTCTTTTGACAAATTACTTGTCAGAAAAATCGGATTATAATTCAAGTTTATTTAATGTAGTGTAATACAATTTTTGTACAAAAATATTTAAATTTTTAGAATTAATTTAGACTTCAACATTTGTGACAAAATTTACTGAAGAGTTTTATTATTTTTATTTTTTAAATCCTTATAAAAGTTTTTTTTTTGTTATTTTAGAAAAAGTTGTTCAAAAAATGTAATAGTAATCAATCATAAATGATATTAAATTGATGTAAATTTATGTCGGAACATATTGCTATATGTCATTAATATGTCATATGTTTATATTATATCATATAGGCTGAACTTCCGAAAATATCTCGTGACATTTTTATATGAGCAAATGCTTATTATTTTTTTTAAGGTTACACTTTATATAATAATATTATATAAAAGATTTTTTCGGGACTTTCAATTATGGAGTAAAAGTCATTTAGATACAGGGCGTTTTTTGACAAGTTTTGAAAGTAAAGTTGAAGCAATTTAAAGGTGTTGCCAAATCTGACATATTGTATAGTGGTTAAAATCTTTCAAGTGGAAGGTCGCGGATTCAAATTCCTTTCAGATCATATTAAATTAAAATATATTGTAAGATTGTATAAGTATATTGCAATAGTTTATTATATCGTAATTTATTTATTTATTATTTATATCAGGACAGCAGTAAGTATTAGCTGATATTATAACAGTCCTTTGCCTATAGTTTATTATATCGTAATTTATTTATTTATTATTTATATCAGGATAGTAGTAAGTATTAGCTGATATTAGAACAGTCATTTGGCTATTTGGCATTTGGGTTTCTTAAATTTAATACTTTATATTTATTTATAATTACAATATTAATTTATTTGTCTATGTTATATATTTGTATATTTAAATTATGTTTGGTAACCAAGGAGATTTGAAAAGACAAATCATTTTTAAATAATTTTTTTTTAAATTAAATATTGTATGACTTTAACTGGAATCGATCCCGGAACTCCTCGGTTAGTAACCCAAATGCTTACCTACTACACCACCGACAGCTCTTGTATATCATATTACAAAATAAATGATGGCACATAAAATTAGAATTATTCATAATATTGCACAACAGCTAAAGCCGAGTAACCTATGGGATTGTAAAAAAAAAATGAAATGGCGTTTCCGGTAACTGGTGATCTAGATTGGCGTGTTAGAGTAGCTGCTATAGAATATTTATTTATATGATTATTTGGTCAAAAGGTAATCTATTTTATGGCTATCGATTTCATAATATTAGGTTAGTCTAGTAGAGTATTTGAGTCAAATTTTGCAGTTTAGTAATTAAACCCCATAAGTGCCACCCATTTTATAATTTTAATGCTAGTTCTTGATCTAATTAAGTTAGGTATCTGAAACTTTTCCAAAAATAGTAAAGTTTTTGACCAATAATTGTACGAAATTGGGCTCGTCTTGTATGTAGAATTCGCGTAACAGTTAAGAATAAGCTTAAAAATTTTGGTAAATATTAAGAATGGCTTTTCTAAAGCGAATTTTTATTTAATAATCATATTAAGTTCGTGGAATACCCCATCGTTGGGATAAAGTTTAACTCTTCTCCAATACGATTAAATAAAATCATCCAAATAATTTACTCATGATTCAACCAATTTGATCCACTCTTTGGCACATTGTCTTACAATTCCAATAAATTTCTTTAACATTCTCAAGGTATAAAGTCATATAACACATTTTTCATCTCCGTCCATCTGAAAGTGTTTATATATTTTTGCATAATATCTAATCTTCCCTTAAATTACATTAATTAAATAAAATAAATGAAAGCAGTTAAATCAATTCGTACCAATGTTGTAAAAACAATACCAAAGCTAATTAAATTATAATTTTGAAATGTTTCATTAATTTTTACAAAATAATGCTTTGTCGGATTATATCGCATAATTACTAGTAGCTATAGTTGTTAATTACTAATTTTCATTTCCTTTGTTAAATTCTATTTGAACTTAAAAAAAAAATGCAATCAACGATCAATTATGTCATTAAATTTCTAATTAAAAGGTAGTTAATGTCAATTAAAAAAAAATAACTAAGTACAAAATTATACCTTGAATTATAATTTAAATCAATTAAAATTGATCTATAATTTGTTATAATACAATTCACTAGCAAATAATTTAAATTTAAATATTAAATTGCTTAAAAGTTTTTATATTATAGTAGTTCTTATCTCATTTAATTCGTATTTAAAATTTTCAATAAATTTAATTTCAGAAAAATAATTTATAATATCTAGGTACAATTACTTTGTGTAATAATTTAATTTAATAATAATGCTGTAAAGTACTATACACTTGAATGTGTAGGTAAATTATAATAAAGTTTAATTTTGCCGCCATTTCTCTTCATAAATTATGGCCTTTTTTTTTAATTAGGTACATGGAAAAATTTTAGACAATAAATTAATATTTAATTTAAAACAATTTTATAAAATAAATACTATGTAAAAAAAAAAAAAATTTAATTAGCTGTTACAGTTCATTACCTTTGTATAATAATATTCATGTAATAATTTCTAAAATATCACTAGCTATACAAATTTCTAATTAAATAAATGTTTTGTTTTTTTTTTGTTGTTGGTTGCAATATGATTACCACAGTTTTTAACCTGGGAAAAGTTTAATTTTTTTATCTAAACATAATTTATGTTTTAGTACAGGGTGATATAAAGTAAATTTAAAGATTTTCGGGGTTCGTAGGGGTTTTAATTTACGACCATGGGTGAAATGAAAGTCTTCGAAGTTATTAAGAATAGCGAAGAAATAAATCCAAGATGGATTGTATAAGTTTTTATTATTGCATAATTTGGTTTGTCTTATAAAGTCTGGAAAGTCAGTTAATATTTCATGTAAAGTCTGGTTATTTTATATAGGAACTCTTCCTTGTCGTGTGGTTCAATTTCGACCATTTGCAAATTTGTTCTTTCTTTTGGCTTTTTCTCCAATTTATATAAAATTAAATTTAAATTCCTTGAGATTTTCATGAATTATTAGAAATTCACACCCTCGAAACTTCTAGAATCTCTGACTCCATGACCCTTTTATGAAAGCTACTCTTTATTTGTACTCACCAATAGATTATGTACAAAAATTGTACTTATTTTGTTAGTTAGAACACGAGATTTTTTGAAAAGTTTTGTGTTTTTGTAAGGGAGCCTCTTGATCCCGTGGTTCGATTTAGTTCATCTACACGTAACCATTTACTCCTTTCAGACTTCAATAAAATCGCTTGATATTTGCGCGATTTATCTTGTTTAGAGACACACATCCGAACACACAAAAAAATTTTCGGATTTACGCGATTCTTACAAAATGGAATAACTTTTATTGACAACTGAAAAGCTAAAAATATTAGAATAAACCTACAGACGGTTTAGAAGTTAAAGGCTAGGAAGAAGAATGTTATATGCTTCAAAAATATTAATCTTAGTGCCTGATAAAGAGTACTAGATCGCTTTGATTTCTTAACGCGATCGAAAGTCGAAAAATATTATGTGTTTCTAAACTTTGTCAGATAACTGTAATTCTGTACAAAATTAATTATTAATTTACATTTTTACTTCATATGTTATCTTTTCTGAGTATTAATTTATAGTTTTTGAAAACCTCGTATATATGTAGAGACGTCTCTTATAAATTAGAGAATCATTGAATTTTAAACTTTTACGCTTCTAAACTTTTTTAACTCATACATACAATAACATTATTATAATGACTTGCCAAAATTCACATTGTTACCAGACTCAAAAAAAAGTTATTTGGAAATGTAAAAGAAAAGTCAGCTGTTTTCAAAATTCTTTCAAAAAGTATTTCAGAATCACTCTGTACTCATAATTTTTGTATTTTTAAATATTGTAAGTGTAAATGAAAAAAAAATTTAAATATTATATTATTTACTGTGTATAACTTATAATAAAACAGTTTGTATATGTACTTAAAACATATGTATTACATGAAACTAAAAACTAATTTACATTTTTTCCTATTTTTATACCAAGGACAAGATTCAGGCAACAGTAGATAGGATAGTGATGCTATTATAATTCTAGGATATAGGAATTTATTTGGAAACATAAATATCAAATTAAACAAATAATATGCCAGACAATGCAGTATATCAGATATTATTTATATTATATAAAGTATTACTATTATCAAATATTTACATAGTTTTATTATTTCATTTATATTATTATGAATGTTCATTTAAAAATATTATTTTCATAAATAAAAAAATAATAATTTTGGAAATTTTCAATGTCGCGTTGGTTACTTATTATATACTTTTAAATGAACTTGCCTGTGTCAATGGCTTTATTTTTCATTCTGTCAGTTAATGATACATTTATATTAGAAATCTGACCACAAATTTATAAGAATTGTATGGTTCAGAGGTTAGCAAAGTGGCTTAGGGTGTAAATAGATCAGTTCGATACTCCTTCAAAGATAAAATTTTTTTTTGTTTTTTTTTTTTAAATTCAACAGAAATAATAACAAATTAATAATATAATTAATTTATTTGGATAGTTTCTTTAAAAATTTGTAACTTTAAAAACTAAAATACTTCACTTTGATAATATAAAAACATAGACCAAATAATTACATATGTAGACGATCAGTTTCATATAAAAAATTTTTAGAGTTTTTTTTAAGTCAGTCCGTTAATTTTTGGTTCATTATTTTAAAATTTATACATGTAGGTACTTAAATAAAAAAAAAAATTAGATTGAAATTAAAAAACAAATTTGAGCGAAAATGAACCCTAGATCCCAACATTTTATAAAATACGATACAAAAAGTAAAATACAAATTTTTAAAATGCAACAATTTTGGATTAAGACTATCTGAAAGAAGAACTGTCACCATTTCAGCAAATTAATTTTATACTAAAACACTTTTAAATGTAAAAGATCTACCATCAATTTTTGGTTAATGAAAATTTTCAACATTTTAAGCTTAAAAGTTTTGAAACATTAAAAGAACTGTTTCTTATACCAGTAATTTACTTTTATATTAACACAGTAACAAATTCCCAAGATCTACCTTCAATTTTTTATTTTCTACATTTTAGGGGGCTAGTACTACTTTAATAAAAGTATATATTGAAAAAAACATTTTTTTTATTTTATTTTATAATATGTCTGTTTTATATTTGGTTAATTTTAAAAGACATTCATCAGAACCCATTTTCTAAAAACACTGGAGCTCAAATATTTAGTTAACCAAGTCTCGATGGCTCGTCCAAATTTCTGTTATAATAAGAATTAGTAGATTATATAAGAATCGACTCGTAACCCCATGTCAGGCTCAAATCGAATAGAATTTTGTAATCGATTTTAATCTAATTTTTCGATAACCCAGGTATATGGACTTCAAATTTTAAATACAGGTCACAACTGGGTGACAATGCAATAATGACTAATTTTTTACTTTTGGTACACTCTTTTGTATTCCAAGATGATTTTTCAATTAGAACAATTGCATAATTTTAGGATGAGTTTTTATTGAAAACGTTGTTGTTTTTAGAACATTTGCATAATTTTAGGATGAGTTTTTATTAAAAACGTTGTTTTGTATTACTTCCGTGCTAAGGAAAAATGTCGTAAGCGCCAAAAGCGAATTTTTGGAATAATGCAATATTTGACATTAGATAAATGTCTCACAACTTTGTATTAAGAAAAAATGTCACATATTTCGTTGCAAATTCAGTCAAATGAATAAAATTTTTTTCATTTATTTTTTATTTGGTTCGTTTTAAGCTTTAATAACTTAAAAAATCTAGTATTGCTTAGCAAAAAAGTGGTATGTCCAAATTAACTATAAACGCCTAATACTATCTTATCTCTAGTAGGTTCAAAAAAATTGTTTTTCTTTATTAATCATATTTGTTTTCAAAAATTCAAAGATAATTCAACATAGCGATGCGTGAATATAAAACACTAATAGTTAAATTACCTAAAACTAAGAAAATGTAGAAACGACTTTCTTCCTTATGACGGCAGATTATATACCACGTTTTTTAAGCGGACTATAAAATAATACATTATTCTCAGGGTTATATGCAATATCTAACATAGTAAAGACTGTCCTTTCATGAAAAGGTTTTGCATTTATTACAGCTACAAAAAGACTTATGTAAAATTTAAATCGGAAAATGTGGAGCACCTGTTTGTGGGGTCATGGGGTAGTAATTCTGAATACATGTAGTAGTTTCTCTTGAGAAAATCCACAAAAATTTATTTAGGCGAAGGAACAATAGTCTGCTACGAACTTATAGCTCAAATAAAAAGTCAAAACTTCTCAGAGAACTAAGTCTCCGAAAAGTGAGTCAACTAGGATACTTTAGCCGTTCATTTAATATTCATATAATTTTAAACGCAATCAAATTTTTTGACTTGAAGAAGCTTAAATTTACCCATCAATCTTTCATTCCACCGTCCCACGTTTTTTTTTTTTGTGAAAACTTAGGATTAATTGTAGAGCTTATTAAGTAATTGGTATATGGAGCTAGGACAGAATATTAAACTTTTTTATTTGTTTCAAAAACGTAACATATTCAAAAAAAAACTTTAGGTAAATAACCATTTTGCTTTGTTAGATTTCTATGTAGCTTTATTTGAGTGTTTAATCCATTCAATGTCATTAAAATTCTTATAAGCATATTGTGAATAAAATAAGTCAAAATTCCCTGAAATGATGACAAATAATTTGCTACAAAACTACTCAAAAAAAGCCAAAAAAACATAATAAATCAAGAATTTTGCATTTTAAATATAAAGCTATTAAAAAAAATCTTCCACTTATAAAATCAGAATGTAGAAATTTTCCATTTTAAGAATCATGAATAAATAAATTGTTTAGAGACCAGTGAACTCTCATCATATATGGTTCTATTATTGTACACAATATGAGATATTTCTTTTAAACCCTCGAAATTTTTTGAAAAATGAAAAATATAAATACAAAATTCTTGCATCCCAAAAGAACGCCACAGTGCTTTTTTTTTTTTAAATTTAAACTTATTTGAGTATCTAAAGATTTTTTTAATCCAATTTTAAAATAATTTTAGATATTCCTAGAACATCTTCACACATATTCTGCAGATCCACTAAAAAAAAACTTGATTAGGTAATAGCAAACAACATTAAGTATTCTTATTTCTTGGACATATCATACATACATTAATTTTGATAACCGCACTTCACAATTTAAGTTGAAGTGAACTTATATACGATATCTTTGTCCAACATACACTAACGAGGGTTACGTTGTCCGATATGTTACATTGTACAATGAAAAATACCTCTTCAATATTATTACTATTTTTATAATATAAACCACAAGCAGCAGGTACTCAAAAATTTTTTTTTGTAGCAATAAGAAGCTCTATTCTTCTTATTATCCTTTCTTAGTTCTTCCAAGAATCCAAAAAAAGGAAACAAAAGAAAAGAGATGCAATATAAAAAATACTTTAAAGGGAATCATTTAGTTCAGTGCATTTTTCTCTTGACAATAACCGAGTTTTTAACATTATAAATACCAACTATTATCAATCTAATAATTGGCGATATGATAAAAGTTCCAAAGTCAAAAGTGCCTAAGAAAGTTCTGACTGAAAAAATATGCTCAAAATCCCCGGAATTTAAATCTATAAATTCAATTGGTGAGCCGAAAATCGACAAAGGATTTTAACTCAAACGAGTGTGCCACAAGTTCCCCGGGAAATTATGCCTTCTATTAATCTGGAAAAAGGGACACCTTTGATTTTGTAATAAACTTTAATATGCTTCCCATACTTAATTGATGAGTGCAAAATAAAATGTGAGAAATATCTTCATAATAAAAATAAAATTTGACTTTGTTTCTTTTTCATTTTTCATTTTTCGACTTTATTTCATTTTAAAAAGTTCGATACTTAATCACATGTTTGAAAACATAATGGGGAGTTATGTTTAATTTTTTAGAGGATTTTTGACTCACTCATTTGAATTATAATTACCCAAGGAGTTTTGGCTTATTTTTTTGTTTGAATAATAAATCATTGGGGGACTTTTGTCATATCGCCTGAATAATCATCATTACATCCATCATTATCATCAACGCTATACGTGTACTAACTATGCAATGTTCATACATCAGTAATATTTTTGTCAGGAATGGAATTTCTTAGAAAACATCAAGTACATATTGTATAATATATATATATATATATTGCATTGTAGTGCATGCAATTGCATCTAATACCCAAAAATGAGACCAGTGAAACGTGATTGGGAAAGAAACAGTTATGGGAAAGTAAATGATGATCATAATGAAAATGGAAAAACTTAACAATGCGACTTTAACTGTTGCAAGGGGTTTGAGAGCAAGTGAAATTATTGAAAAGATGGCATTGCCTTTTAAAGTAATTTGCTTCAAAAAATCTATTTACAAAAAAGGCAAAAAGATCTTCTCTTCATTTACCGTTATTGTTGGATACTTTATTTGTCAATGAAGGGGAATAATAGACGAAATTAAAAAGTTAAGCGAGAGCTGCGGTACAATATAATGATAATAAAAAAAAAAATTACAAAGAATAATAATGTAATCAAAGACAAATCTGTGGGAAAGATTTTTTGAGTTTCCTGTTGAAATAAAATGCAATCTCATAAAAAAAAAAACAGTTTGATTTCTAAGAAATAAAAACGTTTCTATTTAACTTTAAATTTTAAACGACTTGTGTAATTTTAAGTACAACAAAAGAGTAATACAAAAATTTCATATAATCATGTTAAAAGATTTTTTATAAAAAGATTCATTTAATAGAGTAGTTGGAAAATCTTCTTTACTGTAAAAAGACATTAAAAATTCGAAATAAATTCGAAGAATAAAAACAAAAGAAAAAAAAAACACATTTTAAATCTGCACGTATTTTTTAAAAAACCATTGACAAATTTTTGGTAACCATTCGTTTTATTTTACTTTATATTTTAAAAGTCCCAATAATTTGATTAAAGTTTCTTCGTTAAATTACATTAAGAAATACTTTTAAATTTTTTATTTGGATTAAAGATTTTAGACAATTGTCATTACAAAATATATTTAAAGTTTATAATAAAGTTTATAATAAAAAGTTTGCAGTTGTTTTAGGAAGCGATGGTTGTAAATGGGTTAATTGAAGTTAAGAATTTTTAAATAATTCGAGATAAATTATATTTTTTGTTTTTTAAATAAAATAAAATAAAAAAAAATTTTTTTTTAATATATAAATATTCGAATAATAGACAGTTCTTCTTTATTTTAACCTTAATCCAGCAATTTACTTTTATATTAAAACACTTTTAAATGCAAAAGATCTACCATAATTTTTTTAAGAAAATTCTAATATTTGATTAATTTCGACTTTTAATTATGTTCCCAAATTTTTCCAAAGAAACTTCCACGACTCGTTCGGTTCATTGCTTAAAAAAAGATTTGAACAAATGATGTCACATTCATTTCTTTAAAATAATATTTTATTATTTAATTATTGTTGTTTGAAATTTAAATGATTAAAAAAACTAAATAAAATCATTAAAAATCTTTTATAAAGGGTTCTCAAAAATTACTTCATTTCTTAAGATACCTTTGGTTAATGTGAACTTTCCAAAAAAACAAAACAAAATCAAATGAAATGTCAAATAAAATAAAAGCAAGCGTCGAAAATCTGAAACTGTCATTTATTCAAAATATACCATATGATTCATTTTCGAGAATATTTTCTTCTAGTAATAAATGTCAAATATATTCTAAACATTTACGTATTAGTTAAGACATCAACTTACCTAGTCAGATAAAATTTTTTGAAAAATTCTAAAAATTGTCGTCGTCCATCCAATACAAGATCATTCTAATCTTTTAAGTGCAACTAATATTGATACGTATAAACTTAAAGTTTAGACACAAAAAATTAAAATCGCTTTACTTTGGTTAATTTATAAAAATTTTTTTGAGATGCCACAAATGTCAAAAATTTCAACAAAAAGTTCTTTGAAAATATGATAAATATTTAAATTTTCATATAAAAATGCTTCCTGATAATTATCTCAGACCGTGACCCCAACTTAGACTAAAATATTTAATAGAAAGTTCTAATATTTCAAATAAAATTACATTATAAACATTAGGTTTTATCAAAAATATTAAATTATAAAAAATCCCGCATACAAACTTAAATTCCAAATAAATTTAATTAATTAAAATTCTTTAAAAAATTAAAACAGAATAACGTATAAAAATAGAGAATAGCTGAGTTTCAAATCAACTTTCTTTAAAACTTTTATTTTTTAATTTTCAAAATGAATTATTAAAGGCTCTATCACATGAAAAGATTTAAAATCTCCCTAAATGATTCAAAATCTTGAAAAAAAGATCCTGAAAATATCTTAATCCGAATGATTTAAAATCTTGAAAACAAAATCCCTAAGATATTAAAATCACGAAACTTTATTCAGGTTGGGTACGAAGCTCCAAAAAAACTTTACTCTGGAAAAAGCAGTAAGTGTTCCTGATTTTGTATCCGACTTTGAAATCCTTCCTACCTTTTTTTATAAGTAATAAGTTAAAAACAGAGCACTTAAAATAATGAGGGCTGCCACCTCAAAACCCTAGCTAAACAAATTAAAGGGACCATGACTTTTTATTCAACTCTGAAATCCTTTGTAACGTTTTTTTAGTAATAAGTTAACAACAAAAAATTTAATATTTTGTGGGCTGATTTTTAGTTTTCAGGACTTTTGGTTTTCAGTATTTTGTTTTCAGGATCTTACAACATTCGGGATTTTTTACAAAATTAAAATTCGGGAGTTTTTTTTCGGGATTTTTTCATTCAGGTTTTTCGGGATTTTTTTACAGAATTAAAATTCGGGAGTTTTTTTTCGGGATTTTTTCATTCAGGTTTTTTTTTTCTGTAAAAATGTCATACCCCTATTATTAAGTGAGTAATTGTAGTCCAGCATTACAAACATAAAGAGTAAAATTCAAATTAACAGTTAGGTATGAAATTAATATTAGTCTACAATTAATGGTATTTTGCCAGTACAAAAGCCAGTGATACTATTATTAAGCTATAAATTCTATATCTATTCAAATATTTATTTTGTTTTTATTTATATATTTTATATATTTCTTTATATATTTGGTAACTCCTCTCCATTTTGTCTCAGCAGAGGAATTGGGACTCGCAGTCCCTCACTTAACGAACCTCAGGCTTATGCCTTGCATCCCCGCGGCTCGTAGTCAGTATTAAAATTTTAATCAAATTATATTTTAGAAGTTTCTACAAAACTATAAAAAATTTCAAGTTCTGTTGATAGATAAAATTGTGTACAATTTTAAAAAATTACGAAAGGGTTTTAGTAGCCCACATATTAATACTGATTCAACTAAGATGTAGCCTTTCCAACTCAATAAAATTATAAATTCTTTTGTTTTAATTAACTTAATTTAAAGTAAACTTTTCTGAAATTTTTAAACTTCCAAATTTACCTATGTGTTATAGGATTAAAATTTCACAACCTCAACTCGATAATTTATTTATGTCTAATAAATTCTCTAAAAATTCCTTTCTAGCTCTTTGATCAAGATTAAGCTATTATTTAATATCGGATAACTACATTTAGTTTTTCTTTATCATCACAACCACTACATTTTTGAAATTCCTACAAATTAAATTGTACGAATTTTCAAAAAACAAATTGTATTCAACAAAACTGATTTCCAAAAACCTTTAAATAAAATATTAACTTTCTGCATCCAGAGAATTTTTCATTAAATTTTATTTTCTAAATACAAAATTTTCCTAGAAGCAAACATTTTCTTTGGAAAATTCTTAAAAATCACTGTTCTTATTCTAACTCTAATGAAAGATTCAACAACAACAACAAATATTCATAAGAAAATAAATAAAATATGTTTCCAGTGTTAAAGATAAACATATACCCATATAAACCTAATATATTATATATTTATATATATATATATATACATATATACCAAGAGTACACAATAAAAGTGTGTACAGTACATATAATATAATGAAGAAAGCGAAACGATTAAAGTTAAATAGCGTTTTCAATGTTAATTACATGTTCAAATATTTACAAAATAACATTCATGTTAACATTTTCATTTTTCTGCAAAATTTTTACTCTCTTTTGTTTTTCCTTTTCCTTTTCTTTTTTTTTCTTTATTTTCTTTTCTTTAGATTTTAATGGAAATTTAAAGAAAAATCGTAACATACATTCATACAAGGCAAGGCAAGGCAATAAAATCTCATATATTTAACATTTTACACTTTACTGAATTAAAAAAATATAAAAAAAACAAAATTCAAATTTTATTCAAAGAAAATAATATGCAAGGTAGATAGAAAGAAAGAGATAGAAGATGAAAATATTTAAAAATCTTTAGAAGTTATTAAAAATTTTTCTTTGCAATTGAAACATTTGTTTATCAATTGAATTTAATTCATTCGAGTGAACACCTCAGAATACCCTCAGTTAAAAATTGCTAATTATTTTTGAATTTTAATTAAATCTGTTAGTATGTCAGCTGTTAATTAAATTGTTTGATATTTAGATTAACTTAAGTTAGAGTTCGTCTTTAGAAGGAAAGATAAAGTTAACCATTTACAATTTTTTTTAATAAAATATAATTCGGTTGTTTTGACAATTTTTTACCAAACGTCGTGCAAGATAGACTTAATAAGTGTCTGATAGATTTTACAAGTTTTTCAGATTGCATTTTATTTGCCTAGTAAGTTTGTTGAGTAAAGATTTTGAAATTTTGGTACAAGTTAGACCCTTAGAAATTAGTGTGAGTCATTTAAGAAAATTTTTAGTGACAATCGCTGTATAAGAGCTGTAACTGTAAAGGGTAAAAAATTGATATTTTGCTATTTTTAAACACCTGTTAAAATTTATTTGAAGTAATATACAAACACTTTAAATCTCCAATATTATATTTTGATCTGTTAAGGATTTCTCTTAATCTTAAAAGGTTTAATCTTAAAATTGAAGCAAGTGTCTTTAAGTTTTAATCACATTTGTTTGGGGAATAAAATTCAAAGAAAATATCAATATTTTGGTGCAAGTCATAGTTTAATTCCTTGAACTTAAAAAGTTTGAACTATGGACGAGGAGGTTAGATCTTTGAAGAACTGTATAAGATTGTTGAACTAACTTTCGGAACTTTCCCATTCAAGGGCAATTAAGTCATAAAAATTTAAAATATCTTATTTTGAAGCTCCAACATTTTATTCCGACAAATGATAACAGGTTTTCTTGATAAAATTGGAACTACATTCTAATTATGGATTTCATTACTTTTTATAATTAATAGTTGATGAAATAACTAAATTATAATTTTATCAATTTATATAATGTTTTATACCAAAAATACAGTATGAAAACCCAATTAAAATTTGTGAATAATGGATTCAAAATTTCACTTGCTTTTGGTTAATAGGTCTATATTATTTATCAATTACAATAGCGTAGCTTCTTTCCAAAGCCCAATAGTCTTCGAATCAATTCAAAGTAAAAAAAAAATATTGCATACTTATATGTCAAATAATTAATATCTTTGGTTTTTCTTTTTGGCACTACATAGTTGCAATTACACTGTCTTTTACTGTTGTATTTACATTTTTCCATATCGTTTGTCAGAGCTCCCAACTATTTAATAATAATATTATATAATAAAAGTATCGAAAGCTAAAACCTGTAAATATTAAAATACAAATTCTTGAATCACTTAAATTCCAGCCGACGACAATCTAACATCATAATCAAAATGTACTTTCTGTTGAATAAATTTTATTTAAAAAACAAATCAGAAAAAAAAAAAAAACAATTTCTTTAACCTCACATTATCACCATCAATAATTTTTCACATTAGTTCCTTGCCATTCACTTTAAAAATAAACACAGCCATATTCACAATGAGACTGTTTTATATCGATCTTTTTTACAGGGGCAAAATATAATAAAGTGGGCATGAGAGAGATTTAAAATTTTTTTTAAAAAATTAAGTTTAAGTGTTGAATTGTGGTTAATATATTATTACTAATATCGTATAATCCAAAATGCTATGGTATGGTATAAAAAACTGAAAAGATTTCATTTCAAAAGGTATTCAAGTTTATGAAATTAGAAGTAGAATCCGTGTGAAGAAGTGGATGAAGGATATGCCATGGAATATAAAGATTTTTGAAAATTTTTAAATTCTTTAATATTTATTTTTTTTTGTTATTTGTTATTTACGCGTCAGTTATGAGAACATCAGTGAATTTCTAACTTTTATTTAATATACATATATATGCAGTCATTCTATATATGTATATACATTATCTATATAAAAATTATCAAGTGTGTGCGTTTCATTTAACACATTTCACACGTATTTTATTTACCACTTATTTACAGCTCATTAAAAACTGAAAAGCTTTTTAAAATTTTTTTTTTTTTCGTATTTCTGTTTCTTTCTCTCTTTCTGGCTTTTTATATACCTTTTCATTTTCTCATCCGGTTTTTTTTCTTTTGAATGTGGAGTTCAGTAAACGTAATAGTTACCATAATGTGTTAAATTATTTTTTTTTGTTTTTTTTTTTTGTGGTACATTTAAGGAATGTGTATGATAAGATGATCTGAAGGGGCATTGTTCAAAATTTATACTGGATTTAAAAATAAAACAAAATATTTTAAAAAGATTTTTCCATGAATTATCCAACCAAATAAAAAAAAAAAAAACAAAACAAAAAAAGAACCATGATCTTCTGAAATATGATTTTGTACTTTGTGAAAAAGAACCGTTAGGGATGCTATTAAAAAACCCAAAAACAATTTGTGGAACAACAGTAGATGTGGTAATTCGGTAAAAAAACAGGAAATTATTTAGAACTGAAAAGAATTAAAGTGTATGTTAGTTTAAAAATTTATATTAGAAAAGGGCTAAAAATAGCAGAAGACCAAAGGTGGAACTTTGTTAGTTTTGTAAAATTTAAGTCATTAAAAATGACTAACAGTTTATTCTACAATTAGAGGAACTTTTGCTAATACTTAATTGTCCCTTCGGATCACTTTACCATCATCTTAACCCCTGTTACACAGCCAATCTAGTACACATGTAATTTAGGTAGTCATATAACTATTTCATGTATGGAGGGATTTGATTTTTGAGAGTAGTAAACTCACATTGCCATTAGGGTTTAGGTTGGCTGTTGTATGGGAGAAGTTATTTTTGGTGAGGAGGAACCTCCCACTATTTGAAGGTTAAAGTAATGTGCTTTTTAAATGGTTTCCATTTGCTAAGTGAAAAAAAAAACATTACCTAATCATATTAAATGTGGTTGTTTATATAATATCCACTAGCTATTACTCAGTACGCATTGGTGCTCTTCTCAATGGGTTTTAAATTGAAGTTGATGCTTTTAGCTTGCCCATCTTAGCGGTCCTTTATGTACACAGTATCAAAAGGGTAGCGATGGCTGGTTAGGAATGAACTTTTTGTTGTGATTCAAGATCAGGAGATAGTTTATAATGAAGGTTGTATGACAGCTATGACTCAAGTGCCACCTTCAAAGAAAATAAAACAAAAGTCATCCGGAGCACAATATGACGAAACGTAGTAAATATGATTTTAATACGAGGACTGATGTAGACATAAACAGATTTCACACAAATGGACTAACGAATTCATATATCAATAATTCT
The DNA here is from genome assembly GCA_963082915.1 of Dolichopus griseipennis. Classification (NCBI taxonomy): domain Eukaryota; kingdom Metazoa; phylum Arthropoda; class Insecta; order Diptera; family Dolichopodidae; genus Dolichopus; species Dolichopus griseipennis. The sequence continues at coordinate 8,938,310 of OY720443.1, read as the reverse complement.
TAGCACAGAGTTAATGCTGTTGTTCCGATCTCGTATATAAATATTTCTCACACTTCAGTAGACTTTGCTCCTCTTGACGCCTATAAGGAGGCATCTACACAACTTTATTAATATAAACATAAATTTCATTAACTACAATATTCATTGACCCTTAAATTACTCAGACAAGGCGGTTTGACCATATATTGATACCCAAATGTACAATACCTACTTTTACTACAAGAATATATTACGATATTAATTATAATTATACGATATAAATATTGTTGCTATATAACCTGCCTGGGGTTTGACCCTAAGACTCATCCACTGAAGTGCACCTTTTGTACTACCATGGCATTGGTTATATTGGTCATATCTACTCATAACATAACTGATTTACTTTATTTTCAGATAAAAACTTTAAACTTAAGTTCACTCGTAACTTAAGTAAATAATTAAAAACTTTATTTTGAAATTTTTAGAAAAAAACATGAGTGAAAATAAACAGAAAATTCATACGATCATATCGGAATTTTTTTATCTAAGTAACTTTTATCTATATTAGATGAAACGTATTCATGTCGGTACTACATAGATACACCAAAGTATCCTTCTATGACATTATCCTTGGATTAAAAGAAAAAAAAACACAACAGAAAAAATAAATAACAGTAAAAATCAGGTAATGAAGTAAAAAACAAAACCTATAGGTATATGTAATGTTGTATTAAACACTAAAACACATAAATAAAAATAAAATATCGAATCTATAAGATTAGAGTGTCGCTACTGTCGTTATCGTTTATTTCAGTTGTTTAGTAGGTTTTTTTTTTTATTTTTTTTTTGTTTTTTCTAAATTTTTAAGTGCAGATTATTTTTAGTGTAAAGTTCATATATTTGGGATCAAACTTTATTTTAAAAACCATTCGTACGTTTGTTATAATATTCGAACACCAATTCATTAACCACTTAGTGCAGTATGAATACGAGCATATTTTATTATCTGTGTCTGCACACTTTTGAAGTCGAAAGCATAATTGTATTAATGCAATATTATGCTGGAAAATTTTTCACAATGATGCAATTACACAAAAAATTACTATAATTGATGAAACAATATTCAATCTTCAAATTCTACCCAATGCTTCTTGCTAAATACGTCCGCATATTCTGAAGACACAGATGGAATGACATGAAGTTGAGGAGACATCTTGCATCTTCTTAAAAATTGCATCAAACTTTTAGTTTAATTCGTATTTACTGTTCTAATTTCCAAAATCTTCTCCTGCTATAGTTATAACGGTAAAAACTGCTAATGATTTAGTTTCTTTTATAATTATAACGGTAAAACCTATATACTGACGATTTAGTTTCTTCTATATATTACTAACGGTAAAACCTACACTGATGATTTTGTTTCTTCTATAGCTATAACGGGAAAACCTGTACTGATAATTTTTTGTCTTCAAATAGAGAACAAAACACTTCAAGGATGAAATTAAAGTACTAAAGTTAGCCAATATCGATGTTGTTGTATTGTTATTATGTCATAATATTGTATGATATATAAAATTATGCTCTCATGTAATATACAAAAGTGTTTAAGGTTAGTGTAATGTCATTACTTAAAATATAAAAGCATTGAAAATGTGTTATGATTATTATACAACAACAGCATCCAACAGCAACTAACAGCAATAATAAAAGACAACGACCAAGGAATAAAAATTTCATGTTTTTACCATATACAAAGCTCCTAAGAGATCTGGATCATATGTAGTAGGGAATATTTTAACATGTATATATGTTTGTATGCATGCCTTTATTTCATTGCTGATTTGAGGATATTGTCATTTGCACGGATTTATCTAGAATTTTCATCTTTTTTTTCCAGTTACATAAAAAAAACAACAACAACAACAACTACAATAAAAGCAATTTTTTATTATATAGGTAATACATGCATTTTATATGAGAATGTGGGAACATTATATAAAATTATATTGGAAAAACAATAAATATAATGTAAAGCTGATATATAGATATTGAGTATAGAAGTCTGACAAAACTCTATTTAGTATCTTTGTTATGTAGGTGCAGTAAACTGTTTAAAGTTTTTTTTTTTATTTTTATTATTTATTTTTGATTTTTTTATTCTGATGTTTAGTACCTACTCTTGAAACTGACAATGAAGAAATCCGTTTTTAAGTATTATAACACATCATCATCATCATTATATCATTGTTAAAAGATATTTTAAGATGTCTATATACTACAGAGTAGAAATATTCCAGTTTTATTTGTTGTTGTTACGTGTCAGTGTTGAACGTTGATTGTTTCTAGGATAACATAATACAAGGACATTCCAAAAGGATTTGTAATATTTTCACATAATATGGTAATGTGTGTAGTAGGAGTAAAAAAGGTTATGAAAATGAAGTACGAATTTAAATTTTGATACTATACTTAAATGTGATTTTGATATGCAAAATTTTTGAGTTTAATGTATTCCATAGACAGAATAAAAACAAAAAACTTGTATATAACATTTTGCACTTGTTTTGTAAGGGTTCATTTATTTTTAAGAATCGAGCAATTAACCTATATTTTTCAAGAAATTTATAACTGTTGTTTGGAAATGCTAATTGGCTGTGCAGATACTTAAACTTTGATCTTTATGTGTGCTTTATGAAATGCTATAATATAATATGTATGATTAGTTCTGCTAAATGGATTAGAGACGGGGATTTTGACTATTATGGATCGTAGACAAGATTCCCAATCTCGAATATTTACGGTATATATGTGAAAACTGAAAGTTAGTTAAAAATACAAAAAGGACTCCCATTTTAGAAATTTGGTACTTTAAATCGAAAATTTTGCTAGAAAAGAAGTGTCATGGTTGTTGATCAACGAAAATTGAAAAAGGGTCTAGTAAATATTAAGTGACTATAAATGCACGTCATAATGAAGCCAAAGGAATATAAGAGCATTTCAGTACCAAGAAGATTACTGAGATTTTAAAACAAAAGACTGATACAAATAGAATAATAGATAGGCAATAAAAGCAATTCAAGATGGTATTGCAATTTTAATTTTGAACTTTAATAATTTTTTTTAGTATTTTGATTCTTTAATTTTGATACTTCCTTACTGATTTTGTACATTTAATTAAGAACGGAATTTTTAGAAAAATACAATGTTCAATGTTATTATTTTCTCCTAATTCTGTTCTATAATTTTAGAGATTCAGTCATAACTTTTGTTAAGCTATTCATTTCTTTAAATTTATATTCTTCTGATTCTGTAATTGAATGGAAATTGAAGATGTTTCAATTATAAAGATGTTCTGGGAATTTCAAAAACTTTCCAAATGCCCAATGTCTTTAAAAATAATAAGTATCTTAAAATTATTTGTTATTATCCCAGCTTATCATGTTCAGAAGAATCATGTTACCCAATTTTTCAATAGTAACTTAAAAACTTATATTTTTTCGTTTCAAGATATCTATAATCGTATATAAATAAAAGCGTTAAAATTTTTAATTAAGCGCCAGGATCACCCCTTCTTGAATTTAACTCTGCAACCCAAGAACATTGTTTCGTTGGTAATCTATTGAAAAGCCATCGCTAGAATTTACTATGCATAATTGTCCAGTTTCTTCTGAGATATTAAATATTATAAAATAATTCTAGTTGAGGAGTAATATAATTCCTTGCAAATTTAAATTTTATTTATTGAAATAATTAGGATCAGACCGGTGACGTAAGGGTTAGGACGTCAGCTTTTCTATCGATGGGTTTTGGAGTCAAACCCCAGTCAGGTCATACATAATAAAATTATATAATTTTTATCATTACAGCTTATATCATAATTATAAAGTATACATCTGCCCCACCTCACAAGTAAAGGCTTAATTACACACTTATCACATTGTATGTTGTAGCGGTATTTTAAGGGGTTGGGGGAAAATAAATAACTATTAGGTGCCTATTTGTTCTACACTTAACCTATTATGACTGAACCAATAAAAATTTTACTTTTCAAATAATCGCTCCTACTAATTTAAAAGGAAACATTTAAACTAAAATTTTGATAAAAAATCACATTCCTATAAAACTTAAATCTACAATTTTATTAAATACAAAATAAATTTCTATCAAATTTATTTAAAGTAAAGTAGAAAATCTCATTTCTGTTGACCAAAAAATTAAATTCGGTAAAATTGTTATTAATTAAATATAAAAAAAAAAAAACCAGACTTCAAATAAAATAAATTTTTTTTTCGTTAATTGTAGCACACCTAATACCACCTACTATAAAAAGTCCAACGGTTAAAAAATTAATTAAAATAATTAATGGTCTCAATTTATTTATTTTTATTTTATTTTTTTTATTTTTTTATTTTTTACTTTTATAACCAATTAAATTCTTTTTTTCATATCCCATTCCTTGTGAATTAGTACATAGATGTATCATAATATGAGAGTTTATATACTTACTGTGTTTAATACTGTTTAAATCCCATTTGTAGTAACTTTTTATAATAAAAAATAAAAATAAAAACATAAAAAAAAAAAATAAAAAGTAAACCAATTCAACCCGAAAAGCAAAAATTAATTACCTCTTTTTTGGAAAATAATTTCCGATTTCATGTAATCTGGTATTCTTATCATCCTTTTCTAATACCACATTACACATTATATAAATACCACGGTAAATAATACATACATATATTATATATCTATATATAAATATAATATTTTAATAAAAATCCCTCCTGTTATGTTGTGTGTCATTGCAAATTATAACCGAAAATTTATTTTGTAAATGAGTTAAGATTAATTAAATTTTCATCGTTAACAAAATAACGGTAAAAGCTTATAAAATAACAGTATAACCTTATGTGACATACAGGTCATTTTAAAGTATATAGTTTAAGAGTTCAGAATGAAAATTTTTACTAATATGATTAAAAAT